>LPNX010139012.1:1490670-1540314 GCA_001517045.1 Pseudotsuga menziesii | reverse complement strand
GGTGACAGTGGTCCCCAGCTCTCGCTTGCCCCCAAGGACACACATAGCAGGTTGTGACTTTCCTGCGTCTTAAAGTGTGAATTAGGCGGCAACAGGTCCGAAATGTAACTTATCGGCAGCAACGGCGAAAATATCGGAAAATATCGGCAAATGTCGTAAAGCATAAAAAAAATACAAAAATAACCATTTTTTTCAATTTTTTTAACATCTAAAGCAACAACAACATCAAATAAACACATTGCTACATAAATATGAAAATACAACTAATATATAAGATGCATAAGATGTCAAATGGTGGATCATGATCACATATCGACTATAAAGTCATAAAGTGAAAATATTGAAATATGTTCTTGATGGAATGATAGAAAATCACATCAAATGATCAAAATAAATGTCTCTCAAGAAATTAATCACCATGACTCATGAGGCATCTAGATACTACATAATACAATGATAAATAGTAGGAATCATCGATCCCCTCTACCCCTTTTATAGGCAAGGGGCACCACTCTTCCTCTGGAAGCAGTAGGGGGTCTTGTAGGTGCTTTGGATGAGTTGGGCGTCAAATTGGAAGCTGCAACTACTTATGCTATGGTGGAAGGTCCAACTACTCTACAATTTTGATGAAACTTACCATGTTTAATGAGTGAAGGGTACATTTTTATTAAAGTCATGATAAAAGATTTCAATAGTCAATGCCACCAACATCAAGGTATAGGGATGGGTTGATGTGCTTGATTAAATGCCAATCCCATACCCTCATACTTGATAAAATCCAGTGGAATTGTTGAAATCTTGAAATCCTGAAAACTATTAAGTCTCTTGAATTCTAAATGGGATCTAAAATTCTACTTTTTGCATATGAAGTCCGATGAGGTTGGAACCACTCTCAAACATCCTGAAACAATTAATAGCAATGTTGAAAATTTAAGTAAAATGATAGAAAATGAAAGTAAAGGAGAATGTCACTTTTAGTTTTAGTTTAAGAATTTAATACTACCATTTATTACTTTCAGAATTTAATATATTTAGTTTTAATAACACTGCCAAAAACTTAACCCATGAATTTATTTTTCAAAATTCATGCAAATTTTTTTAGTAGGGCGATATTTTCCAAAATCTCCCGATATATTTCCAATATATCGCGACATATTGAATATATCACGATACATTCAAAATGTCGATAATATCGCGATTTTTAGTGGCGATATATCGCCAAGGGAAATGACTCGCGATATATCACGATATCGCCGATATATGTAACTATGGTTTAGAGAGTGCTTATTCAACTTAGGCATCATGACTACATTAAGATTTATCCAAGTTCATTGGGACCATCATTTTATTCCATGACCTTTTTGGCCTATATGACCCTTTGGGACTTCATCAGTGCTTAAAAGCACAGCTAATTGCAGCTTTCATCCGGGACATATTTTTATAAGGTCAACATATTTTAATCATTGCTTTTTTGGACCTTTTCTTATACTCTTCAAGAAGTATTTTAGCATTTCATTGCTCTTGCCCTCTTTACATATGTTAAGAAACACAGTTTTATAATTTTCATTTTTCATGGGCGCATATTCAATACTTTCAACACAGGTAGTACATGAGCTTTCAGTTTTAGCCAACAACATCTCAAGTGACTAGGGAGAATTCTGCATAGTGCCAAACATCGGGACAACCGACCAGAATGATTTAGGCATACTATCCAACTTACCAAAGGCAAGTTTTGTCACCAACTCAGAGCCGAGACACAATATAAACAGGGAGGTTTGTCCAACAAAAGTTCTAGCGGGGAAAAAGGTCCTCCATGCCATAAGTCAAGAAGTCAGTCGGGTTGAAAACTAATCTGGAAGGTAATGGATGGGTGGATATAGTGAATGATGAAGCCAACACCAGCAAGCCAAAACAATGGTGGGAATGACTACCTCTATTCTCCCTAAGGAGGGTAAAACCAATGAGTATAGATCAAGAACTTCCAAGTATAAGTAGGGACATCAATACATAGTACAAGATACAACCAAGTCCATATAATTATGACCGCCAGATCATGATACCACAAGTCAATACATGCCACAAAAATCAGTATAAGAGCAATAATAACCATCACACAATATAAAATGCTGAGTCATAATCATGCAATATAATCCATCCGAGACACCATCTGTCCAATAAGAAAGAACTGATATAAAACTGGGCATCAATGACTGCTCTGTAATGACATAAATGGCTACATCGGTCCTCAAATCTGAGTGTCCTGAGACTTAGTCTTGACATGGGAGAGTATAATAGTCCACTAATATAATAATGATCCATCAAAACTACTCATCTCAGCATTTCATATGTAAGAGATCTGGCTGAAAAATGTACTGTGTCTGAAAAGTAGAATATGGTAGCCTGGCTACTATATATGTGATAACAAAAGGTATCCCATCCGGGACGATAGAGGTGAGGTGAGGTAGGCCTCGTCCACTACAAATGAAGGGTAGTTATCACATCGAACAAGCTCTTGTCGCTTTAAATCAATCCGGAGAATTACCAAGGGGAAGACCCTACTAGCCCAAGAAAGATAGCACACCTACTCAAGAGACTCCTAGGGATAAGCAATGAGTAAAAGAGGAGAGATAATGAGTGAGGCAGTCTAGATCTAAGAAATGGATGTGGTATAGGAGTTAAAGTGAAGTTGGGGAGGTTTAAAGAATAGAGAAAATGACCCAACTTGATGAGGAAAATACCATAACGAGTTAAGCAAAGTAGATCTAGAAAGATCTAGCCACGTACAAGAGAAACCTAAAGGACCCACTTAGGAAGTTATGCAAAAGTGGACAAAGCGGACCCAAAAAGGTAGATCAGGACATAGAATGACTAGATCAAGACACTTAGAGGATAGATCTATAAAAATTAGGTGTGTTCAAGCCTACCCAACCAATAGATCTATAGAGATCTAGCCACACGAATAGAAATCCTAATGGAACCCACCAAGGGTTTATGCAAAAGAGGACATGGTCGACCCAAAAGAGTAGATCGGGGTAATGGGTGACTACATCTGGATGCTTGAAGGATAGATCTGTGATTTTGAGGTGGGTTCAAGCATACCAAGCTGATAGATCTGAAATTTCGACCACCCACCCATAGGGGGCGCCCCCACTTAAAGAGACTAGTGCTAGATCGTGAGGCAAATGGAGTCTGATTTACGTGAAATTCGAGATCTAGGGTTTATTTAGCAATCTCCAAGTGGGTTTTGATGGTTTTCATAAAAAACTCACCGAATCTATCAGATCTACAAAATGAGAGTTTGTAAAAAAACGTTTTGTGGTGACAATTGGATTAAGCCCAAGAAAAATAAAACAAATGTAAACGTACCTGGAAATAATTGCTACTAACCTTGTGTGACGATGATCTTGCCTCTCCGATCAATTACGAGCATTTTCTATGCCTCTCCAAATGAAATCGCTAATCCCTCCAAGATGCTAAGCGCTCCTCCTGCAAAAGAGATCTTTGATGAGAATCGATTTGCAAAAAGAAGGATGAAATGATGAGGAAAAATGAATCAAAGAACATCAAGATGGCCGCAAGACATAATAAAGATACTCCCTGAGCCAATGGCGATTTGGGAGAATGCTATGGAGCTTCGTCACACTAGCACCCCTACCCAAATCGCTTCCTTCACCAAGTGGATGGAAACCTGCAAAAAGTATTAAAAAAACATAGATCCGCAAGAATGCTAGAGAGAATAAGACTTTCCAATTTCCACACAAGATATTCAACAAAGCTTCTAAGGGTTTTGAAAAAATATTTTATTTATTCCAAGAGCCCAAGAGCCAAAAGTCCCCTTACAAATGAGAGAGCATCTCAATATATAGATCTCTCAAGTACATAAAACCTAGATCCAAAAGATCAAGGATCATGATCAAAAGATAAAAACAATCTAATCAACAGCAAAGATTAGTCGGATATATCATACACGGATTAACTCAATAATAGAAGAGGGGCATACCACTAAATTTGCCCAATGAGAGGGTGCACCACATAAAAATGACCGATAAACATAAGATAGCACATGGTGGGGGCTAAGAGGTTATAACATCCTTCACTAGCATGGCCACATGGCACAACAACAAGGTGTGGTGGTCAATAATACCAAGAAGTGATAAAAATTACTAGGTCTCCCTCAAAATACATCAAAACGCCCTCAATCTGAGAAAATCAACAAGTGTGGACCCCAGGTGAAGTGGAGTTGATGCCGGATGATGAAGGTGACCCAAACACTATGTCTTGGATCAATTCCATGCCATTCCTTTGCCTCATTTTCCCAAATCGATATCCTCATTAGCCATTTTTTATCATCAAAATACTACCTTGGGAACATAAAATTGCTTGTATCTCACCGAGGACCAAAATATGAAGCCAACTGACTGCACGGATGTGTCTGGCACCATATATGTACGGTACAATTGATTGGTTACACCCTCAGGATCCTATTGGCGCCCTAGGAGCGCTCACCTTTTTTGCACTGTGTTTTTATTTTAATTTTCCCAGGGCAAAATCACTGCAAAAAGCCTGAAAGACACATATCTCTCTGGTAACTGCCCGAAACTCAAAACCAGTTGCACCAATGGACTCAGAGTGTCCAAATCAACTAGGAATGAGTACGCATACACAATATGTCCAACATAAAGATACATCAGAGGCCCCATCCATGTTAGAACCATAATAGTAATTATGAAAATAATACAAGCCATATTTGCAAATCATCATCTAAAGTATGAATATGTCTAATGGAAATTGAAAGACCATAAATAATAATCATCAACAACCATTGGTCCAAAACTCATCCTGGACCTTGCTCCTAGCTTGGTCAACACTGGGTTGACCAAGTCAAGACTGATCAAATGATGACTCAAATGCTGAACTCTGATACTACAAAGTACAAAATGGACATGCATGCTCAATTATCTATGTTAATAGTGAGACTCAAGTACAAGTAGCTTGTGTTGGTGATTATAAGTACAATGTATATATATATAATCAAAATGATCAACTGCTTCGAACAAGAATTTCTAGTGTATACTCATTTATGGATTTGGCCATTTTGCTAGTCAAGGGTGAAGTTAACTGAAACCAGGTAAGTGAAGTTAACTGAAACCAGGTAAGGCCAAGGGGATGACTTGATACTCGACATTGTAAGCATCTGGGATAGAGGACAAGGGAATCCAGACGACACATAAGTTATATATATAAATATATATATCAAAATGATCAACTACTTCAAACAAGAATTTCCAGTGTACTCATTTATGGATTTAGCCATTTTGTTAGTCAAGGGTGAAGGTAACTGAAACCAGGTAAGGCCTAGGGGATGACTTGATACTCGACATCGTAAGCATCTAGGCTAGAGGACAAGGGAATCCACACGACACATAAGTTGGACTAGGTGAACAATAGGGAATGGCACTGTCTCACAAATGGGTAGAATGATGAGAGGGCTCCACTAGACTCTAAACAAGCAACCATTTTTTTATATTTATTTCCACAACAATATTATACTAGTTAACCTCTAAAGGCAGGTGCCCTGGTAAGCCTTCTAGGCTTCCAGAAAATGACAAAGACATAACCTTTTGGGACCAGTCTCTCCTTGTTTCCTTATGGGGGCAAATGAGTCGTACATTATACAAAGAATGAGTGCTCATCCTCTAGCCATCAACTTTATTTCCTTTTACTAATTTGTCATCCTCCAAGAGCAAGTGTCCTGGAAAGCCTTCTGGGCTTCCAGAAAAGGGCTCAGGCTCAGCCTTGATGGGCTTGTCTCACCCTGATACTCTGTGGGGATAAATGAGCCTTACACCATACAATGGGGGAGTGCTCATCTCTTGGCAACTGGCTAGTTTTACTTTTATTTGCAGTAGTATCTAGAGACACTTTTATTTTGCTTGAAGGGCATCCATTTAGAATAACTTTAAGCTTTGGCGCCTTAGTGTCTAAAAACACTTCTTTGGTAGGACTACTTGTGTTCAAAACCTAGAGGTAGACATTCCATGTGACAAGCATCACATAAACCAACATCGAGACACAATTTATACATGGAGACTTGTTCCAACATAGAGGTGAAGGTGGGGGAAATCTCAGATGTCACTTGTCAAGTCACAAGTCAAGGTTAATCAACAACAAGGGGAATCAACGGATGGAGGAAGACAGTGAAGATGGTGCCAAGACTAGCAAGTTGTGTCCTAAGGGGGGGAATGACCAAATCCATACTACGAGTAGGGCATGACCAATGAGTATATAAAGGAATCTCTGGACCAAAACAGTTAGATCACTTGTAATTTTAGATTTCAGAAATATCAATAGAATATCACCAACATACAACCACCATTAACTAAGTCTTACTGTTAAAACTTAAAATAGACAAAAGAGCAACATCAGTATCCATATGTACAAATCCATGCTATCACCTGGGTCGTATACCTGAGCTGGATCTGAAACCAATCTAAGGATCACTGAAACAATTGTTGTTGCTACATATCATGGGCACTGTAATAATCTCTACTGGGTCATGGAAAATGGCTAACTCAGTCATCAAATCTGAGGTCATGAGGCTCAGTCATGGCATAGAACTGGTCAATTTGGATACTCTGGATCTGCTGAAAGTGGGAGATCATCAACTGGTGGCTCATCATCTGCTGATCTCTTAGTAAAGGGCTGGCTCAAAAAACTGCTTAGTACTGCTCAGGAACAAAAGTAGCCCAGCTACTATATATGTGACAACAGTAACAATACAAAGTGGGAGCTCTAAAGTAGCTCCTATAAAAAAGCTAAAAGCAAAACTCAAGCCTAACCCTAAATCCACAAATGGAGAGCCGATTCTGAAGAGAAATTTAGAAAGATATATGAGTCGCATTTAAAATACAGAGGTCACAGTGTTATAATTGAACAGAAAATGTATACCAGATAACAAGTGCAAGAACTTCACAAAATAAATATTTTCTTTTACAATGGTATTGAAGTTTACAAAACAAAGTCAGTTTTAAAGGTTACCTTGTGTTGACCAGGATTTACAGGGACGTCAACATTAAGGAAGAATCCTTGAGGATAAGTTCCTTTCATGAGATGGGACAACACAGCATCAATCAATGGCAAGCAGGCTTGAACAGCTATTCTGAAGTCTGTCTGATGACTCTCGCCTCTTGTCCTAACAAAATTTCATGCATTTGTAAATACACACAAGAAAACAATGTTACTATGACTTCAGTAAAAAGAAAAGCAATCTTTCCAGCATAAATAAAGAGAGAAACAGAAATATAAATAATTTATGAAACTACCTACAAGTTTACATCTGCAACATTTAATATGAATGAAGGTCAAAACACTGTTTATCTGAGTTAGTTCTTGAGATCAGACATTTTTCTTTCAATGTGCCCTAGTTCAGCTTTGTTCATTTTATGTCATTGATGATAGAAAAGCCATGTACTACATCCTCAAATAGTAAAAAAATATGCTTTTTGGAACCTTTGAAGTTGTGATAGAATAGCATTGCCTAATGATCATATCATGTATTTATTAGGTGTTAGTGTTAGGTAATAACGTGCCTTCAGGACATAACTCAATAATGTTACATGTAAATTGTTGTTTGCAGGCTACTCTGACCAAGCAAAATGTAATGTACAATATGTACGTCATACAGTATGTATAATCCATACTTCAATGCAGTCTATACAGTTTGTACTACCATACAATACGTACTTCCATACAATCCATATAGTCTGTATGGTTGTACAGTCAAACAGTACAAGTTGCTAATTTGTGCAGTTCTGGACGCTGTACAGTCCAAAAGTGATCATAGTTATTAATTTCAGAAATTTTAATGGAATCAGGAAAAAAATTGGGAAGCAATGATGACATAAATAAAGAATTATAAGGCCACAAGGAAGACATCAGAGTTCTGAGGTCTTGTCTGGATGGCATTGAAAGTAGCGTGAACAAGCAAACAAGAGAATTAGGAGAAATGTTATCCAAACAGGGAGCAGAGCATAAAGATGCATTGAAAAGGGTAGAAGATGCAGTAAACAACATAAATGCCTTAAGAGCAGTAGATAAGATAAGATAAGGTAATTTTATTAATGTTCAACTAATGACCACCAAAGTAGGTCAATGGGACTGTTGAGCACAATGATGTCATTACAAAGCAGGAGTACAAAAAGGTCTCCTATAAAAGGAAAAAAGTAGTAAGTAAAGTAAAGTAGAATAGAGCATGAAGTCTGTGTTGAAGCATGAAAAACCCTTGACCCAAGCACAGGAAACCACAGGAAGGTGGAGATGTACAAGAGGAAATGATGAATTTTGAATAAATTCATTCTCAGTGATAACAGGAAGCAACAAAAATACATGATGCTGCATCTTGAGTTAAATACCTAGAGTATCATGGGAGGCTTTGGAGCTATTGATGTGGCTCTCCAAATCAATATGACATTTGTCCCTTCTGTAGACAATGAATGACTAAATTATTAAATAGCCATAATTAATTGAATAAGACTGACAATTTCTCTTATTGATTATTAATAATTAAGCAACAAGATGGATATTCATTAGAAAGCATGTGAGCCTCACCATGAAAAGACAAAAATTATGTACATGGAAAAATAACTATTGACAAACGATCCTCCTCCCATAAAATGCAGTCATCTTTGGACCTACAGAACCTAATAAGAAATCCTCTACGAGTGGTACTTCCTCATTCTTTTGCTTCACCAAAGTTCATATAGTAGGGTTCCCTTAGTCTTGGCCATTCCATTGGGGATATCATCTAACATTGCATTGGCCCATTCACAATGACAGATAACTCTTTTAGCGAGCCCATGTCTTGGTCCCCTCCCTCACCCTCAACCATCTGGACTCATGACTAACATGGTTTCACACCTTCTCTCCCTCTCTCCTACTGCTATGAGATCTCCAATCTCAGGGACTCTAATTACATCACAACAAATACATGATCTTATCCTTTTGCTTTTGTTGGACTGCTATTTATAGCTCTTGGACAAAGACTTAGTTCTCTTTTACCTCCTTTAGCTTCCTCTTTTCAGCATTGTTATGGGAGTTATTTTTACACTCCCAAATCATATTTAAACTAAATGTACCTTTTAGTCCCCTTGACCTAATTTTGTGGTCAATTGTTGGACATTACAAAAATTGTCTTATCTTATTATCTTATGCATGCTCTATGTTGTGCTAGAGGCACAACATACTCGAGGTGTCCCATAGTCGCTAATCCGTAGGAAATGCATGGGGAACGTCCCAAATACTTGAGGGAGCATCCTCTATGATACACTGATATGGAGCACAAGTTTATACCTTCAATAAAAAATATGCATCCAAATTTCGATTCAGGACAACAGACACTCTTACAGTTCACTCAGTTTTCTTCGTTCAGCCTCGGATGTTAGGAGTACCAAACCTTCCTCGGCCTCCTCGGCTCCTGGATCTAGTCCACTTGAGCTCCTTCGCCCCTGTGCAGGCTACGAGCAGGAATTCTCCCATGCTTCGGCCTAGCTCAACTGGATTATCTTTACTTACATTTACTTCATTATTTATATTCTATATTGTACGCTCTTTAAGGGAGATCGTTTGATCCTCCCACATGCATACTCTATTATTGTAAACAATAGTCCCGTTGACCTACTTTGTGGTCATTAGTGGACATTAATAAAATTATCTTATCTTATCTTATACTATATTTATGTAAACATCAAAAAAGGGAAACAAACAATGTTCCTTCTCAAATTATAGATTTATTGTTAAGAAATAGATTAAAATTGTATTGGTTGAGCAAGCTAGTGAGCAATCGCAAAGGATAAAGTAAGACAAGACTAGGTACAAGACATTAGAAGATGAAATGTGAGATAATGGATGGAGATTGGCTTAGATATGTGCAAATCCTATGAAAAATCATTTACATTTTAGCTTCATGTGTAGCATATGAGGCATAAAAATAGTTCCTACGTAAATCAATTGGTATGTCATGCATTTATTCTAAAAGGCCTCAAGAAAGAATTAGCAAACAAGAAATCTAAAGATTCTCCTATCAGAAAGAATATAAGACAACATCAAATAATAAAAGTGCTATGCCAATTTATTGCATGATTGAAAATGTTATTCATTCTTTTAACATACATTTATATAAGAACAAACTAAACGATAATGAAAGTGCACATAAGTCGAGCAATGAGTTGCAATTTTTAGCCTACGATCAATAACAAAAAGCACAATAGTTGCATACCAATTATATGAAAGGGCAATGGAAGGCACCCCGCAAATGAAAGCCTCCCTGGCCCCAGCAACCGTCCCAGAATAAACACTGCAAATTAATCACAAAGATTAAATATATTTATTCTTCAGATCAAAATTAGATAAAAAGACTAGATATGGACTATATTTTAGCAAGATGGTGATTTTTAATCATACAAGATGGTACCTTCTAATTAAACATTCATGGAATATATAGCCAAACATAAAATTTATTTCAACAATATGGGTAAGTCTAAAGACATCCACAAGCTTGTTAGATATATTTAACCAATTTTGAAAAGGATTGACATGGGTATTGTTATCACATATACATTCTGCAACTGGGCTACCATGATGCAGCATATAGACTTGTCTCTTATTCTATTCCGGACTATTTTTACATAGGGTATCAGCATGGATCTTTACAACTTCAATTATTCCAAAGCCTTGTTCATCAGATTTTCCTTGCTAGGAGCTAGATTCAGGGGTCTACTGAGATGCTTTTGCTGATGATCTAGTTCATTGTAGCAGAGCAGCAAATCGGAGTTGGTACACATAGTTATAGAGGGGCTTATCAAGTCAAGACAGGTATATATGGTGAGATCAGGTATACAATACATGGTTTGATTTTGCTCTATGATGTAAGTTGGATACCTATGCTTATCATGTTAGGATGATTATGGTGACCTATACCCATATCTATTGTGCTTTAACCTATGTTATGATTTATTGAGGAATTTGATGTGAAGACTGATGCTCATTCCATGCTTGTACAAATTGTAAACCTTGGTGCTAGGATGGTTCCATGTCATTTGTCCCCGTCCATCCAAGTCCATCCACATTCAATTTTATCCCATGACTTAAATTGACTGAGACTTGTGAGATTGAAGATCCTTTTCCCCATTGTGACCCCTATGTATGATAAACTCCATGTTATTTCGTGTCTCTGTCTATGAAGTATGTGGCTTGGCCAGTGTGGCTGGGTTCACAAGATAGTTCTCCTTTAGTCCTCAAAGCAAGTACTCCACCATAACAGAGTTGCTAAACACTAAAGCATTGGAACGCATAAAAGCTATATCTAAAGGATGCAAAAAGTATAAATGTCTAAAAGGTAGTCAGTGGCCAAAAGTTTGAGCACTCATTCCTTGTATAATGTAAGGCTCAATCTGCCCTCCACATGGGGCAGAAGGGAGAGGCAAACCCATCGGGGCTATGGACTGCTCGCTGGCAGCATGGCTAGCCTTAGTCATTTACTGGATCCCAAAAGGCTTTCCAGGGCACCTGCTCTTGTAGTTTGGTTACTATCTTGTGAAATGTAAAGTGATTTGAAAAGGTTAATGGTCAAAGGATGAGCACTCACTCCTTGTATAGTGTTTGGCTCATGTACCCCCACAGGGCATTAGGGTGAGACTAGTTTGCAAGAGCTGGGTCTTTTCCAACACTGGAGCCCAGAAGGATTCCAGGGCACCTGCCTTTGAAGGTTGACCTACCTTGCAAATAAAGTGCAAACGAAAACTTGTTAGAGTCTAAGGGAAGCATATCCAAGTACTTTATCCATTTGTGAGACACTTCCATCTCCTATTGCTATCTGTCATGCATATGTCACCTTGGTAGAGTGTATTGGTTATCATTCGGATAGATCACTGAGTCAAAGTCAGTCAAAAGTCATTCCCCTTTGCCTTAACCTTGTTCTTCCATCCTCACCCATCTGTAGCACATTGTTTACCCTTTGTAAGTATGGCATGAACAAGCAAATTTCCTGAAAGTTCTAAGATTCTTCAGAAGCACAGGTACATCTTACTATTATTACTATTATTGGTCACCATGATTATGAATAACTGATTCAAGTTGGGTTTTGATATACACCATTGGAGCATTTCTTACCATGGATGGTTGCAAGGTCATATTGATACAGTATCTCAATTTGATTTTGGGTACTCAAGTCAATCATGGTTCCCAAGGCAGTGACTCAAAAAAGCAACATGATCTATATTAGTTCCAGACATGCCCAGGACCAATACTGTGGTTTCAGTTTTGAGAGTTTGGCCCCATTTTTCCAGATAAGAGATTATTATCACTTAATTATTGGCCAAATGATCAAATTTTATTCCAGATGGCAGTATGATTGGTTCTCCTAAAGCAGAGTAGTGTTCCAGGGGGTATGAGTAGTCACTTATACCATTCTTCTATATCTCCAGATCATCCAGAGCAGTCAATTTGCCCTAGTTTGCACCCTGGACGGAGTTATGGTGGATTTATCATTTTCCAGAGATTTGTACCAGCAAAAATGAACTAGAAAATCACTGAAAAAATCGATTTGGCCTCTTTGGTCAAAGAAATGGCTTGGAATTTTGGCATATTATGTTTTTCAGCATCCTGGACAGTCTTCCAGCAGTTTTCAGTCAGTAGATGTCCGGATTATTTTGTATTGGCTCAACCAGTGAGGAGAGCCCCCCAAGGGGCACCCCCTCAACTTGGCCATTGATGTATTTCATTGTTATATCTTATATTATGAAGTTGTAAAGGGCCTAGGGTGAATTAAGCCCCTTAGTGACCCCCTCCAATGTATTATCATGTCACATCTTATGTTATATTGTGACTTTCACCTAGGATAGGCATCCTTGAATAAAGTGCGCCCCCCCTTTGACTTAGTCACTTGATCCATGATTTGATCTATGTATTTTTTATCTCCACCGTTGATGATGTTATAATCTCAACCGTTGAATGAAAAAGAAAGTTAAGGTTTACGTCTCTCTCAAACTATTTAAGAGAGGTGACCCCACCATTGTAATTCATGAGCTTTGGCATCGGAATTTAATAAAGAGATTTTTGTCTGGGATTATTCTTCTATGTATCTTGTGGATGGTTTGATGATCTGATGATTAGCATTGCTAGTCTCCTATACTAAACTTTATTCGGGATACGTCTTGCATTTTTTCTTTACCCATCCCATCTGCAGGAAAAGAAGGCTCACTAGGAGAGAGAGGGCGTTTTTTGTGGGGAAACTCACCTTCGACTCGGCTCCTGGGTGTTCGAATCAGGGAGTATCTTGTTCTTTATGATTTTTTATTCCCTTTCTTTTTCGTATTCTGCAGATCTCGTTCCTTTGTCTGATCATTTGATTTTTCTCTAATCTGGCAGGCTAAAGGAGGCGCTAGGGTGACTGGCTGTGGCACAATAACAACAAGATATTCTTCAAAAAAGTTCATTGCGACGGGAAAGTGGCATTCTTCATCATTTCTTAATTCAGCTACAAGATCCAGGTATGTCTCGCAGGTAAGTTCTTCTTCCTTTATTTTATGTATCTGCATTGCTCATCATTATGTTATATTAAAACCCTCATTTCTTAGATCTATAGGTTCTTGTTGGACACAATGGCCACACTGAGAGAGGGGGGTGAATCATTGTGAGAGCAATTTAAACTTTTTACCTTATTTTAATCATCGAGCATTAATCACATAATCATATGCATCAACCACAAATCATAAGCATCACATCAAGAGACAAGACACAAGAATATTTGTAATTTGAACTTTATTTATTTACACTAGAAGACTACAATCTTCTCGATTAAAATCAGCACCAACTGATAAATAGAGCACCAACTCTGAAATAGGACCCAGCCTGGTTTTCTTAGCTCCAACTAAGAATGGTTTGAGGAGTCCAATCCTCAAGTGCAAGTCAGCACTTGCAAGCTTTGATGCCAATCACTAATTGTCATCATTTGCTTCTTCTCATTAATCTCTGCTCATCACCTCTGCTGATCAACACTACTCATCAATCTTCTCATCAATACTGTTGCTCATCTATCTTCGCTGCTCATCCTCTTCACTGCTTGTCATTCTTCACTGCTGCAACTATGCATGGTCTGCTCACCAATACTGCTTATCAATCATCAAGGTCTTCATAGCTGTAGGTGTAACATTCTGTTGGTCAAGCTTCTGTAATACAACTTATCATATCTTGTCTACTTTGTCACTAGTCATGTCTTGGCTGAGTAACATCATCTTCATCTCATCATACAGTTCATCATAGTCAGTCATTAAGATCTGTAAAGGGCAGCATTACATTATCAACATCATATGGTGTAAGGTATGCATCATAGTGTATAATATATCAATGTCCACATGCAACTTATTTGTGTACTCTACATATACCAATATATTTTATCATTGTTCATGTACATCATCATGATGTCTGAACAAGTCACCTAGTCATGTAGTATTCATATCTATGGATTGTGCAACCTCAAACTGCATATTTCGAACTGTGGTATTGTGACTGTCTTCGAATGCTTCCTGTGTCCACTTAGTATAGATCACTAATCACGGCTTGCACATATCATCATTGTCTACTATATACTATACTGTATTCTCCATCAAGGATGTAGCAACCTTATTCATCAAAGGTTTTCACTGCTGCTTCTATTCATAATCTGGAGTTCATACCCCCTTGGAGAAATTGTAAAAAATGTGTTAGCATGATCATTTTTATAAAAGGCTCGGTTTCCCAGACTTAAGCGTCAAGCTAACTAGCCCAGAGTGTTTTTTCCATTGGTTATTAGTGGTTGTTGAACAAACGACTAATAATTTCTGAGTTTTTCACTCACACCTCCAAAGTTGGGGTAGTCGTCTTAGCGATTAGGCCTTAGGAGGTTATTAGAGCCTTCATGACAGTGTTTTTCAACATGCTAGGCATTTCAATTGAATCGTATGGACATGTGCTAGGTCCCCTTTGAGTTTCGTCTGATTCCGAGAAAAATATTTTTTCCCGCAAAATTAGGCCATTTTTAATGGTTTAATTAAAAAAAATCAAAGTGTAATAAAAGTCAGATGCAGAATCCGTTTTTGGCGTGGGGATGCTCATTTTCACACTCAGAGCATCCTCTTTACCCCAGAGACCACTTTTCATATCATTCAGGCAACCAGAACACCCCATGGAGCATTATTCAGCTAAAAGTGCATCAAGATGGCATTTTAATGCTAAATTACGACACTTTGGCACTAAAGTCAAAGGTTTGAAAAGTGAAAATAATAAAATATTAATGGATGGGATGACATGGCATGGGTCCCCCATTAAACATGCGACCCTTTTCAAAAGTTATAATGTAAACTTTGGGTTATAATTTAAGAGTGGTGAATGATATGAAGTGGGAGATGACGTCAACCATGTGATGGGCTCACGCTAGCTCCAAATCAAGATTGTGTTAGCATGAAGTGTGGGCCCCTTTCAACATGGTTTATTTATTTGAAGTTTCAAACTTTGTTTAAAAACTCGTTAGCATGGAGTGTGTTATACCCTCTTCACGTCATATTAAAAGCTCGCGAGTTGGTGGACTCCTCTCCATTTTGTTGTTTTAATGAATACATAAACTATGGATATACTATATTTGAGATCGCATATGATATGGGTGACATCACCCACTTTATACCAACCTTGGAAACTCACACGTGAGGGAGTAAAGGACGCCGGTGGAGGAGTTGGGTGGTTGTGTTGGCAGTTGATAATTGGTTGGAGTGGTTGTTAGGTGAAAGGTGTCATTCAACTCTTCAGTGTGACTCAGTTCAACTTGAATACACTTCGAATCTATCGTCATTGTAGGTATCCTTCCCCAAGGGCTTGCTCTAGCTATAAATAAAGCCTCTGCCTCTCTCACAAACTAGTTCAGTTTGGAGTAGAGAGGTCTTGCTATTGTAATTGGCTTATGCCATTGATATTTTTGCTTGATAATAAAGAAGCTTTGGAGGCTAATGTTGTGTTGCTTTGGTGTGTGGGCCAAAATTGTTACATTTTCATGAGGTAACCAGTTTCGTTCTTGCAATTTTTGCTTACTCTGGATATAGATCTTGCCTCATCAGTATTCCTCCAGATCAATAGGAATAGGAATTGTATGTAAGTTTACTTTCACTTCTATTTATTCATGTATGCTTAGAGATCAAACATTTGCATGACAAATAAGTGTATTTTCAAGCTATTTTAGTCTCCTTTTATATATGTTTTCAAGATCTCACGTGTATGCAAGTTTGTGATTGAGTTTCAAGGCATCCAGTTTGGAGGAAGTGTGGATCTAGTTTGACTCCACTCAATCTCCAATAAACATAGTCCCTCGGCATCCCACTACAAAGTATTTGAACAAATCTTTCGCGGCAACAAGCTCTTTTCTCCATCTCTTTGTCTTCTTAAAAATCAATTTATCATTTGGTTACTTTCCTTGCTTATGTAGATCTATCACGTTTAAAGTTAAAATCTTTATTTAGATCTCATTTGTAAGTTCTTAAAGCTTAGATCTAAAGTGCTTTAAAATTTTACATTTTCTAGAGTAGATCTGGAATAAGAAAGTTTATTCTTTGCAAAGCATTTTAAGAAAAATTTCTAGCTTGCATAAAATAGTCTTTCCTTAAAGTATAAAGTCAAATCTTGCAATCTAAGTACTTAATGTTATTGGCTGCCCAAAAAGAAAGACAAGATCCCAAGGAAAGTTTGCTTTCCTTGGATAATTTTTACATCTCTTTTATAGTTTTAACTTATAAATTTTTACAACTTTTTTGTGTGTTGTCCAAAGACACTTCCAAAGTGTTTTTGGGCACTTTCTACTAATAAAAGCTTGTTGGTTTTTAGCAGCTCTATCAAAAAAGAGGAGGTGCTGCCCGAAAACTGAGATTGGGGCCATCCGAAGATCCCCAACCTCCAGGAGTGTCCCTTTCTTTGGTTTTCAGTTTTTGATAGTTTTGTAAGCTCTTGGGTTCATCTTCTATAAGAACCAAGTGGCATTTTCCAACAAGGCATTGTAACCAAGCATAATAAAATATATCTCGAGTACACTCTTTCAAGCCCACTCCCCATCCCTCCAGGGGGGATCTGTGTCTTTGTCTTTTTTCGTTTTTTGCATTTTTCTTGTTTTGCTTTAGTTTAGTTCTTATTTGCAAGATAGTATACTTTTTTAGATGCTGCAAGCTTGATCGTATCATTCCATATTTCATTTATCAAAGTAATACTGCTACCCACGACTTCCCGAGTCACCCGAAAAGAGAAAGAGATGCGTGGTATGATTAATTAGATAACTTGCTTTGTCTTTTTTTGCATTTCAAATTTTATTTCACTTTAAACATAATAAAATTTACCCCTCCTTGCTTTCCCGATTGAGGTTCACTTGAACCAAAAACGACTCTTGGAGCTCACATTTTTCATTTTTAACAAACAAAACCAATCATAAAATCCTTAAAATTATTTAGACTCCGTTTTGTATGCTCTACATCGTTGTGGTTCGACCAAACAATTGGTTGCATCAAAAGCAACGTGGGTGACTAGCTTAATTAGTTCTCGCATTTCAATTAACCTCCCCAAGCGAAAATCCAACGCCTCGATTTGATCCGTTGCAGTGGAAAAATCCACAAAAGAAGAGGGAAGAATTGGGTAGTGACCTCAAAACACTGTTAGGCTACACCCTTGTTGGTGTAGTGTTGAACACGTCTCAGAGACTCCAACCAGCCCACATATTCCTTGCAGGGAGCCGCATCGAATAAAGGTTTTGGACATAATCCTCGTACCTTCGGAGTTTCCTTCCCCCTAAGTTAATCAACTCATCTCCATGTTAATTTAAAATTGACCAAGAGCACTTGCAACATATTTCCTTTCGGCAATACAACAACACTCTTTATTTTTTGGACTCCATTGGCACTGATTTTACATTTTACAATCATCTGCTTCTGTGCACTTTGCATATCACTTGATAATCTATATGTTGTTGTGCTTTAATTATTTATGTTGCAATATCTTGTTCAATTGTTCATTTCTAATAAAACAACTAAAATCATTATCACTAAGCCTTGACAGCCTTAGCAACTAAATAGGGTCTACCCCCCTTGGCTTCGTTAGGAGTTGGCCTAAACGGAGGAGTCAAGAACAAGGTGACAGCCTTGACTCAAGACTTGTCCCCAAGGACGCACCAAGTGGCTTGAAGATTTCTGCCACGTTCCACCCCAGGTGTGTGAAAGGCGGCAACAGGGTCAAAATTTCACTATGCAAATAAGACAATCAGGGAACAGGGTGAAAAGCTTGGGGTTGATGTAGGACAATCATGGGCAAAGAACCTAGTATACATTTGCAACACCTTTGGAGCTTTCTCTCATAAAGATGATGTCATATGTCTGGAGTCTGGATGAGAAGATTGAACTAGATGACCTTGTCAAATTACCTCCAAATGTACATGGATATAATTATGCATATACATGTATCCAAAAGCACCTATATAGTGTCTACAAGTGGATATATGTCCAAATGTATCTGCATGTTAAAAACGCAAAAGTAATAAGAGACCCATCTGCATAGTCACAATGTGTAAATTTTGTTAACTGTGACAGAAGTACTTAGGGTTCCTACCATAGCATCATCAATTTTAGAATGCGTATTATACACAATGCTTGACAGTAAACGAAGATAGATCACTTACATATGATATCCACAATTGGAGCCCTTGTTGATTCCACTGATAACCTGTTAACAAATCAGGGGTAACAGAAACAGATAAACTTTGAAACAAGTTCATGTTATTTATCTGTGAAGAAATTGTGCAGATACAAAACCACCATTGCACTCCCACAATATCTTAAATTATAAAAATAAAATGAAGGAAAAACTGTACACAACAGCATTACCAAAATGTGGTAGTTTAAAAAAGTTGGAGTAACTACCAGTGTAGGCTTTGACCATGAAAATAATGCTCCAGAGAGACTTAAAGAAACACAATCAGCTGGAGTTCCTGTAGAATAAACAGCCTGATTTCATGTCCATATTGTTATCAAAGGATACTGAAAAGCACAAAATAAGGATTAATAATGAAAGGCTTTTATCAGAACTGAATCTTGACATCTAAATGCTGCAAAGGCACAACAAAAAAAGGCAAGCTCACGAGATTCAGAGTACTTTGTGATTAACATGCAGTATGTAAAATTCTATGAAACAAAATAAGCATGGATTGAATTACTCCCTGCAAAGCAGTATTAACAAACTGGAGACGGAAGGCATGCAAACATCCAATATAAAAGGTAACTGAGAAACTAAATAATCTTCAAGTCAGTTAGATATACATTCAAAGTATCCATCAAACAATCAATTAATTTCTTTAATTTTGATTTCTCACATGGACTTCATCTCTAAGAGAAAAGAACCCGTTCTGAATCCCCCAAACTCTTCTATTTACTATTTAGCTAGTCTGTAATATGAATCACCAACATTCAACAGAAAAAACTAGCAGGGAAATGTGATACTTTTCCAGAAAAAATAGGAATATATGCTACATATAGTATGTTTTGTTCATCACATTAATTGAAAATGGGAATCAGATGTGAAAACTTTGATAGAACCCCATTTAGATAGCTTGTCCAAGAGAGATAAATTTTAGACCTTTCAAAGCTTATCAAACACATGAAAGAAGCCAAACATGAAACTAGGGATATAAGATAAGATGGAAAATTTTATTAATGTAAAGGTGGTCAATAGAACTTAAAGGTACAACCGGTGGAAATACAATGTGGGAGTGCATAAGCAACTCTTAGATCAATACTGAAAGCAAAATGATAAGAAAATCTGAGTGCCTAGCTAAGAGATACAAACCACTGTTACATATTGTTACCAACTAAGTTGCACTAAGTTGGATTTCTAAGCGAACCGTCAAGGATGAAGTTTGAACAATTACTTGTTCAATTTCAAGTTCAGAAGTCCATGCAGGCCTTCTTAGGCCCTTTTTTATTTTTGTTAACATGTTCATAGTCCATGGGGAACTGTTATAAAATGGGTTAGCATGATGACTTTATGTAAAAGGTTTGGTTTCCTAGGACTTAGTCATCAATGTATTATTCCAGGGTGTTTTTTCCTTGTTAATTATCTATTGTTTTTTAACGATAAATAATTTTCGAGTTTTTCACTAAAGCCTCCAAAGCTGGAATAATTGTCTTGGTGGTTAGGCCTTGGGAGGTTATTAAAACCTATGTGTCAATATATATTGCCATGCTAATCATTATTTTGAGTCATTATGAACATATGTCCTAAGTCCCCCATAGGTTTATTTTTATTTCCGGAAAAAATTATTTTCTCCGGTTTTACAAGCTTATTTTTAATAAGTCAATTGTAAAAGTTTAAAAAGTAATAAAAGTCAGGCTAGGAGGTATTTTTTGCTATGGGGGTGCACATTTTCTAACTCAGAGCATCCACTTAACCCCTAAACCCCACTTTACTAAGTTTTCGAGTAATTATTTATCTCCAAAATTATATATTACTTGAAAAACCCAAAAAAGACCAAAAAATGAGATAATTAAAAAATTCAGCAATTAAAAAAATAAAAGAAACTTGCCGAAATCAGTTTCTGTGATTTGGCAAAGTAAAGTGGCAAGTACCCGGGCAATACTGAAAAGTCAAAACTTGTCGTTTCGAAGAGCTTTCAAGTTTCGGAAGTTTCCTCTAGAAGAGGGGCGCATCTCTCCAAGTGAGGGCGTAGGCATGGATGAAAAAGCTTGTGGTTTTAGAAAAAGGTGGAGTTTTGGGCAAGTGCTACCTCTGCAGTGTGTTGTTGCCACATTCTAGCTCCTGTTCCAACCTCAATACAACTCACAGCCCACTCACTCAACCCTAGCTCATCCTTGAGGAAGTGCGCCCCCTCTAGCTTGTATAATTTTCTATTTAAGCAGCAGTCATTCTTGATTCTTGAAGTGTGGAACCTCTGCTTGTATATTGTTATAATTTTTTCATCATTGTTAATAAAAGGATTTGGAGGCTTATGCGAGTGTGGTCTATGTTGTTCAGATGTGCTTTGTTTTATGCAATATTGAGGTAATATGTATCTTTTTTGCAAGCTTGTATATGTTCGGTATTGCTGGCTTTGAAGGGAACTGTGTTCTAGTAAGATAGGAAGTAATACTTTAATGATTACTAGTTATTGTTATTTGTAGTAGAATGCTTATGAATTTATTATTATTCTTGCTTGAATTCATATTTTATTTAAGTATCTGTTATTGAGTAACAACGGCGTTTAATCCCCTTTGCAAGTTTTGTAGAGTTTTACAGGTTGCCTAAGCTGGAGGTTTGGATGAGTGTGTTAGCTCTACTTCTCCTTCAGTAGTTCTTGAAGAAAAGGCTTCATCCCTCACTTTGTGGACATCTTCATTCCTTTCTTTGCTTACGATTCAACATTGGTGACACCTTTTCGACATAAAATTTCAAATCTTTCTTCGATCACTAGTTACCTCGTGCATTGTTCATTTCAATAGTATATCAGATAATATCACATACTAATCAGATTTACGTATGCACTTAACAGTTCAGATCTGATTATTAAAGTAATATTTTATAAAATCTAGCTTTTAACAAGTACTAATTTGAAATTTGAATATTAAAAAGTTTTATCTTTAAAGTACTTGAAAATTTGGTTAAACTTTTTATGCTTTTAAATAATTATTTAGCATCTTTGGCTTATGTTTACTTGTTGTTTTGCAGGAAAAGGTGATTGAGTAGAGAGGCACTTTGGCAAAATTTTGAAGATCTAAGCTATTCGAAGACACCTCATCTTAGTACTTCTTTTGTGACCAATTTTCTAAGGGCTCAGATCTTGTCAATTTGTGTTTCCTATCCCACAAAGGAACACAAATATTATTTCTTGTAATCATTGTAAAAAAGAGAAGCAAGCAGGCAGCCAAATGCCCGCACCTCATCCCCCCAAGGAGGATTCGCGTCTTTTTTTTTATTTTTTTATTTTTTCAAGTTTTTACTTTCTTGCATTAAAATTTACCAAATCCGGCCGTCTTCTCGGAAACGAGAGTATCAATACTGTGATTTAAACAACTCACATCTATTTTAATCTTTTAAAATCAACGAAGATTTCAATCCTCGTATGCTCTTGTGAACACTACAGGCCATTCGCTGGAACGGTGAGACAACGAAAAAAGATTGAAAGGACTAGTTTAATAGGGCAATCCATCTAAACTAATCTGTAAGAACTCGGGAGGTCCCAAAGAACGGATACCACATAATCAAGGGGCTACTCCAAGCAGGTTATGCCTCGCCCCGTTGAACACTGGGTGAAGTTGCTTTGACGCTCAATTCGAAGATTTGAGTCTTAGTGGTCCAAACCAACAATTAACCCACTCCCTAATCACTCATTTAATAATTTTAAAACTGACCAACTAAGAATATAGCAATACTTATCGAGACATCACTAGCAACCCCATTACACGCAAGCACTCCATCAGCATTGGTCTTTATTGCATCGCCTATTTATTTATGGATATTTAAATCAACTGATGTGTTAAGTGGAATATCATTTTATATGCTAGTGATATAATTCATTTGCAGATTATCTTAGTGTTCAGTATTTACATCATTTCATCTCCTAGATTAATTGTTTTGCTTACATAGATTAAAACATCATTACATTATTTTTAATAAGGACCAGCCCCCTTGGCTTCGCTAGGAGAGAGCCTAGATGGAGTCAAGATCAAGTGACGGCACTTGACTCTTGCTTGCCCCCAAGGTCGCACCCATTGGCTTGAAGATTTTGGTCACGTGACCTAAGGTACGAATCAGGCGGCAACATATATATAGCACAATTTACCGCAAGCCAATATTATCAGCATAATTTATGCAATATTTTCATCAAAAGAAAATATCGTGATGCATTCAATATATTAAGATATTTTATGTATACATCCCAAGTCAATGGAATGTGTCGACCAACCTGCACCAATTACACCTTATAACCGGAAATTTGGTCTTGTGACCCTCATTTTGCAAAAGAGATAGGAGATTGTGACCATTTTTCGTTGAGCAAACAAGGGGAAATCCAATATTTTATTGCCATTAGCCAAGCTATCATGGAGTGGGGATTGAATCCGATCTACCATGCCATATTCCTAGGTATGTGTAAAATTTATGTTTGCATTTTCATTGTTTTTCAAGATTTAGTATAGGATTTGCAATGTTCATTGGATATACCCCTTGTCACTTTTTAATGGGAAATTTAACACTTATCTAGCTGTGATTTTTTAATTGCAGCATTATTTTGGGTTGATTTCCCCACTTGTTTTGTGCCATGGGTTTAATCAGTGCCCCAATTAAGCCTCATAATCAACCAAAGTCGATTTACAAGTTGTGCCAAAGAAAATATTTGGCAGAATCAACAACTTGAAATACTACATTGCCAAAATCCCAAGGCATAAAGTGGATATTTTCCTTTCATCTACCCCATAAATCGTCCATATTGCAAATCAATCAATTCTTCATATTGCTAGAAAGAGAGATGAGAAGGAAGGATTGAGGCTCAAACATGTAGCTAGAAAAGCAAGAAGCATCGGAACCACAAACTTCTTAGGGGTGGGGAACACCCAATCCTTGGCCACACATGCATAATGCCCTCGGCTTCCTCACCCTTCTTTGTGTAGAGGTTAGTGCGCAAGGGACAAACCTTTTTTTCTTCTTTCTTTCACTCCTCAACCTAGTAAGTCCAAGGTTCATATACCTTTGAAAATTTTGTGTTCATTCCGTGGTAGTTTTCTCCGACAATTGGTGAAAGGAAAAAGCTTTGTATCTCTCTCTTGTCCACAGCTCATCGACCTGTTGATTCATGGGAGATTCTTGAGACCAACACTATAACAAACAAGGTTGTTCAATTCACAAAGCCTCTACAATCTACTCTACGCACCCTCCTCGACCTAATAAGTCCAGGATTCGTTTTCGGTTGTGAAATTTTGAACGAAATTTTGCAAGTCCAAGAGGTTGTTAAAAGTTTGTTGAGCCTTCAATTTCATACATCTTTGCAATCTAGTCGAATACTATGCTCGAGGACATGTTTATTGTTTGGCTCTTAGAATACTGGGTGTTGGACATTTGTTTGTCTAAAGCTAATAATTTTGGCATTTCAAATCAAGGACTAGAACACAGTAATAGTAAAAAATCCGTTTATGGGAACTTCCCGAACTTCCACTTCCGAAAATACAAATAATTCATGAATAGATATAAAAGTTAATAAGAATATGATATGATATTTTACAAGATAGAATTGCCCATATACATAATCATTTAAAGGGCCTCTAACGCAACTCTTCGTAAAGAGTTACACATTTTCACTAATTATTATTATATTATTATTGTTTGTTGTTATATATATTGTATTATGTTATATTTTTTATATAACATTGCCTTCCCCTTAAGGGAAGCTTTGTCCTCAAAGCTTATTGAAGACAGGGCCTACATCAGATTTCTTGCTTGTAATGTCAACTCTCTATCTTTTGTTTTAGAAGTGAGCCACTTTGATGAAACAAGAAGATGTGAGTTTTTAATTCCCAAGAAGAAATGTAGCATCGTTTGTGAAATAGTCCGCCCGAGATCTATCTTTATTGGAGTTGTTTGTTGATTGCTTTCTTGGATGGAACTTCTCGTTTTCTGCTTAGTTTGTTGATTTTATGTTCTTTCTTTTCTGAAAACATAACTCCTCTGTCTATGTTCATTTTGACCCTGTCATTGGTCAAAATGATTTTTATATTTTGGGTGTCGATCAGGAGTTCTTGTTGTTTGTTATTTTACTAGAATGGCTTCTTTTTAAACTGTGACGATGGCTAGATTTGTATTGGCTTCATTTTTCTCAACTAGAATTTTTGAGTTCGAGGGATTTGATGTCCTCTTCTGAATTTGCTCCTGTTGACCACCTAACCAACTAGGTGGCCAACAATGTACCATGTGCATTAAAGAAGAGAAAGAAGTACCTAATAAAGTTTTTTCAAGCGAGGCAGCTCTTCTTCTTATCTTTCCTCCATGAAATTTCCACACCCTTGCAAGGGATATTGTAATGATATGTCAGTATGAAGGTCTAGTTTTTGTATAACTTGGTTACCTAGGACTTTATCAATAGAGAAGTCCTTTCATACAATGTTTTTTCCCTTAGATAATTAAAATTCATTTTTGGTGATTGTAATTATCTGAGTTTCACTCAAAAAGACCTCCAAAGTGGTGAAAGGCGTTCTAATGATCGAGTCCATGGGGCGACTAAGGCCTAGGAATGTTCTATGTAACCATGCTAGACACTATCCAGAATCTTGCCGAATTTCGTTAGGTTTTACCTAGAATTTTTTAATTTTTGGTTTTTAAAAAAATGTCCCTCGGCATAAAAATGTTGTAATAAAATGAGGGTGAAATGGCATCTAATGCCCACGGATTGGGGTATGGGTACTCAAAATCAATTGCATGAGTCTTCCTACAACCTTGGGCAAAGTTTGAAGTCATTCAAACAAGTCTTACTAAGGTTTTGGTCACCTTTTCCAAAGTCAGTCAAGGAAATTAGGAAAATTGGCAATTAATTAGCAAGCCAAATTTTGGAAAAGTTTCTAAAGTCACTTAGAAGGGGAAAATTAAGTTTCTAAGTGCTATATTATGTTCCTAAGGTGACTTTAGAAGAAAAAAGGGCTCCCCCATGCAAGTGTTTCACAAGAATGAAGATGTCGCCAAAGGGGGGGTGCCCTCTCTACCGTGGAAATTGAAATAATTGAAAATAAGCCAAAGTAAGGAGTCTCACTTTGTTGGTCCCCCCTTTTGCGCCTAGAATGAAGATTAAAAATATTAGAGGGGGGTTTCCCCATTTCTATTTAATTTCTCACCCTAGGAGGTGCCCCCAACAAAAGTAGAAGTGGTTCCCCTCTTTGAG
The DNA here is from genome assembly GCA_001517045.1 of Pseudotsuga menziesii. Taxonomy (NCBI): domain Eukaryota; kingdom Viridiplantae; phylum Streptophyta; class Pinopsida; order Pinales; family Pinaceae; genus Pseudotsuga; species Pseudotsuga menziesii. The sequence goes on along the minus strand of LPNX010139012.1, from coordinate 1,514,351 downwards.
CTCCCACTCTCTCATTTTGACAAGTGGCTTGCATGGACTTGGGCTCTCTCCTCACTCATTTCCTATTTAAAGTGGTTTCCCCTCCTCATTTGGGTTACAAACACACACACACCCACTCTTTTGCTCATGCTCTCATTCTTTCTCTTGCTCTATTGCCCTTGCTCTTGCTTAGGCCATTGTAATTTTCAACCATTTGGCTTTGGTAATCAAAATCTTTGGAAGAATCTTGTGTCCATTGTTCCCATTGATGATTTGTTTCCATGCTTGAGGAGCTACACAAGTTTGGTTGGCCAAGGAAGCAGACTTATTTGCTTTGGTAAGATTTATGGTATTTGCATTCCATAAATTTTGTGAGTTTTCATTCATGTAGCAAAAGAAGTTCATATATTTTCTAGTTTGAAGCTTATGATTTCTTTGCTCATTATTTGATTCTCACCTTCTAGTAGTTGTGTAGTGAAAATATTATAAGTTGCAGGTTATTTGGATTGAAGAGTTGGATGCCCCATTGCTTCACTTCTTAAAAAACAAAAGACCAATTTTCTCTTTCTTTACATACAAATTTTTGCATTTTAATTTTAGTTTGTTGAGTGTTTCAAATCTGATTTTAACTCTTATATACTCAAGTTCTTTCAAAATTATTCAGTTGGCAGCTTTGTGTAAATTTTGTATATATATTGCACTAACATACTAACTTCCCCAAAGTGATTTTGGGCACATTTTATCATTTTTTGTTTGTTGGTTTTAGCAGGTTTGTGACAAAACAAGGTAAAACTCTGTCAAATTTCAGCCATAGAAGGGTGCAAAGGCTACACGAAAGGAAGAGCTTCAAGGCCATCACAAGAAACGGGTGAAAACACTGTTTTTCTCACTTCTTTCTTCTTTTTCTTTATGCTGTAATTTCAGCCATTGTAACAAGTCCAAGAGAGTCTCTTGGACTTGATTTCTTATTTTGCATTTTCAGTTAATTCGAGTTTTATTTATTTGCCATCCATTGCTGGCAAAAAACATTGGGCTTGCCCACCTTTGCATAAGCAATTGTTGATTGACGTGGGTTTAGATTAGTTAAGGTTTCATTTTGTTTTTATTTTCTTCTTTATTTTTGCCCACACCTTGCAAGTGATTTGGCTACGCCATCCTTGCAAAATCATGTCAGCTAACGTTCTATTTTTGTTATTTTCATTTGCCCACACCTTGCAAGTGATTTGGCTTTGCCATCCTTGCGAAATCGTGCTGGCTTGTATCTTTCTTTCTTTTATTTTTATTTGCCCACACGTTGCAAGTGATTTGGTTATGCCACCCTTGCAATATCGTGCAGGCTCGCATTGTTAATAATTGTTAAATTCTTCATTTCGTTTAAAATAAACCTTGCCCCGATCTTCGCCCCGTATTCACTCCCCTTGCCGGTTGGTCTGACCCTGGGTGACAAGAAAGGAAGAAGATTCGAGTTGGCTAGAACAATAGGCATTTCAATCAATTATTACAAAATTGAGAAAAGAGGATTAGTGTGGAGCTAGAGGGGTAGAGGTCGTTGGGGGCCTCGTGGCATTTTGTGTCCTCCTGTTGAGCACCCCACTAGTTTTTGGGACTGACTTGAGGAGCTAGGAGGGAGCCTTGTTCTCTCTTGTTGAGCACCCAACAATTTCTTTCAATTGAAGGATAAAGGTTGGAGGTAGACACATTAGTTAGTTTATTTTCTCATGCAAACACATTAATCCCCTAAACTAAAGAAAGACCTTAAAATACATTAAAATCTATTGCACCACTTGCACAACATCACGATATTTCATTTTATTTACTATTGCAATCAGTCTTTATTTGGTTTAGTTCTACTTCAATCTCATCTCGTAAACGTTAGTTCATTTGCTTAAAGTATTTTACATTTGATGAATGTGGTCTTTTGATTATTGTGGTGAACGAATGATTTAGAGCAATTTGTGCATTTTGGCAGTTTCATTGTAATCTTTATTTGTGACTCCATAGCCCAATTTAGATAGGCATTGGTTCAGTAATACTATATTTCTCTCGCAATTATATTTGGTTTACAAATAAATAAAGATTTGTCTACCATTTGAAATTACTGCATTTATGCATGATTGATTGCCATAAAGTTTAAATTAATTTATTCATCTTTTAACTCCTAAAACACAATTTTTGAAACATAGTAAATAGGGACTACCCCCTTGGACCTTTTAGGAGTTGGGTCTAAATGGAAGAGTTAGGAACTGAGGTGACATTGGGTTCTAAACTCATAGTTGCCCTCGGGAACACACCTAGTGGCTGGAAGACTTTTCCACGGTAAAGTGAGTTTTAGGCGGCAAAAGCTCCAACTTGTTTTCCAATGAATCGTTATCATTCTTAAGATTCATGATCATTTCTTCTTGCACTTTCTCATCATCTTTAAGATTCTGAATCTGATCCATTAGAACTTGTTTATGATTCTTAAGGTGACTATTTTCTTCGATATTTTCTACTAGTTTTTTCTAAAGATGTCAATTTTCCTCTTCTAGTTTTTTATTGCATTGTGCTTTATCCTTCGCCTTCTTGATTTAAAGAAGCAATTTATGATTATGATCTCTTACACGAGAGATCTCTTCTTTTTTATCTGCAATAACTTTGTCGAACACTTCTTGCATCTTCTATATTGATTTCTAACTATCTTCAAAGATAAATTTTGACATATTTTAAAGTCTTCTGATGTTACTAGATCAGACTTCAATGTAGAGTCCTATAATTTTATCTTTTTCTTTTTGTATGAAAATGTTAAAAACTTCTTCTTCGTGTTCAAAATGAATGTTCCTAGTGTTTCCATCCAGGGTGCACCCAAAATTATGTCACCATCAAAGCTCCATAAGGAACTAACAATGAAATTCGATTGACCATATATTCTCCAACTTTCAATTGTAAGCCACTTATTTCAAATTGTATTTTGTCCGAAAAGTCTAGCCTTTCACCTATATTTGGCTCAGGAATCACTAAACGGTTAGCGAATTCATTAATAATATAATTATTACTTTCAGCAGGTGCAATAGAAATGGTGATATACTTCTCTACAAGTGTCCCTTTAATTTTAAATAGTATTAAAACATTTCTTTTTGAGGTGGTAGGAAACTTTTCCTTCTTTTCAACATTAAAATCCATATTCTTGATTTTTTTTTTAAATTTTGTCAATGTCTTTTTTTTTGTCCAATAATTATTATTACTATTATTAAAAGTAATAATAATATTATACTAATATGGAATACACTGAACTTTGTAAACTAAATAATAAAATTTGATAAAGAATATGTACTAATAACCCAATAATATATATTTATATATAATCAATAAACTTTTGAAACTTTCTCTCTTTGATTTTATTAAAGAGTTCCTTTACATCCTACGCTTTGGAAAAACCACGAGTGGTTTCACAAACCATGTGTGGTTTTACTTCAATTTTTTACCTTTTTCGTTCAAATGCTTTCTTTCTTCTTTTTATTTTTAACTTCTTTTCTTTTTACCATTTTTTCTTTCTTTCCCCACCTCTAATTTGTACAAAATAATTAAATAATTCGAATGGATGGCCAAAAGCCAAATTAGACAGAGTCTAAATAATGGCCAAAGGCCCAGAACCAAGCCCAAGAAGGGGCTCTAATACCACTGTAACAGTAAAACATCCATTTACTGGAACTTCTCGAACTTCCACTTCCGAAAATACAAATAATCCATGACGAGATATAAAAGTTGACAAAAATATGATATGATATTTTACAAGAGAGAATTTCCCGTATACATATTCATTTAAAGGGCCTCTAACGCAACTCTTCATAAAGAGTTACACCTTTTCACTAATTATTATTATATTATTATATTCTTATTGTCTGCAAGTTGTGTGGAAAGGAAATGACAGGGGGGCCAGTCGATTGAAACACCACCATGCACAAATTCCCGGGCATGAAGTGGGAATTTGTGAACAAGCAACCCCATAAATTGTTCAAATTGCTAATAAATCACTTCATGATATGAATATGAAGAGAACTGTGAGGGCATCAGTGATGACTAAGATGGGAAGAAGTAGAACTGGAAGTGAGAGCTTTACCTCAGCTACACCTTCCAGTTCCACAATGCCCTCAACAACCTCAACTTTCTTTGTTCTAAGAACCACTGTTGGTGCACAACCTTCTATCAAATCAATAGTTAATATAAAGGAAAAGGAATAAGAATACAAGTTTGCGGGTGGGTGTTTTTTATGGAGTGGCATTCCTTTCAGCATTGCCAAAACCAACCCCTTCTGCCAACCTATGTTCGATGTTTTTGTTGTTGTTGTTTTTGTTGGCCCAGGGTACAAGGCCCCCACCTTTAATGAATTGAGAGAGCCTATCCTTCAAGCTGAAAAGGTTGATTGCACGCAGAGATTGGAGGAGTTTAAGTAGTCATGGGGACTCAGCATGCACAGTTATCTCAGATGGTTGGACTAATCAGAAAGGTAGGAGCCTTCTTAATTTCTTTGTCAGTTGCCCCAAGGGGATAATGTTTATTAGATTTGTTGATGCGTCTGCACATATCAAAGGTGCAGCATTATTGTGTGAGTTGTTGGATGGGTTCATCCAAGAGATAGGTCTCCAGAATGTTGTCCAAGTCATAACAGATAACGCTGCTAATTATGTGGCTGTTGGCAGGTTTCTTATGATGAGGCATCCGACCTTGTTTTGGACTCCTTGTGCTTCACATTGCATCGATTTGATGCTAGAGGATATGAGCAAAATTCCTTTCATCAAAGATATTGTTGATTCATTTAGGAGCATCACAAAATTTATATATAATTATTAATGATACATCCGTGCTCAGCTTGTTGAGACAATTCACAAAATAACAGGGAGATGGTGCGTGCGAAAATCACACGTTTTGCCACAAGCTTCATTTCACTTCGATTTCTCTTGGCTTGTATGTGGGAGATTAAGAGAATGTTTCTTTCAGATGAGCGACATGCATTGTCATTTACCACAAAACTGAAGAGGCAAGCCATATATAGGTTAGTGTCACTCCAGGAGAGCTTTTGGGCAAGAGTGGAGGTGTGTACCATTAGTGAACCTTTGGTAAAGGTTTTTCGATTAGTTGATGGAGACAAGCCCGCAATGGGCTACTTGTATGAGGCCATGGATAGGGCCAAAGAATCCATCTGTGCATATTATGAGGACAAGAGGGATGAGGGGTATGAGAAAATATTATTGACAAGGAAGGTCATTGGTGAGCGATGGAACAATACACCCCATCGCCCCATTCATGCAGGGATCTACCTCAACCCCACATTCTCTTACTCTTGTGGTTTTAGATTTGATGTTGAGGTTATGGATGGATTCCTCACGTGTTCAAAGGATGGTGCCAAATCTACAAGAACATGCAGAGATTTTTAAAGAAATGGAGATACATAGGATGGCTGGTGGGACATTTGGCTTTGACATGGCTCTTAATGATAGGAAGACCAAAATGCCAGGTAAGCCTCAAGTCCATTTTATTGCAAATTTCAATGTCTCTTCTCCAATTGTTTCAAACTTTAAAATTTCAATGTTATTTGTTATGTTTCTAACTTTATACTTTCTCTTATTTGTTTTAGATGCTCGGTGGACAAACTATGGCCAAAGAGTACCCCATTTACAAAAGCTTGTCATTCAGGTGTTAAACCAAACATGTAACTCGTCAAGATGCGAGCACAATTAGAGTGTGTTTGAGAAAATACACACCAAGAAGCACAAGAAGTTAAAAAAATTCAAATAAAATTTTGAAGTTATTTTAAATTAGAAATTTATAATATTATGCATTTCCATGTCAACCTTTAAAGTTTAAATTATATATTATAAAATTTCAATTATAATTTATAATTTATAATTTGACCCTCATACAGGTTAGAAACTTCCCGCCTTAACGACATCCTCTACGTCTGCTACAACCTTTGATTATGGATGAAGCAGCTTCAGAAAACACCAGATGTGGATGCCATTTCATTGGATGGAATTGACACCACTACTACATGGAGGGTGGAGAGCGAGGCACCTGTCATTGAACAAGACCTTGATTGGTTACATGAGGATTTGGATGGGGGGTGGGCCAAGTGGCAAGAGAGGCGATAGAGATGGAGGATTATCTAGATCAAACACCTTTACAGGAGGTGGCTATTGACCGTGGGAGTGCACCACCACTTTCACAGACACCAACAGAGACAATGACGACAAAGAGTGCTAGACTTGGACATAACAGTGGCACTACTACTAGTAGAGGACACCAGACTCTAGCTTCTTCCTCTTCTAGAAGATGTCAAAGTGTAGCTTCTCTTTCTGTTAGAGCACATCAGAGTCGCTTCCATCCGTATGGCCTTCTTTAGCTTAGAGGAAGATCCATTACTAAAGACATCACCTTTCCCCGTAAAAGGGGCAGAGGGAATCGCTAGCTTGTTTTATTTGATTTCATTGTACTATGTACTATGTACTACGTAGATTTTAGTTGACTCGTGATAATGAGATACATTTATTATATTTTGAGGCTCAAGAGTCAGTACACTCATTACTACTCAAAAGTAAGTACTCAGGACATGATTTAGTATTGATGCATGATATATCATTAGACATCTTTTACATCATATATATTTGTTCTCTTTTCATATCTATGTGGCAATGTGTTTATTTGATGTTGTTGTTGCTTTAAATGTTTAAAATTTTGAAAAAAATGAATAATTTTATATGTGTTTGAAGTGTGTCGATAATTGTCAATATTTCCTCGATGTTGCCGATAAGTTGTGTTCCAAACCCTCGACGATATTTTCGCTGACACGATGCCTTCCACACTGTGATCAACCAACTCTGACTCAGAAGCATCCAGCTTCTTCAAGTTGATTGTCATAGGCGTAGCCATAGGCCTACACTCTGTCATCTTGAATCTCCTTAAGGTGTCCATAGAATACTTTCCCTGCCCCAGAAAAATATGACATGTCCTCTGCCACACCTCCAATCACAAGAAGTAATGCATCAACCCAATGTCCTTCATCTCAAACTATGAAACAAGATCTCTCTTGCACCCCTCAATGAACTTCTCTGATCCCTTGCCAACAACAATGAAGTAAAGGTTTGGATCCACCTCTCTCTTCTCAAAGCCCATTTGCTGCAAGTAATTGTCGATCATGGAATACCAAGCTCTAGGAGCTTGCTTGAGTCCATACAATGCTTTCTTCAAGCAACACACATGAGACTCTCTCCCATGCGTCTTAAAGCCTTGAGGCTGCTCAATGTACACCTCCTCCTCAATGACCCTATTCAAAAAATGCAGTATTCACATCCATCTGATGTATCCTCCAACCCATCTCTACTGCAATAGAAATCACTAATCTAATGGAAGGATACCTGGCCACTGGTGCAAAGGTCTCCTCATAATCGACTCCCTCTATCTATGAAAATCCCCGCGCACCACAAACCTCACCTTGTACTTATACACACTGCCATCTGCTGAATGCTTGATCTTATACATCCATTTCAAACTCAACACATACTTCCCCTCTAGCCTCGAGACTATATCCCACACATCATTCTTCGTGATGGAGGCATACTCCTCCACCATGGCATCTCTCCAAACCTGTCTCTCTGAGGCCTCCTCAAAATTGGTAGGCTCGAAACCAATGATATCACACATCAGTGCCATGCAGCTCAAAAACTTTTGTGGTGGCCTACTCTTCATGAACGTTCTCCTAGGAGCCTCTGCAAGCTCCTAAGCATTCTTCAAGGTCTGTTGCAGCCATTTTGGCGTCTTCTTCCCTAAAGTGGAAGTGCCCTGCTATGTGGTAACAGCCTCTTGCTCCTCTTGTCTAGTAGGAGCCTCTCACTCCTCTTCCTCATCTGAAAGTTGATGAACCACTGGTTCCTCCTCAAGCTTCGGACCCTGTTGCTCCCCTCTCTCTGCTAGAAGTGACACATGTGACTACTGAAAGGCTCTATCCTCCTTGAAATTTACATCATACCTCACCATTGTTTTCCTCAGTGCAGGAATGTAAATCTTGTATCCCTTTGAAGCCTCACTTTACCCGACAAAGATTCCCTTCTCTGTCCTGGGTTCCAACTTTTTCCTCTTCTCTGAAAATCCACAAGTGCCTAATCTCAAGCTTCTTCCCTCTAAAAGCCTCCTCGAAACTTTTGTTCCCCAAAGCCTTATGAGGACTATTGTTATGTATGTAGATTGTTCTGCTGCATGTTTCTTCCAACAAAAGCATATGAATGTCTTGATCATGAAGCATGCCTTTAGTATCCCCAATGATGGCCCTGTCCTTACGCTCTGCAACCCCATTCTATTGCGGGTTGTACGGAATTGTCAACTCTTTCCTAATCCCTGCATGCGCCCAGAAATGCTTGAAAGCAATGGAGGTATACTTGCCCACACCATCTGATCTCAACACCTTGATCTTCTTCCCCATCTGATTCTCCACAAGAGATTCGAATTCTTGCAAGCCGTCGAAGACCTCATCCTTGGTCTTCAAGAAGTAGATACAGGTTTTCCTAGAGAAATCATCTATGAATGAGACATGTTGTCACATACATAGTAGCTGAGGCTATCATGATTCCAGAACAGTTTTGAGTACATTTCTAAGCTAGTCCTTTATTATTTTGTTGATGAGATCAACAGTTGATGAGGATTCTCATGAGCATCACTCGTGCATTTAGTGGACCCAGAGTATATAGATTATCAGTTTCAAAATATGACTTAGCCTCATGACCCCAGATTTGATGACAAAGTTAGCCACTCTTTATTATTCAGAGAAGATATGATGACAGCGCCCATTGGTTTACAGCAACAGCATGTTTCTTCCAACAAAAGCATAGAAATGTCTTGATCATGAAGCATGGCTTTAGTAGCCCCAATGATGGCCCTGTCCTTCCACTCTACAACCCCATTCTATTGCGGGTTGTACGGAATTGTCAACTCTTTCCTAATCCCTGCATGCGCCCAGAAATGCTTGAAAGCATTGGAGGTATACTCACCCACACCATCTGATCTAAACACCTTGATCTTCTTCCCCATCTAATTCTCCACAAGAGCTTTGAATTCTTGGAAGCTTTCAAAGACCTCATCCTTGGTCTTCAAGAAGTAGATACAGGTTTTCCTAGAAAAATCATCTATGAATGAGACATGTTGTCACATACATAGTAGCTGAGGCTACCATGATTCCAGAGCAGTTTTGAGTACATTCTTGAGCTAGTTCTTTACTATTTTGTTGATGAGATCAACAGTTCATGAGCATTCTCATGAGGATCACTCGTGCATTTAGTGGACCCAGAGTATATAGATTATCAGTTTCAGGCCATGACTGAGCCTCAAGACCCCAGATTTGATGACGAAGTTAGCCACTCTTTATTATTCAGAGCAGATATGATGACAGTGCCCATTGGTTTGCAGCAGTGTTCCAGTTCCATTCAAGTATTACAAATCAAGTGCAAGTATATGACCCATCTGCATATGGTTTGTGCGCTTGGATTATGGTTGTGTTCTTTTATCTATTTTAGTAGCTTGACTTGGTATATGGTGGTTATGCACTGGCAATATTCTTCCTTGCTTGTATTGATGATCCAAAGTAGAGGTGATTTAGTTGTTTTATTCAGGAGGTTCTTGTGTATACTCATTGGTTATGGTTCTTGTGTATACTCATTGGTTATGCCCTTTATTAGTATGGACTTGGTCATTTCCCTACAAGGACTCAGCTTGCTAATCTTGGCGTCGCCTTATCACTTTCTTCATCCATCCCTTATCACCCACATTTGGTTTTATCCTTCACTTGTATCTTCACTAGTGACATTGAGGATTTTCCCCACCAATGCCTCTGTGTTCGATTAGATTCCATGTTTATCTTGTGTCTCGATGTTGGCTTGAGTGATTCTCATCACAGGGATTGTCTTCCTCTAGTCCTTGAAAACAAGTAGTCCTAACCAAGGCAACGAGGAAGCGCTGGGGCACCCAGCGAACGCTCCCTCCCTTGCGATGCTTCTTCGCTTCCTACCAAGATCGATTTCGTAATTCGCGATTCAGTATAAAAAAATGCTCCCTGCCTTATACAGGATTGCTAAGGGAATGATGAGGGATCGACACTCCTAGAGCGATCCCAAACCAAAAAAACGCTCTTGAAAGCGTTTCCTAGAGGATTTCACTGGCTAAGCACACTTGATTCCAATTTCTCAAATTTGCAAAAAAAAAAATTGTTTTTCAATAATTGGATATGGTTCATTTAGTATTTTATAAATACTATTGGACTCCATTTGTACTCATTATATTCCTTAGTTCATTGATTTCACTTCTCTTGCCAGGGCTTTGAGTGGGTTTGCTAGTTGTTTGCAAGCAAATTTGTGGGAATTTGGAAGGGAGATTAAAGGGGAGATTGAAGGATTCTATTTGTGAGAGCTTGGAAGGGAGATTAAAGGGGAGATTGAAGGATTCTATTTGTGAGAGCTTGGAAGGGAGATTCAAGGATTCCATAGATATTAGAGACATTCAACCACCATTGAAGAGCTAAAGAGCTAGGCTCTTAAAAACCCAATCTTTGTTTGTTTTTGAAAAAAATATTTCACTATGTTAAAATTTTAAATCTTGTATGTTTTCCTTTCCTACTCTTTCCCATTTCTTTTTCTCCATCATTCTACTACATGCAAGAAGTGATTCTCATATTGAATCAAGAAGCATGATGGGCATGTGGTTTTTCTTTTTGGTTCCACTTCTTCTCATGATGATGGTGTTAGGAAGTAGAGTTGGTGGTGGCAATGATGAGAAGTAAGAGATAGGGAGTGGCACATACCATGGAGAGGAGGAGGAAGAGGAAGAGGATGGTGATGATGATGAGATTGAGAAAGATGAGGGGCAAAAACAAACAAACAAAACACCTTTAGGGAAGTATGTGACAAGGCTTGGGGGTGGAACCACGAAGTTTACATGCCCCCATTGTAAAAAAACTTACACAGGTTCATATACCCGTGTGAGAACGCATTTGTGTGGGATTATGCCATGTGATCAAGGTTAAGGCTACTGGAGTCAAAACCTGTGACAAAGTGTCAACTAAAGAAAGAAACAAGTACAGGATGGAAGAAGAGGCCGCTCAAAACATTTCCAAGAGATCAAGGGTTGAATCTGAATCCTCACAAAGAAAGTTTGGTAGTGGTTTTGGATCATCATCGGCTCAATCAAGACCCTAATCCCCCCCATAGTAGTGGATTCTCGCCTAGCGAAGAACATTATCAAATTTCTTTGACCTTGGTTGTAGAGATGATGTGGATTCAAAAGTTTACAAGTTTCTCTATGCATGTGGTGTGCCATTCAATGTTCTTCGCTCACCCTATTGGCATGAAATGGTACAAGCCATCAATGGTGCCCCTAAAGGATATAGGAGCCCTGGGTATGACAAAGCTAGAATCGTGGGACTTGCCAAGGAAAGAGACAAAATCAATAGTCCTCTTGGAAAGTTTACAAATGATTGTTCCAACTATGGGGTATCCATTATATCTGATGGGTGGACAAATGTTGAAGTCAAGCCATTGATAATTATTCTTAGTGTGTCTACTAGTGGTGTGGTCTTCCTTTCAGATCACTACAAGACTGGTATTAATATTGCACAACCTTTACTTGAAACCATTCAAAAGATTGGGCCATACAATGCCATTGAAGTCATCACTGATACTGCTGCTAATTGTAAGGCAGCAGGAGCAATCATTAAGGATAAGCATCCCAACATATTTTGGTCAGGGTGTTTGGTTCACGCATTGAACCTTTTGATGCATGATATTGTTAAGATGAAGAACCCTAGTTACCAATGGATCGATGCCTTGTACAAGAGAGGTAAGAAAATGATAAAATTTAATACCAATCATAGCATGTGCCATGGCCCACCACAATTTTCACAGTCACTCTAGGTTGGCGCTATTGAAGATTGCAAAGACTAGATTTGTTAGCTACTACCTCACCTTCAGAAGGCTTTTGAAGGTGTTACGCTACACCTATACCCAACGCACCTTCAGATGTACCCCAAGGAGAGAGTCATTTTTCGACCAAATGGGGTGTTATCAAGCAATGGTGGTCATGGCTGGGCCCTTTGGTCCTTCCTTTAGGAGTACAATGGCTTAATGGCACTGTTGACTGCCCTTTGCTGGGGTTTTTAACCTCGAGGTTGGTGTCCTGGTCTCCTAAGGGTTGACTGTTGGGTCACATGGCCCCATATCTTGTTTGTGTGCTCTAGCGGCCTTTACTTCAGCTGCGATATATTCGTCTCCCTTCGTAGCCACTTAGGACACCCTCTTGGCCCTTCCGCTCGCTAGCACCTTCTCTTCCTAGCCTTATCTCCTTAGAGGAAGCCATCCTCCACGTTAGGCCTTCTTGATGCTTTGAGGAGGGTGTTGAAGGATTTCACAGTACTCTTGGGGTTATATGGGGTATAACGCCCTCCCTCCAGCTCACTCCGGCCTTTTGTTCGAAGTGATTTGCTTGCTTTAACTATTTTTGGCACCAGGGGAAAAATGCCCCAGGTAGCCTACCTTGAGCCTACATTATGGCTACTTTTAATTATTATTTTGTTTTAATTTTAAGTTGACATTTTATAATTTCAAATTGACATTTTAAAAGCATGTCGGCCTGGATATTTTTGTAAAAGTGAGTGTGATATCATATAAATAGATCTCCTCACTTCATTTTTAAGACAAGACTCATGGGATAAAATATTATGCATTTGTTCTACCCTTCTTAGAGATCATTGGAGAGATGTGCCCCTCTTGAGGAAGATTTTCTTAGTTATGCAATTTTTTTTCTGGGTGTTCTTTGGTTAAACTCTCTTGCAAGGTAATGCTTAGATTTGTCGGTGAAACACTAGCACATGGAGGGTTGGATTCTTATCTCTTTGTTTGAATGCTGGTAGATGATGCATGTTCATGACTAATTGGTAGCCTTAGTGCTGCATTTCTTATAGAATAGGCCATTTCCATCCTTTTTGTCACCTTAGTAAGAAGAGGCACGTCTTCTTGTAATAGTCCTCTAGGATTTTCCCTTAGTTTTCTAGGATAGTTGTCTAACCTAGGATCTCCTTCTCACTAGGTAAGCCATCCTCCCTATATGCCCTGGGTTGGGTAGGGCTTTTGCTAAGGTTGGTCTCACTTTTTCTTCACCTCCCTTTTCTTCTCCTAAACCTAGTTTTAAGGTTAGTTTAGGGCTGCATTTTGCATCTAAAAAACCCTAAAAATTTTAGAATCTTAAATAATCAAATTTTTGGCCAATTTAGGGACTCCCGAAATTTTCGGCTCCTAAAATTTCGAGCCCTAAAATTCTGCGCCCTAAAATTTCGTGCCCTAAAATTTTGGTCCCTCCCTAGAATTTCGAGCCCTACAATTATGCGCCCTAAAACTTTGGGCCCTAAAATTCCGCACCGTAAAATTTCAGGCCCTCCCTACAAACTCAACCCTAAAATTTTGGGATCCAAGATTTTCAGGCCCTAAAATCTTAGGTTCCCTAAAATCTCGACCTGAAATTTCGGCTACCCCTCTCCTCTGCTTCCTAGCCACCCCCTTTCACTACCCACCTTTAGGGCTACCCTTATAGTGGCAGCCCTCCCTATTCCTTTCCTCAACCCCTGTACACAAGGGAACAACAATAGTTAATGGGGTTAGTATATGCTAATATAAACTGCTAGCTTAGATTAGATCTGAAAGTGGATTGTTTTGCATCTATTATCTTCACATATACAGTCTGCAACTAACACACAATTACATTGCTGACAAATATACATGAAACTTTTAGATTGTTGTTATCTAGTATTAAATGTTGTTGCTTATACAAAGTTGGATTAAATAAACATACTTGTACTCAATGTGGAATATTGTTGATAATTGATATATCTATGTATAACTATTGCTGCCATAAATACTTGAAAAGATGACTGATACATGTTACTTATATTGTTGTACATGTGCATTTCTTATTGTTTGATAAATTACTTGTACTTTGTTAATATCTACATGCCATACTATTTACATATTGGTATTAATTAGATACGCAATTGGCTTATCCTTGGATGAACTTGCACAATTCATATGCATGCTCATAGTACATCTATTCCACTTTTTGATTGACTCCTTTAGGCACTAGTCACTAACCTTGCACACATATGAAATATACTTGGTGTCTAAGTGTCTTTTGAAAAGTTACATAGGGCTCTCCCCTAGGAGGTTTCGACTTCCCAAGAAGTTGGGAGAAGTGACTAAGGTGACAGTGGTCACTTTCTCCGCATATGTTTGTCGGTGGCTCGGACTGCCAATTTAACTAGTAGCAGAAGGTAAGAGAGGCATTGGCTAGTATAGTCTCAAGTGATTCATGGTATGAATTGAAAGACACAGCTGCAAGCGCATCTAATAAACATGACTTTTAGGAGGTGGAGGACATCGTTCTTGATGGTCAGTTCTGGGCACAAGTTAGGTATGTTCTATAATTCACCAAGCTTGTTAATAGTATGATTCATTTTGCATATAGAAATCTGTCGGTGATTGGGGAGGTGTATACCTACGTGATGGCTTGCTCATGGATATGATGAAGACCTAGATGAGATCTAGGCCTACATCCAACATGAAAAAGGGTTGGCTCTGTAGAAACTTCCTATGACGGATAGATGCAACAGATTGGACAAGATGAGGACAATGGCAGCAGCGACGATGACCAGATGTGTTGATGACTGTGGCGAGAGAATACCTTCCTAGTTAAGAGGGAGTGTTGTAATTGTAACTTCGATATTCTGATGTATATTACTATTGTATATTGTTGTACCCCCATCGGGGATGTGTATTCCTCCTTTGGGGATGTCATCATTGTGTATGGCCACTGAGGTAAACCCTTTGTTGTAAGTCGAGGCAATAGTCCCCAGGTTAAATAAAGTAAAATGTATTTATGTGTATTCTCAGGTAGGTCGGCCCCACAAGTAACCTGGTCGACCTAGTGGTTGAGTTAACAACTCAACAAAAGAATATAAATAGGGAGGCACCCTCCTCATTTGTCACACACTTCACTTGCTCTCTCATGCACGCTTTAGGAGAGAGAGGAAGAGGAGGGACAGAGAGTTGCTACAGACATATTGTTCTTGGGTTATTATATCTCGTCATCTTATCTTTGTGACGGAATTATTCTAAGGAAGTTTGTGGGGTTTTCTCCTTTATGGTTTCCCCGATGAAAATATGTGTGTCTTGTATATCTTGTGTATCTTTGATGTATTGTTCTGCTTGTTATTCTTTCAGATAAAGATCCTAAGTAAAATAACTTAGAAAAACTAACACTCTAAGGGTTGGGTCATGATTGTGTATGCCCTCTAGGGCTGGGTTGTGATTTTTGTATGTCCTCTAGGGATGGTCTATGACCTATGTGATGCCTCTAAGGGTTGGGTCGTGACTATGTATTCCCTCTAAGGGCTTGGCCATGAATGTGTATGCTCTCTAGGGTTGGGTCGTGATCTATGTATTCCCTCTATGGCTAGGCCATGACCTTGTATATTGTTGTAACGCTTGTTGATTGTCCCTATTTGAAGCCATGACCTATTGCTCCTATTAGAGTGAGGTCGTGACCTCTTACTACTGTTAGTGTTGAGTCGTGACCCTTCTACTGCTGTCAGACTTGAACCATGACCTCTCTATGGGCTATTAGAGCTAGTATTGTGACCCTAGTTGGACTATCAAGTTGGGCTGCTTGGATTTAGCAATGAACCTTGTTGAATTGCTAAGTCTAATTTGAGATCTTTTGGGCCCACTTAGAAGGTGTCATTACCTTCATGAAAGTGTTGCTATGTGTTCAAGGGTTTGAATTTTCCACTCTTATTTTTGGACTGTTTTGGTCAAGCATCTTGAGGTATGTACTTGTCCAACTTTACCTACTATTTCTCGCTCAAGGTATATCTTTTGTTCCTTTGGTGACTTTCTTCAAAAGACAAGGCCTAATCCTAAAAATATCTGAGTATAAGGAAGACATAAACCAGCTTTGTCCTCTTTTCATTATTGATACTGTTTCCTAGCTTTGCTTATTAGTTTGTCTTATTGTTACTATTTGTTTTTCTTGTACCTTGCATCTCAAGGACCAACTCTAACACAGTGCCAACTTAGGATTGTTAAAGTTGAAAGAGACAAAAATTATGTGTTAATTGTATTACAGTTATATTCTTTTGTATCTAGCATTTATTTAGATTTTAGTTTATGCATTAAAGTACAAATATTTTATTTTTCTATCTCAAACCCTAACCTAACTAAAATTTCAACAACCTCAACCTCACCTACCTCTCTCAGTTGGCTCGAGAGTATCTAGTAGATGGACTTCCAGACATCTAGCAAAAAATTCAAAGAGTATGCGAAGCTTGCTAGGAAGGGAAGCAACACAAAACACACCATTTGGCGAAGGGAAAGCTTAGAGAGTGAGTAATGTCCTTTAATCGGTTCATGCAAACATATATGGACCAATGAACATGGCACCAGTCACCAATGCCAGGTATTTCCTTCTATTTTTTGATGACTATAGTAGTAAGATGTGGGTGTATTTTTTAAAGTTAAAATCTCAAGTGTTTAATGAATTTCAAATTTCATAGCATTAGTAGAAAAAGAGTTTGGCTAATCTATAACCACTCTTAGATCTGGTAATTGTGGAGAATATTGCTCCAAAGACTTCAAACGTTTTGTGTTAAACATGGGATTCAAAGACAGTACACTACACCCTACACTCCACAACAGAATGGAGTGGTTGAGAGACAAAAGCACACAGTCACAATGATGGCCAAATGTATGATGCAAAACAGGTTTGTGCCCAACAGGTTTTGTACTAAGGCAGTGTTCACAACAGTATATATATTGAACAAATCTCCAACGATGGCGGTAAAGCATAAGACTCCTAAGGAAGCATGGTCTAGGAGGAAGCTCGAAGTCAATAACCTTTGTTGAACACAATGGTCACACTGAGGGGGGGAGTGAATCAGTGTGTAGGCAATTTAATCCTTTTTCAACTTCTATCAATTTAGCCAAGTTCATCAATGCATTATACTACATTATCATTTCATACTAACCAACAATGAATCACAAGCATATCATCAACTAGATTAGTGAATCATAACAAGTAACACAACACAAGAGAACACAACATTTGTTTGGTAAACTTGTTTTATGTATTGTACATGGAATACTTCAATCTTTGCGATTGCATCAGCACCAACTGATAAGAAGAGCACCAAATCCTAATCCAAGACCCAGCTTGGTCTTCTCAGGTCCAACTGAGAAAGTGTTGAGGAATCCAATCCCCAAGGTTGCGGCTCAACTTTTCGATCAAGAAACACCTCTACCACTCAATCATCTACTACTCATTGTCATTATCATGTCCCTGTCATCAACCTGGAAAACATGTTGCTCAAGAATATGCTCATACTCATCATGCCAACATAAGAGAAATCCAGAAGCATGAACCATACCTTTTTGAAGATCACAATATGAAGAAACAATAGACGAACCAAAAGAAACTCTAGATCATGTCATCGCATAGCCCTTGCAACAAGCTTTCCAACGAGCCAAGAATTTTGTAATTTTGATTCCGTATGAGAAAGTTATGCCAATTTTAGTGAATCTCTTCAATCCTCAAAGATGCCCAAAAATTTATCCTCCACAAAGTTTCGCACTTTTCCCCAAGAGTTGCAAAATACCAAAGAGATACTTGATTCTTGAACAAATCAAATGTTTGATCTTCTACTTATATAGGTCATGGAGGATTTATTCACATGTCTGGCCGACTTGTAGTAGTTTCAAATAAAAGTAAATTGAATTCTTTTAGCAGGTCGACCTACTTGTAAAGGGGCAAATTAATACATTAAATTTAAAAAATCAAAACTCATCAACCGTAAGGAGTTAGGAGACAGTCCACATATCAATGGAAAGGGATTGACAAGGACTATCTCCCTATGATGGCCTTATTTGCAATTACTTGATCAAATACCCTTAAATTCTTCAATTTTTGCAGGACATCAGATTTGACTTGAATTCATCTTAAAGGCATCTTCAAGTGCTTTTATGGCACCAAGAGCTACATAACCAACAGTCACTATCAACAAGCTACCAAGTGTGTGGGTTTACGACCCAAGGCACCACATGCATGGGTTTCAAGGACTCTTTAAAAGATATCATATAATATTTAAACAAGATGCTTTCCATGGACTTCAAGCCCATCACATAGGACTCCATTATCAAGTACAAAGGTACATTCAAGCTCTATCATGATCATATAATGTCCAAGGTCCATCATACCACTGTGTATGTGGGTGCCAAACCTTCTCATGCATAATGACCATCTCCAAAGGTTCCATGACCCCATCACGGGAAACAAGGGCATTAAGGTCTTCATTAAGTGCAAGCAGTGGGATTCATGACCTCTTCAACAAATGACCACAGAATGGGTTATTTGTACCACCATGTGCTACAAAGCACACACCATCAATGAATGGGCTGCAAATCCCAAGCTACCACATGTGTGGGTATGTCTAATCAATCAACCATCAAGCTATCATTCAGTTGGCCACTGTGTGTGGGTAAAGGGTGATCAAAACCCATACCAAACCTATGCAAGTGTCCATGACAACTCATACATGTTCATCAAGCTTGTCCACTATAGGGGACCTTGGTGGCATCAATGACAACCTGAGGGGCCACTGCAAGTCCCATGTTGGCATCGATGACAACTCAATCAATAATCTTAAGGTCTTTGGTTCTACTGCATATGCCTAGAGTCCAGATGCGAAGAGAACCAAACTAGAAACTAAGAGTAGGAAACTCATGCTTACAAGGTACATCGACAATCATAAATCCTATGGGTTAATTGATGTGGAAACCAATCAGGTGACTATAGTAGAGAGTCATAGTTGATGAAGAAGTTGGACCATTTCATTCCTCTTTCTCACAAATCAAAATTACCATGGAACTGCCCATCATGGCTTAAGATCCAAGTGTTCAACTTCAAATAGCTCCACTTGAAAGGGAGGAAGGCTATAAACATTCTGAGGAATCTCCTAGGCCCAGTCCGGTAGTTTGTGATCCACATAACCTGAATCAACATTCGAATGACACAAGTACAAGTTCCAATTCTAATACTGATAAGGAGATTCCCAGGCAGAGAGACAGTAAGAGACTCAAATGGTGGCACAACACGATTGGAGATCTTAATGTAATAGAAATGATCGAGGGAAGATCATCACGATGAAAGAGTACACAAAAACCCCCAACATGGTTAAATTTTCTCTTATGGCCAATGCTCCGAAAGTGTTTGATGAAGCTCAAGGGAGACCCGAATGGGAAAAGGCCATGACTGTTGAACAAGAAAGTTTGATGAAAAAACAAACTTCGAATCTCACAGCAGTTCCATTGGGGAAGAAACCCATTGGCTACAAATGGGTGTACAAAGTCAAGTACAAGGCAAATGGCACATTTGACAAGTACAAGGCTTTATTGGTAGCAAAAGGCTTAAATTAAGTTTCAATGACAAGGCATTGATTATGAGGAGACCTTTGCTCTTATGGAAAAGATGAGCACCATCCAACTAGTTGTAGCCATAGTAGCACAGTGTGGTTGGAAGGTCCATTAGATGGACATGAAGAGTGCCTTCCGCAATGGAGATTTAGAGGAAGAAGTCTACATGTATCAACCGCAGGGATTTTAAATTTCAAGGAAGGAGCACCTTGTTGGAAGATTGAAGAAGGCTCTATATGGCCTAAAGCAAGCACATCGGGCATGGTACATCAAGATTGGCAGGTACTTAGTTGAGCAAGGATTCCAACGATGTCCATCAAATGCCAACCTATACATCAAAAGAAATGGTAATGATATCATCTTACTAGTCATTTATGTAGATGACATCATTATTACGAAAAGTAAGACCACCATGATTGAATACGTAAAGTCAAACATGAGTAAAGCTTTTGACATGACTAATCTAGGCCTCCTACATAGATGTTTACATGTAAAAGTTTGCCAAACAAGTACTAGCATTTTTGTCTCACAAACAAAATATGCCAAGAGTTTGCTTAACAAGTTTAGAATGACAGATTGCAAGATCTCGTCTACAACTATGGAGAAAGGGCTGAAACTTTCAGCCAAGACCGACTCTGAGGTGGTGAATGAGTTTTAGTCTATAGGAAGCTAGTGGGTAACTTGATATACCTTACATCCACTAAGATTGATTTGAGTTACGTTGTGAACTTCCTTTTTAAATTCATGATAGCGCCAAAAGCAAGCATTGGACTGCAACGAAGTGCGTGTTGAGATATGTGAAAGGGACACTTGACGTTGGCATTCTATATAGCAGAAGCAAAGCTCCCAAGTTGTGTGTATATACACATTCATATTGGGAAGGTTGTATGGATGACAGAAAATCAACCTATGGATATGTATTCAACCTTGGCACAGATGCAATCACATGGACCAGCAAGAAGTAGCAGGTAGTATCCCTTTCATCGACAGAAGCATAATATTGAGGAGAAATGAAAGGAGCATGTAAGACAATTTGGCTCAATACGATGCTTTCAAATATAAAGATACAACAAACAGAGACGACACCCCTACTCTGCGACAATCAAGGGGTGCTCAAACTAGCCAACAATCCAATCTTCCACGAACGCACCAAGCATGTTGAGATACATTGCCACTTCATCAGACAACTTGTAGAAGATGAAACTGTTGAGCTGTAGTACTATCCCACAAAGAATCAAACTACAAATGTTTTCACCAAGTCTCTTGGTCCTAAAAAGCATGTAAAATTTCGGGAAAAACTTGGTGCAGTTAGTAGATTGACCATGAAGGGAGGGTGTTAAAGAGAACTTAGCTTTATGTAAAGGTCAATTAGATATTAGACCTAGGCTTTGATAAAGTCACTTCAAACTTTATCCTATTGTGTGCTTTTATGCTTTAAGTTGCTTTTTATTTCTTGGTCTATCCCACATACATAAAGTGGATTGACTCGACTGCATTGTAACCCTATATAAGAAAGCTTTTGCTTTCTCATCTATGTAATACAATACAGATAGCTATTCTCGATTATTTCTTGATTTCTTTGAGTTCAATTTTTGTGATAGAAAACACATGAAATTGAGAGTTCTAATTGAGATATGGATCGGGTTCCTTTGGTAAACAACGGATCTTTGGCATCAAGCTTACAGATGTTAGTCGTGGATCCATCACCACAAGAATGGATTGAGGTAAAAAATAAGAAAGGCATGATTGAGGATTTCTTTAAATCTTGACTCATTGCAAAACATCTTTTTGGTTGTTTTAAGGATCCATTTGATTGGTTATTATTGAATGCTTCGAAAGCATATCTATATAATGTGTTATGTGCACCTGAAGAATGTATTTTTTGTTCTTATTTATGAATTGATATTGAGATATTTTTTGGAGAAAAAAAAACAATCAACTTTCAGGAAACTAAGGATTATCAATTTTGAATAACATAACTAAGACCAAAGTTGTTGTGTTGAGATTTGTATCTCAAGATGTCCTTCATGTGATTATGCCTAGCATGAAGGGACAGTAATAGGGTAGGCATTAGTGTAGTGTGTGAGAAACACATTACTAGACTACATGGCTTCAATGGTGGAAGTATGCATAGGTTTATGTGACTTTTACCTTGTCCATGTGACATTTACATACAAGTATTTTGTTTAATTAAAAAGTTTGCATGATGGGATGGGATTTTGCATGAAAAGAAAAATTAGGGATTTTGAACCCTAAAGTCACCGTTGAGTTACAAAAGGTGAGCATAGGGTAAAAGTCACATAACTTGTGAGATATAGGTGAGAAAAGGGGGCACACCATAGAGAGTCCGGGCGCACTTCATCAGTCGAGAGTGTAAAGCATAGAGTGAGGACGCACTTACTTCAAAGATTGATAGGGGACGCATCATTATGGGTGTGAGAGAGCTCATCACACTATTTCTTCAAAGATTGATTGAGAAAAAAAGCAGTGAGGCGCACTTTTGAGGAGAGGGGAGCATTTCCTGAGTAGGTGTTATCACCAACCTTATAGTTGTTTATGTAGGGTGGATCCAGGATGGATGGTAGAGGGACAAGCAACTAAGGAGGTGGAACCAAGACTGCCTAGACTCCCAAATGGATGGTTGTCGGTAAAATGAAGAAAAGCATGTGTCAATGGGTTGAGATCTGAAAGAAAGGAACTAACCTACAGATCTTACCTGGAAATCCTTGTAGATGCCTTGAAGGTGATGATCCCTACTATCCCGGTCAATTTGAGAAGACCTGTGTGATTTCTAAGCCCAACGTTTTGCTCCAAGTGACCAATGCGCCCTCTCTCCTACACAAGCAAATGTCAACAATATCAGATTTGTCGTATCACAAAAGAAAAGCAAAATCTACAGAAAAGTAACAAGATGTAATCATAGATCACAATGAAGCTAATGAAAACCCCCTGATACAAGATGAAGCCAATCCAAGCAAGTTGAGGATCCCCTGCAAAAATGCCCAAGATGAAGTCGCCCTCCTGTAGACAAGACAATGATCCCGAAAAAATATAGATCTCACACAAATTTTTCGAATGCTAGGAAGCAAAAGACTTTCCAATCGCCATCTAAGAACACCAGATGCAAAGGAGATCCAGAAAATATCCACAAGAAAGTTTTTATATTAATCAGATCCAAGAGCCATAGACCCCTTACAAATGAGAAGCTCTCTCCTTTAAATAGGAACGAGATAACCAAAATCCTAACCACTTTCAAAACGAGTGGCTAAGATTAAAAGATATAAATGTTCTAATCAATGGTTGAGATGAGCTCAACATACAATACATGGATCAATATAACCATAAAGTACCAAAGTGGACTAGATCACCCATAAAGAGGGTACCCCACTCAACAAGAAATAAATGAAGCCCATGGTGGGTCCATGGAGTGTTAACTAACTCCCTTTGGGTGCCCCATGGCACAATAAAACAATATAATATTTTAATTTTTTGACTTTGTGCCTCCTTGAGGAAATCGTGAGCCTTCCAAAAGCTCCAGAAAATAATATAAAAATGCCCAAAAATTAGGTGTGGGCCCAATCAAGTGTTGCAACTGCTGGAGAAGGTGTGGAGGACATCACTCTCATTATCATGACTCATCCCATGTCATTTCCTTGTCTCAGTAGCCCAAATCGATTTCTTCAATAGCCATTTAATCATTTTTTAATTTGCCTCCGGAAATGTGAACCTGCCAAAACAGCCTCCTAGGGTGCCTGCGTTGTCCCACTGGGCCCACCAAGCTCTCTGGGATGGGGGTACTATGGTACAATCAAATGACTGCACCCCCTATGCCCCATACAACACCCTAGGAGATCCCATAAAAACATCTCCCTGCTTGGACACATCATCCTGTGAAGCAAAACTGCATAAGAAGGGTAAAATGAGCCTGACCATCTCTGCGAGTGCCCGGAACTGAAAATAAGCTATCTCACTAGACTCGGAGAGTCCAAATCCATCTAGGGTGTATATTCATACCCTTTCCAGGTCTCTGCCTGATCATCAACAATATCCAATAGACAATATAATCACATGTAAATGACCAGATACCAATAATATAACTCAGACTGTCATCCATCTGTTGCAAGTGTTATAAGGTTACGACATGCTCTACAAATCATTTAAGTAACAATCATAACAAGTAGT
>LPNX010139012.1:1464822-1483627 GCA_001517045.1 Pseudotsuga menziesii | reverse complement strand
CGTCGAGGGTACTGTATATATATATATGTCATAGTCACATCATACATGCATATAGATTTCTTCATAAATTATGAATCATGATTCATAATTATAAATTCGTTGATTATTTGAATAGTGAACATTCAGATTGAAAATTTGAAACATAAAATTTGATAAATCATAGACTCAGTAGATATCAATTAGAAGACTGGAAGTTACATAAAATTTGATAAATCATTGTACGAGGCAGTTGTAACAGAGAATCAAACTCAGACATGAAAGTACACTTTAAATCTTATTTTAAACACCTATTTGTACCACTGTTATAGGCAATAAAAATTTGAAAATTGCCAAATATATTCCTGCATTGATGTGAGTGTATTTCTCAATATTAAATACATATGTATATTTTTTATGTGCACATTTGGTGGTCAAATTATGTTCCATGAGTGTTGAACACAAAACCATAAAAACATTCATTGTAAATCAATGTAAAATCAATCTACTAGATTTGGACAATATTCAGAAGAATTTGAACAGTGTTGCAAAGTGTTTGACATAAGTCCTGAATCAGACTCCATACGTAGTTAGCAAAAAATTAGTTCAGATTTGGTGGGGGGTCATTACGGGTACGGGTACGGGGACGCCACTTTTTGAAAAATCGTACTTGGGTACGTTGAGGGTACTGTATATATATAAGTCATAGTCACATCATACATGCATATAGATTTCTTCATAAATAATGAATCATGATTCATAATTATAAATTCGTTGATTATTTGAACAGTGAACATTCAGATTGAAAATTTGAAACATAAAATTTGATAAATCATAGACTCAGTAGATATCAATTAGAAGACTGGAAGTTACATAAAATTTGATAAATCATTGTACGAGGCAGTTGTAACAGAGAATCAAACTCAGACATGAAAGTACACTTTAAATCTTATTTTAAACACTTATTTGTACCACTGTTACAGGCAATAAAAATTTGAAAATTGCCAAATATATTCCTGCGTTGATGTGAGTGTATTTCTCAATATTAAATACATATGTATATTTTTTATGTGCACATTTGGTAGTCAAATTATGTTCCATGAGTGTTGAACACAAAACCATAAAAACATTCATTGTAAATCAATGTAAAATCAATATACTAGATTTGGACAATATTCAAAAGAATTTGAACAGTGTTGCAAAGTGTTTGACATAAGTCCTGAATCAAACTCCATACGTAGTTATCAAAAAATTAGTTCAAATCTGGTGGGGGGTCATTACATTTTCTCCAATGAATTGCATTTTCTTAATCGGTCCTACCCCTAGAGTACCCAAACATGGGGTACGAAGTACCCAAACACGAGGTACGGCGTACCATTTTGCCTATAAGTACCCCTTTTTTATAGCATAGTCTCGGGTACGTGGACCCAGTATGGGGTACAGCACGAGACGTACCCTACGAGTACCCAAGTACCCGGTACGGGTACATGTACCCTACCCCTGGGTACAGGTAACCTGGCAACATAGTTTTTTATTGACTCTGGCCATTATTTTTACTATGAAATGATGATATTTATGGCATGTCAGTGGATCAGTGTGTATGAGTAGTCACTTGTACCATTCTACTATTTCTCCAAACACTTTTGTGCAGACAGTTTGGCCTAGTTCACAGCCTGAAATAAAATATGATGGTTTTTATTATTTTCAGAGGATGTACCACTAAAAAATGAACTAGACAAATCACTGAAGAAATCGATTTGGCTTCTGTGGTCAAGGAAATGGCAAGGAAATTATTATGATGATGTATTTTGGCTCTCCGGATCATTTGGCACCAGTTTCATCCATTCTCATGCTCCGGATTATTATTTTGACTCTCCTTGGTTATGATGTGCTTTATTGACATATCTTACAATTTGATGTTGTATTAGGGGCCTAAGGTGAATTATGTCCCTAAGGCACCCCCTTCATGATGTATTATTACATTGATATACTTAGCATTATGACGTATTTTGCCTTAGTAAGGCGTCACTGGGCAAAAGTGCGCCCCTCTTGACTTAATCTTTATGATCCATGTATTGATCCACATAAAATTGCTCTCCACCGTTGATGATGTTATAATCTCAACCGTCAAATGATAGTTAGTTGAAAAGTGGACACACTCTCAATTTATTTAAGAGAGGTGCTCCCCCCATTGTAAACTATGAACTCTGGCATTGGAACTTCTGAATATAGAGATTATTCTGGGATCCAATACTTGTGTTTCTGTACATGAATGAATGTGATGATGACTGAAACTGTTTCTCTCTTGCACTGAGTTATTCTGGCATAGCTTCTTGTATCTTTTAGACCCATTTTGATTTACAGGTGAAGGAGGCGAATTGAAGAGGAGCGCATAAGTGGGGAGACTTGCCCTGACGTCACTCTTTGGTTTAGTTTTTCTCAGGGAGTGGTTCCTTCTTTATGACTCTCCATTTCTCTATCATTTACTTCTTATTTGCAGATCTCGATCTTTCTTGTTTCACTTACTGGTTTTCCCTTTGTGTGGCAAGAAAGGAGGACGTTAGGATCACTAAGCAAAACATTTTCATCAAGAACTTGTCCGAATTTCTCATTTGATCTATGTAAAGCAATCCTCGTCATCCCAGAAGGCATCTACAGATTCCAGGTGAGTTTAGCAGTCTTTTTCTCTCTATTTAATTTTTCATGCATTGCCCATCAGCTGATTTTATAGAAAACTCATTGTAGTAAGTAGGAAAATTCATCGAGGCCTACTTCACTTGGAAATTCAAAATTTACCGATTTGGGTATTGACGGCCATCATTCAAAACCCAAACTCCCTCCTAGGCGTCACCCTTGGACTCCATTTTCTCATTCATCTGTGGCACAGATGCCCCTAGGAAAATCGCCCTCCTTCTCTTGCTAGCAATTTTCTAAGTTTTATGTGTTTCTGGTTTTGTTTGGATCTCATACATTGTCATACCTATCATCCAAGCAATCAATTAAGTGAGTTAGAAGCCCTAATTCATTGATCAAACCTTACCTCAGGTATTTCCCTCATTCAACATCCAAATACCCCAAGGGTTTCAAGTTTGATCATTTGGATTAACACACAAATTCTAGATCTGGCAATCAAATCCATAAGTCACTAAGTAAAATGGACTTGAGTATCGTTTCCAACATCTATAACTCCCCTCTACTCAAGTATTCCTTAAATTGTGGCTTCATCCTTAGATCTAGGGTTTATAGCTTTCACCTTATGTACTCTATGCTTTTAGTTTGAGCTGGTGATTTAGCTTTAGGTCTTTCCTTCTAGGATAGGACTGGGTCTCCCCCTTTGTCACTCAAGCTTTAGTGGCATAAAGCGAAGGATATCTCAACCGACGTGACAACCTTTCCATTATCTGGGGGTTGGGGTATCCGTAGGTCACGACTTTAGTTGCCTTTGTTAAAAAGTGGCAACAAGGAAGGTCTTCTATCATTTGCATGTGTCCTTGCTTGATGGAAGACATAAAACAGGAAGCCAAATTGATCATTGCCTTTATCCAAAGTTTATACTTAGGAAAAGTGCATTATGTGATCTAATTTTAATTTGACTTAATGGAGGCACTTTTATAAAGTTCAAGTGAAAAAATAATTTAAGTGATGGCCAATCTAATCTTGGCCATTGATCTCACCAGAGGATCTCATCCATTGATCCATAGTAGGAGTTAGGGTTTTCGCTTGGCCATTGAGTTGAAAGGAGATTGATTTGGTAGAGAGGACACACACATTGTCAAAGAGAGATTTCTTGCTCATAGCTTTCAACCGGAGAGTGAGAGAGAAAGTTTGCAGAAGAATTTTGCAAAGGGTGAGACTGAAGAACTTCTATCTGGAGATTGACAAGGCAGCTCTAGCAAATCGCAGAGGGGTTGTACAAGCTGACGTAGGAGGTCATACGATCTTACGCAGGGGCCATACCTAGCTGACGTAGGCGGTCGTACACACCGACGCAGGGGTCATACGCTGACGCAAAGGGTCGTACGCTAACACAGAGGGTCGTACACGTTGACGCACGGGGTCGTACATGCTGATGCAGGGTCGTACACGCTAACGCAGGGGCCGTACGATCTTGTCAGGGTTTATCAGTGAGTTTCAGTTCTACGATTACCTAAAGCTTTGGTTGTTAGAGTTCGATCCAAAGAAAGAGGAGAAAAGTCAAGAGGTACTTTTTCCCAGGCTAGGTAAAATCAATTTCTGGATTATATTGTTCTATATCTTGCTAATAAATATATATCCTCAGACTGCTGCATTTGTTTTCCCATCTTGGGTTTTTCCAGGGGTTTTCATACCCAAAATATTGGTGTCTCTATTGATGTGATTGTTGTTCTATTTTTCTCAGTATTTATTTTTCCGCTGCAATATTTGTGAAGAAATTCATTTGTGGTTGCTAGTAATAAATATATATATATATATATAACTCAAGATTGGATTTTAAGGAAATTTACAGCCTTCCCCCTCTGTCATCCTATATAGGATTACTCTAAGGGAAACTACAGGATTCGTGATAACAGGTACATGGTTTCCCACCTAGTTGGTTAGGTGGTCAACAAGAACATTCTATATTTTCTCTCTGGCTCAAGATTGAAGAAAGCCCTAGTTGCTGGTTTTCCCCATTGGTGTTTCCAGGGTTAATATTTGTGTACTGTGTGATTAGTTTTCTGTTCTGCTGCAAATGTTTGACAAGTTAATGAGTTTATGTATTGCAGCTTATAAAATCGGATCTGGGATATAGTTTTGTGTATGCATCTGAGGTATTTTATTAAAAGTGGTAATCAGAGTTAATCTCAAGGCAGATAAAAATTAACATGCTGCCCATCAAAGTCGGCTTACAAGGCCAAAAGAAAAGAAATATATTAGTACAGATATTCATCAAATCACTTACTCCCCTTTCCAAATCCAAATCCTCCTTTGAAATACAAGTTCACCTCTCAACACTAAATTACCAAAAGAGAAGAAATTTCAACATGGAAAGTCATTTACTAAGATTTAACCAAAAAACTTAACGAAAACATACTACTATGACAATTACACAAAAATGAAACATTAAACCTCCTAACTAGTCAAATTAAATAAAAAATATTCCCCATGTCTGTCTGAACAATATATAGCAAGAATCAAATAAGATGGCAGAGGAACATTTTACTAATGATCATAGAACTTCTCTTGTTTAGTACAAGATATCTCCTGTTTATTTTCAGCTGTTAAATGTGAAAGAAGAATAAAATTTAAAAGCAACACCAAAACAAACTGCAGTAAAAGGATTTTTTTTTAAGTGTAGGCAAATTCTTAAGCTCCTAAAACCTTCTGTAAGAAACTACTACAAATAAGTTATAACTGACCAGATAATTCAAAGGCTGTTGCTCCTTTGATCTCAACCTGACGAACAGCAATATTACCCCGTGCAGTAATGGAATGACCAACAGCTGACTTTTCCCTGAAAACACAATGATATCAAGATTGGCATGACATAACTGCCTTAATTACAAAATCAACAACCTTTTACGATATTACTGTTAAGGGAAACATTCAGAAGATTTGAATGCCCACGTATGACAATGTTGGAGTATTAGCACTCTAATAATGTTGAAGTTAGGAATAACTAATATTTGTATGCTGTGGTCACTTTACATGTTAGTGACATCTGGCCAAAGATAAACCTAAATGTAAAGGTTAAGTGCTTAAACCACCATTACCACTTGGAGCCATTGTATATTGTAATGAGACAGGACAACTCTTTTTTCAGAGATGTATCTGATACAGTATTACTAATAAAACTCTTTTTTCTCGACCCTCATGTTCCTCTGTGTATGTTTATGGCATTATGCATCTTAAAATTCTACAGAGATCCTATCAGCAGAATAGAATGTCACAATGCTGATCAATTTCATATTTCATAGCAGGTACAAAGAAGACTGTAGCAGATCAAGATGCAGCTCATAAGTTATAAAACGTTGGCATAAAAGAAGATGAAGAGTCATTGAGGGCAATACTAATGGGTTTGTTTAGTCCCCATGATGTCCAGTATGTTGACAGTATAGTAGAACATGCAGAGCAAGAGAAGAATGATGAAAACATGATTTTTGTGATGATTGCATACGGATACTTTGCAGATTTGAAGAGAGTGCAGTAGAGTAGATTTGAAGAGAGTGCAGTAGAGTGGCTGTCAATGAGAGAGTCTGGTTACCCTAGACTAGGGATGCTTAATTACTGATTAATACCTAGGGAGTCTAAACCCTTTGAACCTTTGTACCCTTTCAGGATTGATATTGGTGATTGAAGGCTGGGAAGGCTGTTAGAAAATCAACAAAATTGAATTTATGGTGCCTGTTGTTCCTCAATCCCCCTGGACAAAAAACAGAGGAATAAGTTCTCCATCTACGGGAAGAAATGACTTTGAAGGCTATGTTGATCACATATTGCAACAATGAGCAGATTGATTTGATCGCAGAGAAATATTTTTTTATAAATGAAGATGTTGTCCAGAGGATTGAAGACATGCAACAAGAAGGACTGAGTAGTCATATGCAATACAGAACATATGAAGCAATGGAGACAGAAGACAAACATGCTATGTTCATAAAGTTGCAGCAAAAGACTTTGTGTGAATCAGAGAACATAAGTGATGGACATGCCTATGGTGTTAATACATTTGCACAAATTCAACAAAGCAGATTGTTGAAGTGTTTTGCCAAAATATTATAAATTGCACGGGTGTTTAAAGGTCATTGTCAATGATAGGGACACAAAGTTTAAGGGCAAATTTTGGAATGACTTTCACAAACAAATTGGAGTCTCCCTAAATCTGAGTTCAGCTTATCATCCTCAAACAAATGATCAAATGGAAGTTGTAAAGAAATGCCTAGAAGCCTACCTCCATTGTTTCATGACAGATAATTAGAACAAGTGGTTCCAATGGTTACATCTAGCACTATGGTAGTATAACTCTACTTACCATGTATCAGCCAAAATGAGTCCTTTCTAATCCTTGTACGGTTATGAACCACCTAAATGGAAGGAATTTGCATTAATTGACACTAAGGTCTCAACAGCAAGAAGTCAACTAGCTGAAAATTAGGCCATTTAAATGCTCAAAGAAAACTAAGCAATCACCTATAATCATATAAAACAACAAGCAAATCAACATAAATTGGAAAGAGAAGTTGAAGAAGGTTATTGCGTATTTGTAAGACTTCATCCATACAAATAGTTGTCCCTTAAGCAGCAAGGAAATAACAATTTGTCAAATTGGCTCCAAATTTTTATGGCTCGTAACAAATTAACAAAAAGATTAGCCAAGTAGCTTATGGCTTGGAATTGCATGATAAAAGCCACATCCATAATGTTAATCATGTGTCATGTCTCAAAAAAATGTTGGGACAACATCAATCAGCACAAACAAAGCTCCCTATATTGGATGATGAAGGATGAACCATTTTAGAACCAAGAGGTATCCTCGCCACCAAAGAGAAAAAATTTCACTCCAAAACCATTAAAGAATACCTCACTAAATGAAAAAATCTTTTAAAAATATATTTGTCATAGGGGAGAAAAATTCTGCCAAAAATACACCTCATTACAGTTGCTTTGACCACAAAGCACTTATTAAGGAGAAGGCAACGTTATATACATAAATTAATAACTAGGAAATAAATAAATAATATATATAAAAGTAGCGAAAATTAAAAAGAAGCATAATAAAGTAAATGAATTAAGAAATATACCCTTTCGTCAAATCCCGCTAGCATGGTTTTTTTCAACGGGCCTTGTTCTGCATGGCAACCCAAGTTCAAACCCCGCAAGGTAGCTAGGAGGAGACACTTAAAATCCAGCCATGCTAAGAGTTGGTGTGGCCCAAGCAGGGTGTGATCCCTGGGTGATTGTGATTGTGATGGCTTAGATGCCCTTGGGTTGTGGTTTCTTAGACCACGAGCTAGTCTTGCAAGTCACGAACAAACTAGCAAATAAAAAATATACATACATACATACATAAATATATATACACACACACACACATATACATATAAGCCTAGTGGGTTAGCTCAAGTGGTTGAGACTCGAGAGTTGTTTATGCTAGCAGAAGGTCTCGGAGTCAAATCCCCGGGTGGCTATGCCGGGGCCTCACTCAATGTCCCCGTCGGGTTAGGCCCCGTAATCAGGGCTGAAGGTTTACCTCCAGTACCATCCTAAAAAAATGGGGAAGTACCTGAGGGTTTCTCAAGCGATGTTCCATCATAAAATATATATATATGTGTGTGTGTGTGTGTGTGTATCACCCCCTTAAGGGTATTTAGTAGGGCTCTCTCAATGTAAAATCCATCTTATATATTCAAAATTTACTGCTTCTCACATTTTGATTATAGTCCACAATGAGCTTATTTGCTCAAACAACATTAACGGATGGCACATGCCAGCTTTTGATTTGTCCTAGATAAGATAAGATAAGATAATTTTATTGATGTCCAACAAATGACCACAAAAGTCCAACAAATGTCCAACAAATGACCATCCACTATGGAATAGTGGATGATACTTGGATACAAATCCAAGTAAGGGTCATTGTCAATCTCGCTATGAATAGCAAACTAAGATGAGGCTGGGGGAAAGTAGCAAACCGCTATGTAGATCTCTAAGGAGAGGGGTAACATGTTGAGCCGCACCCACATGAACCTGACAAACTCATTTGTTGCTACCAAAGAGACCCCACCCTAAAGGGAATCTCTCATCAAACATGCCACCCCACCTGAACCTCGGACTCCACCTGAAGACCAAGTTTCCTGTCGACAAGTAGAAAACCAGTGATAACCTGCAATGTCCAGAATTGGCCTAACAGGACTCTCATGGGTCTCGATAATAAAAAGAATATTAGATGAACCAAGAGTGTCATAAAACAAGCCCAGTGACAACCAAAATGACCCACTACTATTACAACACCCCATTGAAATCCCCATACCCTGTTGTCTACTCCATCGGGCTAGTCATTTACAGGACCCATGCTGAGAGTACCCAAGGGGCGAGGAATCCCGAATAATTGCTCGGAGGTCTCGAATGACCGCCCATTACCCTGCTTGTTGTGTTGCTACAACTAGCTCCCTAGAGCGTTTCATCTCTACAACCTAGGGTCTAGTGAGATCAGCATCTAGAAAAATCCTACCAAGGAGAGAAGAACCTTTGCTTGGCTCAAAGAGCCCAAAGTTGATCGCATGCTAACCTAAACTAGATGAATAATGTAAAATCATGGTCGAACCAAGCTCTCTCAAGGGGAATATCAGGGAATTTGAGGTAATCTTGAAGGAACATGGCACCCATCTACATGGGATTCAGGGAAAGAGAGGGTGAGGGAAGCCCTCTTACCTTCAAGTTCAATTCACGAGCCCTCTAATTTTTCTCTTCTAGTAACTTGGCTTGTACAACTTCCTCGACTGCAACTAAAAGTTGGGGAGATCCATAGGAAACCGAGAGTTGTTGGAGAAGTCCTAATTTCAAGTGGGCAAGTTCACAAATAAGTGAGGGTGCTAAAGGTTGTCTTAACCTTTGTACCCAAGATTTCTTGGATTGCCCAATTCCACTCTAAGTAATCCCCACAAAGCTCAATTGCACTATCTTGGGGTAATCACATCGAAGGCCCCATGCCACTAGAGACTAAACGTACCCAAAATTTCTTGGGGAGACCCTAACTCTCCATTGGAGTGATCCTACCCAAGGTCCAGTTACAATAGTTGAGGCATACACCAAAATGGCTTGGCAGCACTAAATCAAGACCAGTACTTAAGCAATTGAAGGATGACATGTGGCATTGGCAATATCAGTAGATGGACCTTGACAAATAAATGATGAACGCATGGCATAACAAAGACAACATGGAAGCATGAAAAATATCATGATTCATGCTGGTCCTTCAGCCATGTCATTAATTACGAGGATTTGAAGAGGTGTATTGATTCAAAAAACACCAATGGTTGAACTTCCTGCGGTTCAATTCCTCTCCCTTCATCTATATATTTGTCTTTTGCGAATGAGGAGGGTATTTGTGTTTTGCTCGTGAAGGATGAAGGCCTTAACTCTTTGAGGAATCGGATGGTTGAATTGGAGGCAATCGCCTAGCTATAGTAGTTGTGGTGATCCAAATACATTTAAGGCTATGTAATTGTAGTAAGGCCTAAGAACTTGGCCAATGTTAATGAATAAAAGAAATCTAAATATTTTCCCAGATTTTCAGTATTTTCTACAAAGTCTTCTTCTTTGTGTGCGATTTAGTTTACTTTTCCTGTGTACTTAGTAGCAAGAAGCAAGCTGCCTTGCTATAGCGGACCTCCCAGGTCACTGTGAGAAGATGGGTGCCCAATAACCATGGAGTACAAAACCCAATGCACTACAGCTCAAGTAGGGGTGGGGGATCCATTGATCAATACTTCATGTATGTAAAAGTACATTGAATCTAGACAATGGGTTGGGTTTATTGAGTATGTACAATAGCACGAACCCAACTAAACCCGAATCTGATATGCACCTTGATGTTGCAAAGCTAATGGTTGCATTTTACGAATGCAATATATAATACAATTATCATTTGCATTGATCTGAACTATGTTTTGGGTACACTGACTATGTACACTAGCAAAATCCCATCTAAACCAGGGTTTGATATGCATGCAACCTCAAAATGCACATCACACCCCTGTTCAGATGGTTCTGTGAATAGGTGCTAGTCATAACCTTGATTGTGGAAAGCAAGAATGTATTTTGGAGAGTCTACATGCAACAATGTGTTTGTCCCGATTGCAATTCAAAGGTAGGCGGATGCATACGGCCCAAGAATTTAAATACCCATAGAAGTCAATTAAAAGGTTTGTTTATTGTTTTCCATTTGGTTACTACGCAATTGCAAATGAAATGCTAATGTCAGCAAATTGAAGGAATCAGAGCCTTCGGATGAATAGCAATAGTAGTTAATACTCACGAATCAGGGGCGCAAACACTGACATTGTAGCGACCAGACTCCACGAGGACATCAACAAGAGCTCTTAAGCCAGGAGCACCAATTCCATCGTCGTTTGTTATCAACAGAGTGGGTCGACGATCATCAACCTCACCGTCTGATTGCTGCTTGGAGCAATTCGAATTAGAACTCGTGACCTCCAGAAGGGGTTGCTCGATTGTCTCGTCCAGAGTTTGGGGAGCGGTTGCATCAGACTCCATTGTGGTAGTGGCAGGAATCATCAATCATTCCCTTTGAGTACAAATAATAAATATATTCAACCCTTATCCCACCCTTCTTCTAAGGGTCGAGCAAAAGGACAAATTTGTGGAATATCGTAGGCAAGTTCACAACTACTCCCTTTCCCTGGTTTTAAAAGTTTTTTTTAACCCAAACTCATAAACCACTAACGCTAAACCAACTATTAGTCAATTATTATTATACATGTTGCTAGGTATGTATGTTGGGATCAGGTCTGAGTTGACAACCTAGGGCTGGTCATCAATTTTTGTCTCTTTTCCAGTTACATATTAGGTAATTTATTTTTTTATTTTTTTAATATAAGTATTTTTTTAATATTTAAATTCATTTATACGTTATATGATGGTATGATGGTAATTGGATTTGAGTTCTTCTTCTATAGTACATGGCACTATGTTAAACTCCATTGGATTGGATTTGAGTTTATCTTCGGGGGTCAATTGTACTACAACAAACTGACATACTTTGCATAGGATTTGTGATTGTTAAATTTGTGAATATGTGTAATTTTATGAAGTATGGAATAATATTTATTTATAATATTTGAGGTTTTATTGTAAATTCTGTGATTTTTAATATAAATATTTTGTTTTTTATGGAAATTAAATTTTAATAAATAAAAACTAATTTAAATTATGGCATCATGTAATGATATATGATATTTAAAATAGTTGTTTGTATATAACATAAAAAATTGTTTGACATTAAATGTTGATAAAAAAACATAAAAAAATGATATTTAATATTTTATTTGCGAAATGTATTTACTTTTGTCTAAAGTTGACCTAACAAATGCTATTTAATATTTCATTTAGGAAATGCAAAGCATAACAAATGCCATTTAATATTTCATTTAGGAAATGCATTTATTCTTGTCTAGTTGAAGCATTCCCAAATCATTTTATTAATAAATACTAATTTGAATAATATTTTATTTATAAAATGCATGTATTCTTTCCTAATTCGAAGAGATATAAGCAAGGGTAGCAAGAGCAAACCAAGTAAAGTTTACCTACTAGCGAGACACCCTAACACTTTTCTTGGTTGGCCCAGCTGCACTCTTTATGTAGCTGGGCTCTTTATAGGCCACCCTAATAGAAGAGAATTTACCCTCTTATTTAACTCATCAATCAAAGTTGCGAGAACGAGATAAATTAACCTTAGTATCCTGTCATCTGCAAGGAAACTTTTGCTAAACCTTTTTACCACCAAATACTAATTTAAAATTGTGCCATCTAAAAACTACACCAAATACTAATTTAAAATTGTGCCGTTTAAAAACTACACTTAAAATAATTGTTTATATATAATATAAAAAATGACTTAACTAATGACATTTAATATCTTGTTTACAAAATGCACTTGTTCTTCCTTAGTTCAAGCTTTCCCTAAATCATTTTACAACCATAGTTCCTAAGATACATGTGCTTGGTTTGTGATGCTTAGTAGTCGAATTGAAAGTGTCAATAACATGAACCGTTGTAGAGCCTATTTCAATTTGGGATATAGTTTGCTTGATTATACATACAGGGGCATCAAACTCGCAGAATGCTACTAGTATCTGTTATAGAACATTATAGTGCCCACCATGAGTTATTAGAAAGAAGATATAGATCAACATGTAGAACCATTCTTATAACTAGTTAGAAATTATGATCAATTTTAGATAGTTCTATAAATGCTTTGTACAAATATGAAAAAAAGTCAAAAATATATTCGAATTCTCAATGATATTGTTTTTAATTACAATAATATAGAAATGATTTTGTTTTTATTTAAAAATATATATATAATTTTATTTTAAGAAAATTTGAAGAAAAACAAAATAGAAAAAAAAAATTATATATATATATATATATATAGTCCAATAGGCTAGCTCAAGTGGTTGAGTGTTATAAGTTGTGAATAGAAGGTCTCGGGGTCAAATTCTCAAGTGACTATATATTTTGATATATAAGGGTCTCACTTCATGTCCCCATCAGGTGCCCCTCCCCCGTGAATTCTTCCTATGGATGTAGCAACCTGACCCAAAACATTTATACACATGTACACCAAAAATTGATAGGGTCCCATTGATTATTAGAGCACTAACTGTTGTCAAGGTCCCCCTTGTTAAGGGCCTCCGACATTAGAGCATCGGGAATCGGAGTCCTCAATGCTACCATGAAGAGTATTCTTAAAGGACCTTTCCAAAGGTAAAGGGGGGAGACAAAGTTCCTAGGATGTTTTACAAGACTAGTAATACCGCATGATTTGATATTCCTATTCCCTTGCATTTCATAAACTGTGAAGTGTGTGGATTGGCAAGAGGATAGGGTGAAATGATAGATTGATCCATGCGATGCAAGAAGTCAATCAACCACATGTCTAGATAACTAATGCACTTCATTTGATTTCAATGGATATGAAACTTAGGGTAGATGAGTGAATACCATACCCCATTCTTTTTCCAAAATTCCATAAGGGGTATTACGTGTGATATTCACCATTTTATCCACTTCAAGGTTTACACCATGAACAATATGTTATAAATTAATTTAATTGAAGGCTTGAATGTCGATAAAGATTCAAGCGATGATCCTATTTAACACACAACCTTGTAGAAGGGAATGAGTGATCATATATATGATTACGGTTTCTTAGTCTATAAAGACTTGAATCATCTTTAGTTTCATTTATTTGGTTGTCCTTAGACCCTATATTAAGGCTAGATCTTTAGTTTGATTATTTGTTGTTTTGTCAAATCCCCATGCATATGTTGTTGCATGTTGTGACCTTGTTGTCCTCTAATGTCAATGAGCGTTCTCCCTGCACCTTCCACCCCTAACTGCTATATATAATCAAGCAAACTAGGGATTCACACAGAGGTATTCTAGGGAAACCCTCTAAAGTGTTAAGCTCTAGTATCATGACAAAATTACTAAAATAGGGACACCATGGTGTAATTGCACAATTGTGCTCACTAGATGTTCAAGCATCTATAACCTTTATTACAATGGATCTCCAAGAAGTTATTGACAATCACTATAAGGTATTTGGAGAGATTCCTAGAGGTCTTCCACCTACTCGAGATCATGACCATGCTATTCACTTGCAACCATGAAGTGTACTGCCTAACATCAGACCCTACAAGTACCCATATGCACAAAAGAGTGAGATTGAGAAAATGGTTCAAAAAATAGTAGATGCATGCATCATTCAACTTAGCCAAAGTGCTTTCTATGCACTAGTGGTGATGGTTCTCAAGAAGAAAGGTTCATGGTGTATGTGTCCAATTATAAAGAGCTTAATAACCATTAAAAATAAGTTTCTTATTCCTATCATTGGTGAATTATTAGATGAATTATAGGGAGCAATTTCCTTTACCAAGTCGGATCTTTGTTATGGATATCATCAAAACAAAATGAGGAAAGAAGGAATTTTGAAAACAACCTTTGGAACACTGCATGAAGGTCATTATGAATTTTGGTGATGCCATTTGACCTTAACAGTGCACCTTCCACATCTCAAAGCTTGATGAATTTTATTTTTAATCCCTTCCTCGAAAAATATGTGTTAGTAGTTTTTGATGATATACAAATCTGTAGAAAACGTTGAGAACAAGTGTAGTTACATTATGCCTGAGTTTATCCAGCTTTTGAGCACCTAGTGTTAGGATATTTAGACACTTAGGAGTTAGTTAAGATCAACTTGTGTAATATATCCGTTAGGTAAAAGTGTGTTTCTTTAATATGCATTAGTATGCATTTGTGAATATTATAATCCGACGGTCATGATATGTTCTAGACATAGAGTGATCTGACGGTTCAACTTCTCTTAGATCATACCTACCATTGATCTGTGGCTTAACACTCGATTGGTCTATGATCTCTATTTAAAGAGCATAGAGGGTCCTTGGCTAGTTGATCGATTATGAGAAGCTCATATATAACTTTCTTTCTTTTTCATAATAAATTGCTCCAAGTAGTTATTTGGCTGGGGCCGTGGACTGTTTCCCTCTCGAGGGTTTTAACCACGTGACAAACATCAGTGTGTTGATATGTGATCTATTTGTGTGAAGCGGTTATTGAAGGTGTTCGGTCTTTTGGGAGTACCATGTGTACCCGAACATGGTATCAGAGCTTTTATGAAGAGCCGCTTTCGGTTTTGATCAAGATCTGGAACCGATGTTGCCAAAACTTTGAAAGGGTTTCTGGTTTTGGATTTTCTGTGCATTTATGGCGCATGGAAGTTGTTTCATTATGTCTAGAGCACCATTTCCTTTTGGAAATAGTCTTTGTTTCATCGAAAATTGTTTCCGTTTGCTCCAGAAACACCCATTTCGGTAAATCTGAAGGTATAATATTACAGTGACAGATTTGTTTTTTTTAAATCTCTCATATTTTATTAGTTTGTTATTAGATCTTTTCTGTTTTAGTCTCGGATTGTTGCCTTCCCTGACTGCGTATGCTCTTTGCCGTGCACCTTGCGCGATTGCGGCGAATAAGAAACAGTAAGGGAAAGTTTTTATTTTTTCTTGTCTTCTCGGCTATGTATGCTCTTTGTCGTGCACCTTGTGCGATCATGGCAAATCAGAAACAACGAGAAAACTTGAAAACGTAGACTTTGCAGGCAAGCTAACTAAGATCTAACCCCATTATGTGGAAAAAAAGTTTTTTTTGTTTTTGTTTTTCGTTTTTTTTTTTGTGATTTGTGGGAAAAGAAAGTAAGCATGGAGAACGAGAGAGAAGAGTTCAAAAAAAAAACCTCTTCCTCTT
Organism: Pseudotsuga menziesii; assembly: GCA_001517045.1. Taxonomy (NCBI): domain Eukaryota; kingdom Viridiplantae; phylum Streptophyta; class Pinopsida; order Pinales; family Pinaceae; genus Pseudotsuga; species Pseudotsuga menziesii. The sequence continues at coordinate 1,467,619 of LPNX010139012.1, read as the reverse complement.
TCCATTATTTTACGTACCTTTTAAACTTAGCTCACTTGGTCCAAAGTTGTTTTATTACTTAATAGGTCTTGAGTTCAAGTCTTATTAAGCTACTTTTTAGTGCATGCAATTTCTATTTTCAAGTTATTTTATTGTAAAAGTGCATCTCACATAAATAAAATAAAATAAAAGTGAGTCACTTAAGTCTTTTAATTTATTGCCACACTATTTAAAAGTCACATTATTATAAAAGTGAACATCACTTATTCTACAAAAGTGATTCACTTCAAAGCAACTTTATTGTAAAAGTGATTGTCAAAGGTTGATCTTGGGAAGAGGGGGCTTCTTGTTTTTAGTTGGTCAAGTTAATATCTGCCACGTCATTATTGGGGACATCTTCAACATTTTCTTTGATCAATCATAACTTCATCATCCAGAATCAGTTTTAAGTGTCGTTTTTTTTTTTAAACCGCATATTTTTTCGAGCTCTTTGCATCCAAACACTTAGTTTCTATTCTTTCAGCCATTATTTTATACTATGTCTGCCCCTTGTGATATTATACTTACAAGTTCTAACTATTTCTCATGGAAATCTCGTATGGAGGATGTTCTGCGAAGTAGGGGACTTTTCAGGATAACCTCAGGGAAAGAAACAGAACCCACTGATGATGATAAGAAAATTAAATGGGCAAATAGATGTGATGAATCTCGTGGATTGATTGGGATGTCAATCTCTATTGATTTGCGATTCCACATATCTGGAATTGATGAACCTAATCTCGCTTGGGAAAAGTTGGAATCTGTGTTTGGTAAACACAATGAAATTCGAGGTCATCAACTTGAGAATGAATTGCTTTCTTTGAATCCAAATGATTTTTCATGCATTCAAGACTATTTATCTAAGTATAAAACTCTTAGACTATTATGTGCAGAATGCAAGATTAAGAAAGAAAACAAACAATGTATTTATCATATTCTTTCAAAACTTGGACCTGCATATTCTGTTTTTGTATCTACATTCTACTCCATGAAAGAATCCTTGACTGCAGCTAGCTATCAAGAGCCTAGCCTTGAATCCTTTAGTGATTCATTAATTAGAGAGCCAGATAAGCTCATTCATCTTGGAATAATTAACAATGCAGATACATCTGGGAAAACCTTATTGTCCCAACAGAAAGAAAAGTTCAAGCCTCCCAAGAAACAGAATTTTCGCAATAATAAGCCAAACAACAAGGGTCCCAAACCCTCTTAGTCAACTCCTTTAAAAAATGACAAAGGATCCAAGCAAAAAGGAAAGAAGACTGAGCGTCATTATAATTTTTGTGGGAAAGATAATCATAATGAATCTAAGTGTTTTAAGAAGATGGCAGCCTTGGAAGCAACAATGAAGAAGCACCACATCAGCCTAGATTCGTCTTCAGAATCTACCTCTCATGGACATGCACTTTGTGCTTATGGTTACTCTTATACTGCATCTTCTTCTTCTACTTCAATTGAATGGCTCATTGATTCTGGAGCATCTTATCATATGGCTAAGGATAAAGCCATCTTTTCTACTATGCATGAATGTAACACCAAACAAAAATTTGTTGGTGATCATGGATCTCTAAGTGTTGTAGGATCTGGAATAGTTCCAGTAGAAAATGGTCATTTCAGTGATGTACTATGTGTTCCAAAAATTTCCTGCAATTTGTTATCAGTCTATCAAATTACTCATTCAGGTGAAGGTAAAACTGTGACGTTTACACCTCACCAAGTTGTAATCAAGGATTTTAAAAATCCTCAAAATATCCTTGCTACTGGAACTGTTGATGATATTACCAGGTTGTACAAATTTAACAACTTTGGGTCATCACCTTTTCCTTCAGTTTTTGTTGCTCATAGTGATAACTTGGGCAAACTTTGGCATGAGCGATTTGGTCACTTAAATTATCGCTCATTGCAACAACTATGTAAAGACAATATGGTGACTGGTCTTCCGCTGGTATCTTGCAAGGATGGTGTTTGTTTCGGTTGTGTACTCAGAAAACATCATCGGGACAGTTTTGACAACCGTGCCTCTTGGCACACCTCGGTTCCCTTGGAGCTTGTGTATAGTGACTTGTGTGGCCCTCTTCCATCTGCTTCCTTTTCTGGTTTCAAATATTTCTTAACCTTCATTGATGACTATTCCAGATGCACTTGGGTTTACTTCCTAAAACTTAAGAGCAAAGTATTTAACATGTTCTTGGCCTACAAGGCCCTTGTTGAAAAACAATCTGGTCATCAAATTATTAAGTTAAGATCTGACAATGGAGGAGAATATGTTAACAACAAGTTCACTACTTTTTGCATTGAACAAGGAATCCAACAACAGCACACTATTCCATATACACCACAACAAAATGGTGTAATTGAACGAAAAAAACGCACTTTAAAAGAAATGGCTAATTGTATGATCCAATCTAAAGGACTAAGTCTTCAATATTGGGCTGAGGCCATAAATTGTGCAAATTACGTAGTTAATCGGACACCCACTAAAGTTTTACAGGGTATAACACCGGAAGAAGCATAGAGTAAAATTAAACCAGATGTAAGTCGCTTTCGTGTGTTTGGTTGTGAAGCATGGGCTCACATTCCGGATGAAAAATGGAAAGCATTGCAGCCTAAAAGTGAAAAGTGCATATTTGTTGGATATTCTGAAGATGTAAAAGGTTATAGACTTCTTCAACCAATTTCTCATGATATAATCATTAGAAGAGATGTTAAATTTGATGAAAATGTCTTGGCCTGCAAGCCTAACTTGGCGTGTGTTCCATCTTTGGCCTGCGAGCCTGAT
>LPNX010139012.1:1444598-1462952 GCA_001517045.1 Pseudotsuga menziesii | reverse complement strand
TATTTAAAGAGCATAGAGGGTCCTTGGCTAGTTGATCGATTATGAGAAGCTCATATGTAACTTTCTTTCTTTTGCATAATACATTGCTCCAAGTAGCTATTTGGTTGGGGCTGTGGACTGTTTCCCTCTCAAGGGTTTTAACCACGTGACAAACATCGCTGTGTTGATCTGTGATCTATTTGTGTGAAGCGGTTGCTGAAGGTGTTCGGTCTTTTAGGAGTACCTTGTGTACCCGAACACTTGGTACAATTTTGTTGGTGGTTCTGAAGTGGTTGTTCACCAGTTTTGAAAATGATGTAAGTGTGATCGTATGCTTTTTTTTTTAAGGAAGTTTGTGAAGGGGTATGTAAGGGTGTGCTTTTGGGGTATGTTAAGCACTTGTTTTTGCAGATGGTTTTAATAGTCCATAGAGACTAACTGCATGAGGATCCATTTTGATGTAAATCAATTTTATGCATCATGATAATGGATTGAGCACTCCATTTGGAGTAGTTCCGGACATGTAGCTAGGGAGGTCTTGGTGAACTTGTTGCTACTTATGTTTCTACATGTGCATGTTGTTTTACTTCTACTCATGATATATGATATGTGTTTTTTAATGGAGTTAAAGTATAATCGCATGCACTAACTTTGTAAAAACGGTCCTCGTCCAGACATTTATGTGAGAAGGTTTCTCACCAAGTCCAGATCACCTATGAACCACCAACACCAATGGGTATCTCTCACATGATGGTTTTCATGATTTTTAACAAATGAAATGCATCTCAGGACATAACTACGCCCATGTTGCAGGAGAACTTCAATACCCTAGAGTTTGCACAGACCCATGGACTTGGGCCACCGCTGGTTGTTGTTTTTTTCTATGTCACGAATGAGAACCATCCACATGTATTATTGCATATACCATAGACTAAATGCATCACCGCCTCTTCAAGTAATCAATACTCTTTACAAGGGCCATGTACCAACTCGAGTACCGTTTGAATATCTGATAATCAAAATCTTGAGTATGTTATTTATTTAGATTTAAATTTAATTGTGGTCACATGAATTGAATTTAAAGAGATGTTCTACTAAACATTCAACACAAAATCATTAAATGAAATGCATAAAATCCTTTAACTGATTAAATGAAATACATTAATGCAAAGTTGAACACATCTTGAGCCCTAAAACACATTACACCATTACAAAAAGAAGAGTCGATAAACTTTGTCGATGTACATTTTACCCAAACAAAACTACAACTTTAAAAGAAAGTTTTTTAGATATCCTTTTACCATTGTGATGCTTTGCTAACAAAATTGCTTAACTGGTCATCTGGCGAGCTAAAATTTCTACCTTTCGAATGAAGGGGGCTTCACATACATTGAAATATCTTCATGGCTTAGGAAACAAAACTAAAAGCAAAGAGAAACCACTGCAAAACTGAAGATGGGTGTGGGAGGCATACCACTGCCATGATAATAGCCATTCTAACTAGAAGTGAATTATAAGACTCGGATCCCAACCCAAAAGAACCCATTTTATCGCTTGAGTAAATGTAAAAATTTGGAACATGTGATGTTCCATACATAGCTTGGCTAGACCTATCATAACTTCTCTAACTTGGTAAGTTGTAAACAATATAACCAACTGCTGCAATAGTATATTTATTATGGAACTCTATCAGTAGGTCAATAGAAGCTCCTACCTTAATACTTGCCAACGTGATTCAATGCTATTAACATAAGATCCATTATATATAAGTCATGAAAACAAAAAAGCACATATCTATACGTGAAAGGAACAGTGTCTCCTACTTTCTTGGATACCATTGTGGATCTTTAAGATAAATATTCTTCTGTCAAGGGATTTTAAATCACTATCTTTCCCAAGGGGGTGATGAGGTATATTTGGTGGAATTGTGTAGTAAGCTTGGTTGTGCACATTAGGAAAGTTGCAGAGGGTGAGGTGGGTGGACGTTTGACAATCTGAGTAGAGAAATATGGCAAGGACTCTTGTCCCTTCTTTGTTTTGATATCAGGGTTGTCATCAGGCTTCTGTTTGTTGGCTCTCATTTCCTTGTATTGGATTTTACCTACATCAAAATTCCATATCAACAATTAAATGAACATGAGCGATTCCATTTAAAATATTCATTAACTTGTCATATTGATACAGGGCATGTAGGCAGTACTGAAATGATGGGACCTCTTCCACTTTCGCGGGCAACTCCTTCCTCCTATAAAACAATTAAACTCGGTTTAAGATTATAATATCAAGAAAACTACAAAGGAAGAGGGATACATAATGTGAAAAATGATTGTTAGTGCAAGGAGTAAGAAGGATGAAGATGGAACTTAATAAACACATGTCTGAGCACCAAATTTAAAACCCTTTGGGAAGTTGCTTCTACCCAGCCTTGGGTAAGTTGTTGCAAGTGCAATGATGAGCAGATAGTTTCCCAACATAGGAGCCATGATGCCTTCATGTAGTGCATCGACTGTAGCAGAGGAAGTTTGCACCAAGCCGATGATCCCAACGACAACTCCAACAATATTCTCTATGATATGTTTTCAATGGAGTAAAAATGTGAAGAAAATTGCCAGCATAGAAAATTTCAGGCGGTTGTCAACATGTCGCTTGATTAATATCTCAAGGTGGAAAAAATCCTTCCACATCCCAACTCCGTGTAGAATTCATTACGGCATCCAACAAGCAACGCCTTTACACAGGTTTCATCACTCTTTGGTTCGTCATTTGCAGACTCCGAGGCAATACAATTTACATTACATTATACATTCGTCTTTAATCAAGTGCATGTTAAATGATCCTCAAATTCATTGTAGATGGTAGGTTAATATTTAAACATGATGACATTTGCTTGCAGCCCCATGGTGGGAAACACATAATCTGGCAGACGTCAGCCTAAAACAACCAGTCAAATGCTAAAAATTTGTTATTTCAAAAAAAATTACATTTCCTATGTTTGAACTATAGTTTCTTTTAAAATTTTAACAATCAACCCTCAACTAATCTCTCCTACTGAAAACTATATGTTGAGGTCATAATAATTTGTATATTGTGTTGTACCAAACAACAAATACAATTTTATTGTTTTGTACATTATTGTTGTGTGTAGTATTGATTATTTGTTATTTTATCTAAATTTATACCAATAAACCATGAGATCCCTTCTTACTCACGCTTCAAAATTGAGGGATTGGTTTTGGTTAAGAAATCTCTGTTTCTTTAGTTTTATTGCCAAAACTTCATAGGTTATGCAAATTCCATGGACATAAAAGCCCAACCCTTTTGTGTCACTCATTATTGCTATATTGTTGGTCGCTTGTTGTTGTTGTTTAGGTGTTGTGATTGGAATAAGAGTTCAAAGCAAAATGTTTTGTTTGATATGAGGATCTGTATTTACTTAAGGGAGGATATTGAAGCCGGATCCCTGTTCTAAATGTTATCAATTTGTTTGGATACTATTTTATTGGTTTTATGAAGTTATTTATCCATTTCTTAAGTGCTTTTTTTCATGGTTGTGGTTGTTCCTTCCCATGTTGTGAGTCCTCATTTTTTTGGCTCATATTTTGTTCAAATTGTGTTTTACAAAAAGTTTGAGAAAATGTCTTAAATGTATTCACGTTCAATAGATCTATTTAATTAGATTTAAGAGTTCACTAATTTTCTTGTTTTTTGCAATGTTGTTGTCTAGTGGTGAACTGAGAAAAGTTGTTTTTCTTTGTTGCTCAAGATTCCAAGGTAGCATTGGCAATGTTAGGAAAATGGATGTTGTTTCCCTACATTGGCAAGGAGGGAATTGCAGGTTAATTTATATTTTTCATGGGAATTTCTCCTTGGCTTGTATTTTGTCCAACGTTGATACTTCAATACTAATGATTTATTGTCTTAAATATCCATTTTTCGAATTATTGCTTTTTGTTTTCGTGTTGCTTCCACCACAATGATTAGCTATTTAAATTTTTTAAACCTATGCTTCTAAATCTCATTTTTTTTAAAGACAAAAGATAAAAGGGGTACAATGGAATTGTGATCCCTTTCTACTTGTAAAGCTTCATTAGTTTTTCAATCAATTCCAATTGATGTTGCGGATTTATGCTTGTATTAAGGATATGGACTAGCTTATCACTCTTCATTGAAGTGAAAACAACCTCACATCATAGATCCTTGACTAGTGATACAAACTCACTTGTTACTAAAGTGTATTCCAATGGTGAGTCCATTTGTAAACTAAATGAGTTTTTTTGTTTAAAAGTTGCATATTTATAGCTTTCACATTATAATTATATACACCATTATATTAATTTTTGTGTTCAATTTTTTGTATTGATTTGATGGCAAACATTGAGATAAATATGAACATAAACCACTTTGCTTGACTGGGATGGATAAATACTTTCTGTGTTTTCGATATAACAACTATTATATTGAATATTTGTGTAGGCATTTGTTAAGTGCTTTTCCAAGGTTCCCTTCATAGAACCTAAAACAACAATGTATCTAGAAGTTTATCTTTTAATTAATATTTGTCAAAGAGTGTCGTGAAATTGCCTTTGATTGATGAAGTGTGCTTGGTTGCATAGTTTAACAAGGTTGATTGCACTGTTGAACACACCAGGCACACAGAGAAGGGGGGGGGGGAATCCGTGTGTGCAGTTTTTATTACTTTTTCAACTTGAACAATCAACAACTTATTCAATATTATGCATTATCACATTATCATTATATCATCATCAGCATTGTTATCATCATCATAACATCATCATCACATAGAAAGCATAGCAACACAATACACAAGATTTTTACGTGGAAACCCAAGTGCTATGGGGAAAACCACGAAAGCCTTTTTAAAATAGCTTTCCAGAAATAATTGGAAGGAGGCAACAACCCTCTTATTACAAAGACTTCAGTTTTCCAGCTTCAACTGGAAGGAGGTTGTGACCACCTAATTTACAGGATTCAACCTGAAGGAAGCTACCACTCCCTAGTTTTTCGGCTTCAACCGAAAGGAGGCTACGACCTCTTTTCCTTGCCTCATCCTGCCACCCTGGTAAGAAGATAGACATTGAACTACTGAACCACAACGACATTGATCCTGCGGACCTGCTAATCAACACATGTACTATACTGCATAATCTGTACCACACTGCACATCCACTGCCACTACTAACCACTGATCACTGTCTGCTCTATCACATTGCTCATCAACTAATCATTGTCTGTTGTATCACATTGCTCATTATCTTATCATTATTCATAAACTCATCACCTACTCATCACTGCATTAGAACTGAACTAGTAACCTGTCCAATTACACTATACCAATTACCCATCTGACCGAGTCAATTTGACTTTGCACACCAAACTCAATCCACCTGATTCAAACCAATCACTAAACGAGCTGCTGATAATCCCTGCTTTGATCACTGCCAAAACTTCATTGTATACTGATATATCGTTTTATTGCTATACACTGCTCGTGTACCTTGTCATACACATTCACTGAAAAGGTAATTATGCTCTGCTTATATTGAACACAAGGCATGCACCATAATGCATCATCTTTCGTCATCATCATGGGTATGCATCATCATATTAACATCAAAATATTCTCAGTGTACATCGTATATGTATCATCAAGTATACATCATAGTGCATAGAAGAATGGCATTACACCATGGCGTACATGTACATCATAGAGTATAGGAGAGCATCGTAGCATGTGTCAAGGAGAGTGTGCATCATTATCGCATGCAAAGTCATCATGTCAAGGCATGTATCATCATGTATGTATCAATCACCTTCTAGAATGTATCAATATACCACTAAGCAATCAATACTGTTCACACACTGCTTTACATAACTGTATAATGATACCTCTTACAAACCACTTATTACATGCACCACTTGTATATATACTTATACATTACCCACATACTCTTACTAGACAATGATGTACATACTTTACATATTATGTACATGCATACTGTATACTGATCATACCATTGATTATCACTAAATCTTCACTCACCACTGTTCATATACATGTACACATATTGTAGATACACTTGTCTTGTCAGCTGTACATATACCTTGTCTATTTGTCTACACACCTTCTCTGTTGTATACACACTTGTGTATTACTACATACTTGTATAATCAAAGTACATAAGAGTATAGTCATGGTGCATAGCAACATCACATCATCATCAAGTATCATAATACATCACTGTATATGCCTTATACATACCTCATAGTGTAGATGGTGATAAAAAGAGACTATGTGTTTAGTGTAGAAGGTCTAAAGCTTATACTGTGTACCCCAAAACAAATCACTGCATAAGAAGGGCTCGTATATGCTCAACAAGCTCGAAACCATCACAAAAGAAGGCAGCATCAACCAAACCTCAACTTTCAAATGACTGTGCAAATAAAAACATCCTCAAACTCTGAAAAAAAATGGATGTAGGACTGTATATTCTTCCAAAGAAATCGAACTGTTCTTTCCTTGAAAAACTCAGGCTATCAGAGATTTCAAACCAAAAAAAAACTTTATGAGAGACAAATTCGGGTCTGCTCTTTATTCTTCTGCTGATAACTGTACCCACGAGAATCCTTAGTCATAAACCAACGAAGGACACATTTCACACCTTTTTTAGAAAGTGACAAAGGTTTGGTTCATTTATACACTAACCTTGACATTGTAACCTTGACATTGAGGATAAGTTAGAATCGACTCGTAGATAAAAAGTTTTATTAACCTTGTTCCACAAATTTGATGAACCACATCACTTTAATAAGGTTGGACATCATGATAAATGGTAAGATAGCAAATTCATGTTAAAAACTCAATCATGACTTCGATCCATAAAAAGGATGGAAAAAAAAACTTTTCAAACTCCATCATGCCATACGTATCCTTTAAAAATAAAGGAGGTCTTCAACCATATTAAAATAATGTTTAATTTTTAACATAAGGTGGATGGGTATATAATAAAGTTGCTTTACTTTTTAAACTCCATCATGCCATACCTATCCTTTATTAAATAAAGGAGGTCTTTCACCATATTAAAATAATGTTTAATTTTTAACATAAAGTGGATGGGTATATAATAAAGTTGATTTACTTTTTAAAGAGACTCTCCAAAGACAACTCGGTGGAGGTTAGGGATTTATTATATTTAAATTGCTTTATTATTTAAACATTTGATGGGTTATTTTATTAATCTAAAAAATTGATTTAAAGATTATTTTAAAATAAATACTTAAAGGGGATGACCTCAGAGGATGGTTAAAAAGTTTCATTGATTATTAGAAACATGCTTTCAAAGGTGGGTAAACATTAAGTTTATTATTTTAATATTTTATTTATTTATTTATTTATTTTTTAACGATAACGGTTATGTTATATTGACGAACTCAGCGAAAAAGTGTTGAACAAGGAAAACCATTACAACAAGCGTCCTTAATCCCAGCTTCTAACAGTCAGAAAGCCGACAGCGGATCTAAGGAGGTATATCAATACTTACTACCGAATTAATAACAAGTTCATGAAGGCCAACAGCCATAGATTTGTTGGCTGCCACATCTACCAATACATTGAGATTCCGAAGAATATGGAAAATATTAATCTTCCTGAACGATTTAGCCATGGTTCTTATTCTCTTAACCATTCTTGCTATACAGTCATTCTTACTCATGTTACCCTCATTCAGGGCCTGAATAATTAACCTGGAATCACCAAATACTATAACTTCACCCACTCCTTTTTCCTTTAGCTGAATGAGGCCTTGCCAGAGTCCATAAGCCTCGGCCATATTATTGGATTCATATCCAATATTCCAGGAGTATTCAGCCTCAATTTTCCCTCCATGATCAATTATAACTCCTCCCCCTCCTGCTCTTCCCGGATTCCCTTTGGAAGCCCCGTCGAAGAAAAGTTTAAAAATCCTCCTTTCTCTAAGCCAATTCTCAAACTGCGACTTGTCCAACCTGATCTCCCAGTCCTTCAACTTAATATCAGCCATAGTATTTACAGCCTTGATGTTAAGACTTTGAAGCCAACTTCTTTCTTTATCGGTCATATTATCTTTATTGTCAGGGATCGTTGAGATGCTAACTACCTCCTTGAACAAAGCATTGATTTTAATAGCAATCTTCCAAGCTGGCCAGTTTATATCCTGAAAGATTCTGTGATTTCTTTCGTTCCAGAGACACCAGCAGATAATTTTGGGAAGCTTCATCCAACAGGCCTTCAAACCTTTTTTGTTAGTGAACTCTCCCTGATATAGATTGTCCCAACTAAGAAAACAATCCTGAATTCTGTCCGGTAATTGAATTCCGTCTCCCCATCAATTTAACACTTCTTTCCAGACTGAGATGGCATATGGGCATTTTAAAAATAAATGATTGATATTCTCTGCGGCATTAGCACATAGAGGGATGTAAAATGGCCCAGCAAACCCCTTCGTCACCAAATTCTCCCCCGTGAGAATTCTCTCATGTAGCAACGTCCAGGTGAATAGATCGATCTTCGGCAGCGTGCTAGACTCCACAGAAGGTTCCATAATTTAGGATTGACCGACACATTGAAATTGGCAGCGAATCACCGGTAGCCTTACTGAGGATCGCGTCATGCCATAATCTGATGAGTTTCCCATTTCTCGGGACCCATTGCAGCTCTTTTCTAAATTGAGGCAGCGCTTTGATACATAATTTGTAAATCGGTGAGCCATTCCTTATAGCTCGATCCCCATCGAGGCATCTAAGTCGCTGTCCAGGAAAGTATTTACCTCTCAATACACGGCTGCACCAGGACTGGCTGGAGTCTAGCATGCCCCAGAGCAGCTTGGATCCCATGGCTAAGTCCTGGATTCTTAAGTCTCTGATGTGGAGGCCACCTTCAGCTCTTGGGAGTTTGACAGTTTTCCAGTTTACCAGGGCAATTATTTTACCTCCACTATCCCCCCTTTGCCAAAGAAAGGATCTGATGAGGCCTTCAATTTGAGTAATGATTTTAACCAGAGCAAGGAGCAGTGAACATTGATAAATCAGAAAGCTATTCAAGATTGCTTTAATAAGAATTACCTTCCCTGCCAGATTTAGCCAGGCAGTCCCCCAACCAATGATTTTCCTTTTAATTTTGTCCACTATAGGAGTCCAGGCAGAGCTCTTGGACTTGGTTTTGAAAATAGGGACCCCTAAGTAGCTGAATGACTCCCAGGAGACAGCTCCATCCATATTGAGAACCCGAGAGATATCTAGCATGTTCCTGGGGTTTATATTCCAACCATAGATCTGACTCTTCCTTAAATTGATTTTGCTAATTGAGGCTAGGCAATAGCGATTGATTTCACTCTTGAACCGGCAGGAAATTATTTGACTGGCTCCTCCTAGCAAGAGAGTATCATCCGCGAATTGCGCATGGTTGATGTCTTTAGAGCCTCTAGCTATCCTGATACGGGGGAGTTCCTGATCGTGCCTAGTAGCTTCCAACTGGAAACTTAGAACAAAAGCCTAAATGGCATAAAGTAGGGGGGAGAGCGGGAATCCTTGCCTTATACCTCTCATGGCTTGGAAGAAGGGGCCAGCTCTTCCATTGACTAACGGGGCTATCCAAGGGGTGCTAATACAGGCCTTGACCCAGCTGATAAAGTCTGATGTGAATCCAAATCTCCTCATTACCTGAAAAAGGAAGGAATGGCTGACTCTATCAAAGGCATTTGCTAAGTCGAGCTTCACCACCATTCCTTTGTCTCCGTTCTTCAGGCTAGAGTGAATAGCCTCTTGGACTAGGATGACATTGTCCTAGATCTTTCTTCCTTTGACAAAGCCACCTTGGTTCTTTGGGACTCGGTAGGGCATGATATTTTTTAGTCTTCCAGCCATGATCTTAGTAATTATTTTATAGCCAATGTTGCACAAGGAAATTGGCCTGAACTTGTCAAATGACTTTGCATTCCTCTCTTTAGGGATGAGGGCCAGGAATGCTGAGTTAGTACTACCCCCTATTTTAGTACTTCTCTGAGACTTAGAGATCATTTTGAATAAATCCTTTTTAACAATCTCCCAGCATATCTTAATGAAGGTGGCATTGAACCCGTCAGGTCCCGGGGCACTGTCCTCCTCCATACCATAGACGACTTTCTTAATTTCATCCATAGTGACATTCTTTGTCAAATTTTCGTTGTCTTTATTCTTCATAGCTCTAGGGATGAGGCTCAATATCTCAGCATCTTCAGAAGTTGGCTGGGTCGTGAATAGATCGTGGAAGTGCTTGGACGCTTCAGCTTTTATATCTTCATAATTGGTTATTAGCCTGTCAGTGGTCTGGATTTTAGTCACACGGTTATAATTCTTTCTCACCTCAGCCAGTTTATGGAAATAGCTGGTGTTTCTGTCACCGGCCCTCAGCCATTTGCTCCTTGATTTAAGCTTCCACCAGTCCGACTCCTGCCTGCATGCATCGTGAAGGTCTGCTTGCAATTTGATCTCCATTTGGATGTCTGTAACATCCACGTTTCCAACCTCCATTTTGGACTGATGGATCTCCAGCACAGAGGCTACATGGGATTTGGCTAGGCCGGGAGGGGGAGTCGTTTTGGCCCAAGACTTTAGAGTCTTTTTTAATCTTCTTAATTTCTCCTCCCATATATAGTAGGGAGACCCAGTGACCGGAAGGGACCAAGTCTTTGTAACAATTTTAAGGAATTCGGATTTTTTGGCCCACAGAGGACTGAATCTAAACGGTATTGGGCCCAAGTTCTTGTCATTCTCCAGCTCGAGAAGAATAGGTTTGTGGTCCGATCCTCCAAATGGAAGGATCTTAGAGGACAACTTCAGACCAAGCATAGGGAAAGTGTCCTGGATAAGGAAACGATCAAGTTTGGCAACAATGTGCCCGAGCCCGGTCCTTTTATTGTTCCAAGTATATTTTCCTGATGAAGGCTTTACATCCATGAGATTCCATTCCAAAATGATGCCATCCACCATTTCTCTGATAGGATCTCTTACTAAGGAGCCTCCTCTTTTTTCGTCTTGACTGAGGATGACATTTAAGTCCCCAGCTAGGATAACATTTCCCTGCAGGTTGCTCCTTTCTTCACGGAGGAGGTTCCAACAATTTTTTTTTATTTTTTTTTTGCATATGAGTTAGGAGCATAAATATTGTAAATTCTTACCTGGGTGTTTGATTCTTTATGCCTCAATTGGGTGAGAATCTAGGAAGTGTTATACTTGATGTCAACGGCCTCATACTTTGTGTTGTCCCAGAAGGTGCCTATGCCACCTGATGCTCCTGTTGAACTAATGGCAGCTTTGCCTCTTTTCTTCCAGAATTTTGTACTAGTTTGGAGAAATAGGTCTTCCTCCATTTTGGTCTCCTGGATCAGGAAGATGTCCGGATGGTGCAGGGATATTAGATCTGTCATTGCTTCTTCCTTGGATTTTATACCGAGACCTCTACAGTTCCAGGAGATGACCTTCATTACTTACTTTTGGAGATCGAAGGCATCCCTTTCTAGACATGCCCCTGTTGACGAGTATTCCTTGTATTTTTCAGCAGCTTTTCCAGGGTTAGCTGGGATCCTTGCAATTTATCCTTGTAGGTGGCTTGTTCCCTTTCCTCTTTCTTGGATTTCCTGCCTTTGGTTTTAGTCAGTCTGGGGGTGGAAATTTCAATTTCCCCTTCCTCCTCTTCTTCTTCTGATTTTGGCTCTTCCTCCGATTGACCTATGCTATATCCTTCTTTCATCATTAGAGTGCCTTCATCTTGATCTTTCCCTTTGTGATTTTAATTAGCTTCTTCAGACTCCTTATTGTCCCCGTTACTTGATTTCTCTTCTACTTCGTTAGATTCTTCCCTTGCTTCGTTAACTGCAATGGGATTGGGTTGATCTTGAGTTCGTTCAATGAAGGCTCCACCGGTTTCACTGTTTCCCACATCTTTCTTTGGCGCCTCGTCAGTGGGATTTCTATATTTGGTCCTATTTACCCTATGCCATCCCTCCGTCTTATTTTGTAGGATCTCAGGTTTCTTAGGGCAGTTACGGATGAAATGCCCGTATTCATGGCAGCCTCTGCATTTGAAGGGGAGTTGTTCGTAGTCCAGCTTTTGGAAATGGATCCAGTTCCCCACTATTAATTTTATAGCTTTTGGCAGTCCAGCTTCAAGGTCAACCTCAACACATATTCGAGCACAGGCGTATTGGTCCTTGGGGCTGACCATGTCAATGTAATTCCCTAGGACATTCCCAATAGCTTGAAGAGATTTGGGATTCCAGCAGTGCATTGGAAGGTTGGGGAGTCTGACCCAGACCGGAACAACTTTGGGGATGTCTGCCTCGGGTTCGAAGTCCGGAGTCCACCCATTGAGGTAGAGTCCTTGGGGGCCCATGAAATATGGCCCATTCCTAAATATTAACTCTTTGTCTTCCTTGGATTCAAAATCAAAGAGGAAGTAACCCCTTCCGACGGAGTAAGAAGCCGCATTTTTAGAGATCAGGGGCCTCCAGTTTCTTTGAATCCAACTGTCAGTGGTTTTTGGTGAGGGCCAAAGCCCCGTGAATTGATCAATCAGGGCCCGGTCAGTAAGGGAGAGGGTGACCCGGATTGTTTCTTCCGGAGGGAGGGCCACTTCTGGCACATCTTCAATTCTTTTGACGAATTTCGGGGGTTCACCTTTGCCAAATATATGACTCTGAGAGGTAATAAGCCGGTTGAAAGCCACTGAGCGCTCAGGGAGCGGATCCCTGCCCACCCCTGACTCCATCAGTGCCATCAAAGATCAATGCATGGTTAGCTCGACCAACCTTCATGTGCCTGGGAACCCTGCAACGAGCAATCGCCTCGGCCAGATCGCTCTCATTTCTCAGATCGGCTCAAAGCCTCTTGCCGGCGTGATCGATGCTCGACCAACGGTCTCGATGCTTGTGTATATAAAATTGTGTCTTAGTAAAAACACAAGACACTATTTTCAAAAATAGAAACCTTAGAAGATATATGTCGACTATTTTATTTATTTGTTAATAATATTTTTATTGATACAAAAAAAGTTTTAACACTTTAACTTAATGGTAAGGGTTTTATGGGCCTGGTAGGTTTAAGGGTCATCAAGTAAGGTCTTCAAAGGCAAATGTAAAGGTGCAATAGGTATCAT
Source organism: Pseudotsuga menziesii (assembly GCA_001517045.1). Lineage (NCBI taxonomy): Eukaryota > Viridiplantae > Streptophyta > Pinopsida > Pinales > Pinaceae > Pseudotsuga > Pseudotsuga menziesii. The sequence goes on along the minus strand of LPNX010139012.1, from coordinate 1,449,787 downwards.
CATGCAACAAGGGTATTATTAGTGTTTTGAGGGCATAGGTTGTGGTATAGGGTTACCAAAGAAACGACTAGGGAACCATAGAAACATCTTAGGGGTACTTAAACACTCTACAGAATATTTAGGGCTTTTCCCATTGTCCCAAGGGCTCCAAGGGCTTCAGACTTGGGCTTGGACAAGGTCAAAAGGTCTCCTTAGACACTGACAACTACTTAACCCCTAGGGGCTCCTCAAGGGGCACCAAGACGCACTTGTTGGCATCAATGACCATACACTATTGGCATCAATGACAACTTAATCAAGAATCTCCCCCTTTGTCATTGATGACAACACCATAACTCTTTTTCAGAAAAAAAATCCCCTTATTCACAATTTCTTTCCCCTTTGGCATCAATGGAAAAGGGAACATCCTTTGATCATACTACTCCCCTTAAGGGCATGCTCCCCCTGTCATCAGCTTCTCTTCCTTTTCAACCTTCTTTTTGTTTGCATTAATGGCAACAAGAAATTCTTTTGGAAATACTGCTTCCCTTATCACTAAGCACTGATGCTACTTTGATGGACTTGTATTATGTCACACGGATACTGCTGGAACCAACTACTATACGATACTCAAATATAATAATCAGGTACATATATCATTTTACACATTCATTGTACACTTCATATCACTGTTCAATAGTCTTCAAAATGGAAGTTGGGATTTCCCAAGATTTTCATCATTTATGTTTGTATCTACTAACTTTATTCTCCATACTTTGGTAGGTTGATGGTTGTTCATGTCATTCGATTGAACTTGCTTTCTTCTCCAAACTTTAACCTGTCCCTGCATCCTGTAATGTTTTGCGAAATGACCATAACGATAGCAATTGTAACATTGAACCGAAAATGTACTTTTATTTCTTTCTGAAGTGATTCTATCATGATCTTTGCAATGAATGGATTTGTGACCATAGTTGTTACACTTGTAGCAGTGACCATGGAACCTTATAGGATATATCTGAGCAATAATTTCTCTTGATTCTTGTTGATCATGGGATCTTCCGAGAATAATATATTACTGTTAGCCTTTTCTTCTTTTACTATAGAGCTTTTACTTTCTTCAATGTTCTTCTCGATCTTTGAATTTGTCTTTAACTGGGTAGTTATTTTGTCCAGGTCTTCCTTCAGAGAGAAGATCTTCAATTCTTGCTTTTGACAAATTTCTATCTTTTCTTGGAGTTGTTTTGTTAGATCTTCTTCTATCTTCTTGATTTCTTCTACCTGTTTTTTCAGAGCAAAGATATTGTCCTCCATCTTTCCTTTTGAATTCTGATTATCCTCATGGAATTTTTGCAGTTGATCTTTTAGTGCATGATTCTCCTTTTTGAGTTCCGAGAGGTCTTTTTCAAATTCAGAGTTTGTCAAACACACTTTTCGTAACTGTGCCTTCAAGGATTTGATTTCAAGTTCTTGTTTTCTTCTTAACTTCTCTTCCAATGTTTCTTTAGTCTTGTAGGCACTTATCTCACTGTCTTTGTAGATGAACTCTTTTTCCTTATCTTCTAGCAGTCTTCTGAGCTTGACAATTTCTTCTAATTGCTTTTCAATTTATGTGGTTGACTTCTCAAGTTTATCTTTCAAAGATTTGGATATGGCTTCTTTCACTTTGGTAACTTCTTCGACTTGGAGTTTCAGATTAATTATGGTTTGTGTGGCCTTCCCAGACTCTTCTCGATTCCTCTTCTCATCTTTGTCCAATTTCTCTTGCAATACCTGATTATGTTCACAAAGATTTTTCATTTCTTGCGAAACATTAGTAATTTCATTGTCTATCATTATATCAATTGAACTCCTATCACTTATTAAAGAGTAAGGATTTTCATCATAATATGAAGTATTGCATTCAATTAATTCAAAATAGCTCTTATTTTCTATACCTGATAAACATATCTCGTTAAAAGCATTACAAACAGAGTGTTCAGGGGACGTACCTTCATACTTACCTGGATCTTGTACTGACCTGTCTTCTGCTTCTTGTTCTTGATTTAGTTGCTTTATTTTGAACTCAATTCTTCAACTAAGTTGCACTTTCCTTCTTTCTCCTTTTGGAGATCTATTAGATATTCAAGCATTAATTCCATAATCTCTGCTTCCTCTTCTTCATTGGAGTAGTATTGCTCTAATTTGAGCCATAGTTCCTTAGCTGAAATGCACTTCCCTATCTTTTTCTTTTGGATATCTGCTAGGCCTTCAAGGATGGCTTCCATGGCCATAGAATTATTTTTCTTTGCTTCTTTATGAGTTGATGTTTTCACTTTCTTTGGAGGTGTATATCCAATAACAACTGACTTCCATACACCAATTCTTCAAGATAAGACTGCATTCTCATTTTCTAGATCAAGTAATAATTTGACTCACATGACAATAGTACTCCATTCATCGAGAACCCCATGGTGTGACAAAGATCTCCTTCAAGTTGATAAGGCTTTCTGTGAAGGACCCGCTATGATACCATCCGAGCATGACCATAAAATGGGTCATTAATGCTTCTCCAACTCATCTAGGGTTTCTCCATCGTCCATCAAGGCTTAGGACCATCTCTAGGGTCTTTAACACCATTAGCAGGGTCTTCAACCTCTTCAGCAAGGTGGTGGCATCAAGATCTAGCCTTCTCGGTACTAGGACCTTGTCAACTAGGTAAAAGGTGCTTCAAGGCACAAACCCACTTTGTAAGGGATCCAAGGCACTGCAAGTGGGACTTGGTGGCATCAATGACAACCTGTGGGGCCAATGCAAGTCCATGTTGGCATCAATGACAACCTGTGGGGCCAATGCAAGTCCATGTTGGCATCAATGACAATTTCATCAACATGCACTTTTATGGTAATACTTCTCAAATATAGAACTATTGAGTAGGTATAGTCGCTGACATGTTTCTTTAAGTACATTTCATTGATTTCTTTTACAAATTATTACTTATGTTTTTTTTAGCTCACAAAGGAAGTGTGCAAAAATAATGTGAAGTTTGAATTGTTTCTCATGATTATCAACCATCCTTTGGCACAACATATTGTCATAATTTATAATCAACATATACATCTTTTAGGGCAAGAAAGAATTGAAATAATTTAAGAAATTGATCATAGATCTAGATCATCCCTACCCCCTCACCCCGACAAATTGACTTTAAAAAAAACCACATGTTGGTGTATTTCTCTCATGAGGATCATGATTGATTTTATTGTAGGATAATCATGACAAATAAGCTAGTTTTAACAATGCATACAGGCTTGTTTTGTACTTTATATAGACATTTCTAATATTTTAATTCCAACTTCACCCTATTGTAATGGGGTATGAACGGTTTCTTATGCCTTTGTGATGAGAAGGCATGCCCACCTATCTATACCTTGTCTGCTAAAAGGATTGAAAGTATCACAAATAATCGAACTTTGTAATTCATTGAGTATCATATTCCTTTANTTCTTATATATATATATATATATATATATATATATATATATATATATATCTTTTGCAATATATACCACTATATAACATTTTCATTTTTTCCTTTATAGTTCTCACCTTGATTTATTGTTGTATCATGTATCTTAATCTTTATTTTTTTCTTTTAATCATTGCATCATGTATGATCATTAATCATTCAGGAATCTTATACTATACCAATTGATAATGCAATATGGGTCATATATGGATTCACATATTTAAGTTTCATATAACATTATTAGATGCCCCATTGTGTTTATTTATGATTAATCATGACTCCATAATTATTTCTATATTTGGACTTCTTTGTCCCATAACAGGCCATCCCTGTGGGGAACTCTAGAAACCATCTCATAAATTTGTGCCCACATCCATCCATCCCTGAAGCTTGGTGAAACATAATATTAATATTAAAATTTTCCATTTATCACCTCATGCATGGGATGCATCTCCTACAATAGATATGAACTCTACATATTTTATCCTTACCTTTTTTATAATTATATCATATAATCAATTTTTTGTAGACACAAATACGTAAACTAGATTTCTGTCAATTGAGTGTATATTAGATGGTTGGAAGGAATGTTGTTATACTCCTCACCTAGGTTTAAATCACTCTATGTGACATGCTATTTAATCATTATGTAATCGTCCTTGATTCTTCGTGCACATTGTTGGTTGGTATGTTCCATCAATTTCATCAACCATGTTCCATCAATTTCAACTTGATTGTGCACATTGTTGGTTGGTATGTTTTAAAGCATTTCTCTCAACAATTCTTATATCAATGATCACTTTGGTTCATTCCTCCACTTATTTTATCTCTTTCCCTTCAATATTTATCATCATGCTACATGCTTGTAAGTGATTAAAAAGACCTGAGGAGTCTAGAGTCGTAGGTGAAATAGCTAGGTTTAACTTTTTAAACTTGTGTTGGTCATAAAGTTTCATCATGATGCTCTGTCTTACCCTTTCCAAACCTTTGAAGAGAACTTGAATAAAAATGCAAAACACTTAGGAAGTTCCCTAAAAGAAATCACTCAGAAAGATTTTTCTTTGCAATCTTTTCATTCCCATAATACTTTTCCATGCGAAAAAGAGAAATCTTAATTTTGCCTCGAAATGTTGAAGCAATATGTCTTAGTTCAACCAAAATGTTGGGGAAATATGTCCTAATGTGGCTCAAAATTTGAAGCTTTAGGCCCAAATGGGTCGATATTTTGGAGCTTTAGGTGCTAACGGGCCATCTTTTCAGAGCCTTATACCTTAATGGGCCGAAATGTCGAAGCATTAGGTCCATTTTTTTCTAACACTACGAAAGGTGACCTCATGATTTTGGTCATAAAGTTTCACTCTAACTTCCATTCTAGGTGTTATATATATCGTTGGAAAGGTATTAGACATATCTACGACTTTGTTGTTATAAGTTTTCTCATATGACCCAATATAACGTTCTGAAATTATAAATCAAAACAAGGGAACATTATTGGAGGCCAAAATAAAACATTTTGAGTTGTGGGATGGCCCATAAACTTGGTAGCACAAACAAAAGCAATGAAGGTCATTGGACTTAAGGAAGTAAAATTTAAAACCTCATTAAATTGTCAATCAAATTCTCTAGGTGGAATGCAAATTGGTAAAGTGTGATTTGAATTATGTATGTATATATATATATATCTATATGTATATGTATATGT
>LPNX010139012.1:1416802-1443927 GCA_001517045.1 Pseudotsuga menziesii | reverse complement strand
ATATATGTATATATATATGTATATATATATATATATATATATATATGTATATATGTATATATGTATATATGTATATATATATATATATATATATGTTGTTGTGATGTTTCTCAAGTATTGGTGTTGAGATGGATCAATGGACACTGAAGGGGGATTAATAGAGATGTGGATGCTAGGAACCATTGCAATGGGATCCCCACCAGTATACAAAAAAATGGTAGAATGTGGAGGCTTACAACAGTACTAGAAAAGGATAAGCCTTTCCTTATTATGAAAACTTATTTTCATGGATGTCAAATGATTGTGACCAGTTGAATATTTTCTTCAAAGGAATGTTGAATCAAGTGAGGAATAAGACATATGCTAGACAAAGTTTCTCTCAATAAAAATACAAATATATGAGAGACTTGAAAAGTTAGGGAGGAGGACCAAGGGTCATCCTTATTCTCTATAAAATGTACTCTTAAACTCATTTGAAAGGGGAGTTTTGGATTTGATAGGACCCAATGCTTTGATGGAGCTTCTTCTTGTTATATTTCTATATTCTTATTTTTGCAAAGTTTTGAAAAGAAGATACCTTGGCCTAGCTATTTTGGAGATGAACTTCAACTATGGGACCTCAATGCATGGAACCGTTTTTAATAAGTGGTTTTGTTCCAAAATTGTTGTAAGAGTGTTTTTTCTATACTATAGACTATTCTACTGTAGACGTAACATTTCTTTCTCTAATTTGTTTCTGGAATGCTTATGCTATAGCTATGGGTGCAGTACTATAATCATGTGTTCATTTATTAAGACTCTTTTGGTGTGCATCTGGTTATTTATGTTAATGTTCTTGCTCATGCAATAACTATTTATTGAAGATTAAGACATTGACATATTTGGTACTATGTTCACATTTATGGTTCTATTAGCTAGCCCATGCATCATTCATCATTATGCATTATGCATATTTGGTTAGCGACATTTCATACGTTGCATTTCAAAAATCTTAAACAATGGATCATGCCACAACCAATAAAATCTCAAAACCATACTAACTATTGGTCCATAATTCGAATGGGTTGCCTATCCTAAATAATGTAAAGTCTAATTGGGACCTTTCACCGAGGATAACCCCTATTGCTTGCACAAGGTACAGAAACAAGAGATCAAGTTTACATCTAAAGTATATATGATGTGTTATTAATAAAGAAACTAGGGTTTATGAAGAATATCTAGTGTTGAAATGTTTCTAAAGAAGCTTGGGTTTGTATTGGTCTATAAATATAATGTACAAAGGCTAAAAGAGTTTGTGTAGAGGAAGTTATCTCTTGCTTCCTTTAGATCATATTGTTATAGAAGTGGTCTTGATTAAGTAGGTCTTGGAGTAAGCATGGTGGGCACCTAATATACCAATAATCAAGATACCATTGTTTACTCATACAAGGAATCAAATGTACTCTATACATTTTTTGTCTTATCCTTTGGCATTAAATCAAAAGAAATGAGACATGATATACACAGTGGATGATTAATAATATTTCAATAGATTTGGTTTACTTGAATTTGAGATAACAAAGGAATATATTCTCCAACTCAGGGTTTCAACCGCTATTGGACTTCTTACTCCCTGCAATAATTTCATTTATAAGTGTTTCATCTCTTTAATTTTTTTTTCTTATCAGTTTCAATATTTTTTGGTGATTGTGGATATTATAATAATATAGTGTTGGGACTTAAAGGAAGACCTTCCAAACCAACCCTATAATCTCTTTTTGAATCTTTTGGATTTAAATATTAACATCATACAAACATAAATATTGACAAAGTTTTTTTTAGTAAGGATGCAATGAAATATCTAACATCCAAACTATCATATATAATGTGTTAGAAAGACATAGTAGTTGAAGAGGTACATGATTATGGAACACATGAGTGAGTTGAATCACGAGTTACAAAAATATCTAGTCATTACAATCTACTTATATCAATGCCATTTGCATGCCATTGGTATAAACATTTATAAAGGTGCAAAATATGAAGCAAATAAGGTTGGATGTTCAAAAAAGACAATCATTGTCGTGTAAGAAGATAAGCATAGAAAGATGAAAGCTCGAAAAGAAGAGAGCTAGTGTGAAGAAAAGGTCATGTTATTGAAGAAAAGGTCGTCCTATTGGAGAAAAAGTTGTCTTATATAAAAGATGCATTGAGGCCAAATAAGGTGTGGGATATGACTATTGTACACACCAATAAAATATGTGTTAAGGTTGAAGGAGGTTTTAGAATAAATGATTGTATTTTGCACCAATAAAGTCTATGTTTCTTGTATCCACTTATATATGCCAATATTTATGACTATTTACTTCATTCGACGACTCTAATTTCAAATCTTTGTTCTTCAATTTTTTTGCATATTAATGGAGATAGTATGGTGCGAGTCTCAACCCTAAGAAAATGTGAAGAAGTCGTTGACAGTGCACCCCTTATGCCATGTTTGAAGGTCAGTGACAAGAATCCCAATTTTTTAAGTTTTTGGTATATTATTTGAAAATTTCTAAATACATAATGTCACTAAGTAGAAAATATATTATCATTTAGAGATTCCTTCTAAACAAATTGAAGTAATTTGTCATTTAGAGATGAATCTCGAATTATTTTGTGTTTCATGTTATATGTACATTTTTCACATTACTTAAGGATGACAAAATCAACAAAATGGGAAATAGTTTGCTTATGGAGATCCACCACCATCTCCTTGAGTGTTTCATTATCTAGTTTGGCTACTACTCCTACCTCTATGCCCCAATCTACCTTAGTGTTTCATTATCTAGTTTGGCTAATACTCCTCCCTCTATGCCCCCAAAGCTACATCACACTCTATGTTTTTCACCCTCTTAATGTTGTTGTTCAACATGTGCTTGAATTGTCTTTGAGCACGGGAGATCCAAGTCTTTGGGTTTCTCACAAGTATCCCCTTCGCAATCCCAAGCACCAACCATGCATTTATCTTCTTCCATTTATATTCTCATAACATATTCTTCCTCTAGGTCTATATGATTAAGGAGCATCGTCATTTAGGATAGTTTTCCATACTAGGATGTAGAGCACCTCATTACTCTCAGCGTAAGAATTGGCATGTACATTGGGTCAAGCCATGGTTGTTTAATCTAGAGATTGTCATAAATTCCACACACCCTTCTCTAGCATGCCAGTTTTAACTCCATGTGTGAGTTTAGAATTGCAAGTGGGATATTAACTTAGTCTTAGGTATCTAGCATGGTGATTTCTATGGAAAATTGGGTGTATTTCTAGAGTGATACATGTCAGTCAAGCTTGAAGGCTATGGATTTGACATTCCTGGCATTAAAGATTAGTCAATTTTCTATGAACCTTGGTATATTATTTGTCATTGTAATTTCATTAGTTGATAAAATGTGCATAGTTTAAAGTGGATTTCTTTAACATATAGTGGTGTTGACTCTATGTATACATTCTTAAAAAATTTGGGTTGGAATTTAAATATCTCACGTAACCCTTAGTTGAAAATGATCAAGAAAAAAGTTGTAGGATCTTGCATTAGCCACAATTTGGTGGATATTAAAAGGGCCATAAAAAGCTTAGTGAGGAAAGTGGATGATCTTCATAAAATTGTAGCATGTCTATTAAAGCAAATAAATGCTCAAACATTAAACATTAAAAAAATTACAAAATAGGATTTAGACATGAAAATGTACTACAACAATACACTGAGTTTCTTTTGCATGTCCTAATCCAAAGCATATAAGTGATTGGATAAGCTTGTAAAAAACACACATCATGAAAATGACACTTTTCAACATATTGTACTGACTACTAAAGTCCCTAAGATGATGATGTGACTATCATATTTTGTTTAATATAATTTTGTTTTATGCAAAGTTTATATGATTATGATTAAATACGAAGGATAGTATAGTAGCATATGTAGTAGTAACAAGGGAAGTCTATTTTGAAATCTATAATGTAATTATTTTTTATTAAAAATATATGATTTTTTTTCTTAATTATTAATTAATTTTTTTATTGCTCATCATAAATGAATTTTGTGAAGTTAACTTTTCATAAAATCTAGCACCATTTCATAAATTTGTATAATTTTTTAAAGTTAACAAAAAAAAACAATAAATAAATGTAATTGAACTCCCCGAGCATGTTTTGGCCTTGCTCAGAGTCCTTCCTGAACTCTGTTTAGTCTCCCCAAGCCATGTTAAGCTACTCGGATGCCTGTTTGAACTGCCCAAATTTGCTGCTTGGATTGCTCGTGAATTTCTTTGCCCTGCCCGGGCTCTGTCTAGCTGCCCAAGATGCCTACTTCCCAGATTGTGGCTCTGTCTTCCTGCCCGAAAGGGCATGTTGACCTTCCCAAAGGTCTTTCAGGCCTGTCTGAGTCTACCTGAGACCTTCCAGGCTGGGTTGTTGCTGCCCTAGCCCTCACGGGCTTAACTACTGCTGCACGTACGGTTGGCCCGAGGTCTGTCGAGGCTGCTATGCAAGCTCGGAGGCACCAACAACCTGCCTGAGGGTTGTTTAGGGCCTACTGGGTGCCCGAAAACCCCTAGCAAGATGCCCCAAGTCCTGCTAGGGTTTCCTGTGGGTATTTGTGAGCAACAAAGGGCTGCATAAGCCTTGCTAGGGCCTGCCCTAGTGACTGGTATAGAGCCCAAGCCCTGTAGTGGGTTGCCCGAGAAAGATAGAGAGCTGTAGAGAGAGAGAGAGAGCTGCCAAGAGGATTTGTTGCCTGCCCAAGATAAATCGCAGCTACCTGCGAGTGTTGTTGAGTGAGCTGTCAGGAGGAGAGAAGGTAGGGTAAAACCCTAAGTGTTGCAAGACTGATAAAAACCTTAGTTTAGGGTTGATAGCAAGATAAGTGTGGATGCCCTAGCTAGACTCATCCATGCTAGGGCATAACCACAAGATAATCTTCCTTCTTCCTTTGCACCAACAAATTCTTCTTCTGGGAGCAATTGTACCCGTGAGAACAAGTGTGTGTAATAATGAAATGGATTGATATTATTTTATATCCTTTGGTCACCTGTAACTGGACCAAAATTAGAAAGAACAAAATATTATTATTTTATTCTTTTCTAATTTTGACTTTTGCCTTTAGCTTTCCTGTTGTCCAAAAGTCCTTATGTATTTTTTACTTTTACTTGTTGTCCAAAAGTCCTTATGTATTTTTTACTTTTACCTGCGATCCAAAAGTCTTTATGTATTTTTGACTTTTACCTGTGGTCCAAAAGTCCTTATACCTGTGGTCCAAAAGTCCTTATGTATTTTTTACTTTTACCTTAGCCTTCTTCAAGTGCCCCTGTGGTCAATACAAGTGGTCAAGGTGGTCTTTCATCACCACTCAAAGTACATCATCATAAGCATAGAGAATTACTAATGCTTTTATCTCACACTTTGTGTGACACCAAGATCGAGTACTAAGGTATCTTAACCAAGGGTAGCTAAGCCTTGGAGAAGATTGCAAAGCCCACTAATCAAGGGTCATAGTGTCACACATGCCTAGACTCGGTCTAGGGCTTATAGTTCCTTCTTAGTAACAGAACAGGTGCCTCAGCCATGGTTTGCATAATTTGACACTAGGTCAAATACTTGGTAAACAAACCAAGCGCCTCCATTCTCCCGGAGAATGGCCCTCAGCCCCAAGCTAAGTCCCTAGTCTCAGACTAGGTGAATTCCTTGCTATTGACCAGGTGCCTCCATTCAAAAGAATGACTACTCAGATCTAGGCCGATTCTACCAGTGCTAGAATGGTTGCACATCCTCGTCCCGAACTAGTTGTCACCATTCAACAGAATGGTCACTCAACTCAAGGTTGAGTCCCCCCAGTGGTGGACTGGGTCCATATCGTGGTCTCGAACTAGATATCATCATTCAATAGAACAGCCACTCAACTCTAGGTTGAGCCCCTCAGTGCTATACTAGGTCCATATCGCAGTCTCGGACCAGATATCATCATTCAACAAAATGATCACTCAACTCTAGCTTGAGTCCACACTATGGTCCCGGACTAGGTGTCCCCATTCTCTTAAGAGAATGGCTCTCGATGTTGCTCAGAAAAATCAACACTCCCTCTCAGCGAGAGAGGCATTCTCTGCCTTGCCAAGCTTGCCACAAAAAGTATACTAACTTTGATGCTGTCAGAGGCGTGGTCAAGATATCTGCGATTTGTTCATCCGTACGAATGTACTGCAACTTCATAGCACCTCTCTGCACTAGGTCTCTGATGAAATGATACCTCATTTCAATGTGTTTCGATCTATCATGAAAAACTGGGTTCTCCGAAAGCTTTATGCAACTTTGATTATTGCAATGAATGATCGTTGATTTGAAAGCCTTCCCATGAACAAATCAAATAGAAGTTTTCTGAGCCAAATTGCTTCCTTGCAGGCATCACTTGCAGCAATATATTCTTCCTCAACTGTACTCTGAGTTATGGAATCCTGCTTCCTGCTGGACCAAGAGATCATTGCAGATCTCATACTGAAGAAGTAACCAAAGGTACTTTTCCAGTTTACTGCACTGCTTGCCCAATCTGAATCAGCATATCCCGATAATAATACTCCACTGCTGGAAGTATACCCGAGCCCATAAGAGTTGGACATGAACTAACTTAGAGCATTGACGAAAGTATACGAACTTTGACACCATCAGAGGACTGGTCAAGAAATCTACGATCTGTTCATCCATACGAATTACTGCAACTTCAGAGAACCTCTCTGCACTAGGTCTCTGATGAAATGATGCCTCATTTCAATGTGTTTCAATCTATCATGAAACATTGGGTTCTCTGAAATCTTTATGCAACTCTGATTGTCGCAATGGATGATCATTGAGTCAAGCTTTCCCCTAAACAGATCAAATAGAAGTTTTATGAGCCAAATTGCTTCCTTTGCAGGCATCACTTGCAGCAATATATTCTGCCTCAGCTGTACTATGAACTATAGAATCCTGCTTCCTGCTGGACCAAGAGATCATTGCAGACCTCATACCGAAGCAGTAACCAGAGGTACTTTTTCGATTTACTGCACTGCCAACCCGATCTGAATCAACATATCCTGATAACAATACTCCATTGCTGGAAGTATACCTGAGCCCATAAGAGTTGGACATGAACTAACTTAGAGCATTCACTATGTAATAGATGTCTGGTCTCGTATGCACGAGATACATCAATGATCCAATAAGCTGTCTGTACAGAGTAAAGTCCACACTCTGTGAATTAGTAGCCGAGTCACCCAAATTTGTCAAGTTGGTAGTCATGGGTATGCCCTTGGACTTGTAGTCCTGCATTCCAAATCTCTGCAAGATGTCCACTGCATACTTTCCTTGTGTTAGGAAGATCTCGCCTAGATTTTGCCAGACCTCTAAGCCAAGGAAGTAATGCAATAATCCGAGATGTTTCATCTCGAATTCAGAGTTAAGCTCCCTCTTACACTGTTGTATCAACTGTCCATCACCTGTAAGAAACAAGTCATCTACATATCGAACAAGTATCAAAACATGATTATGAACAACCTTAAAGTACAAGTTAGAATCAATTGTACTTATGGAAAATTCCAATCTATGGGGAAATCCATCCATCCTCGCATACCAGACTCTCGAAGACTATTTCAGTTCATACAAGGCTTTCTTTAGTTTCTTCCCATGAGTCACAAAGCCTTCAAGTTGTTCAATATGGACTTCCTCCTCAATCTTGCCATTGAGGAAGGTTGTCTTTACATCCACCTGATGTAGCTTCCATCCGAATACTGTAGCAAGAGAAATGATGGTTCTAATGGTAGTATACCTGGTAATAGGAACAACTGTCTCATCATAGTCAATGCTTTCTTTCTGAGTGAAGTCATGAGCTATGAATTTGGCTTTACACTTCTCCATACTTCCATCAACAACATGATTGGATTTAGAAATCCATCTAGATGTCACTATTGACTTTCCTGGTTGTCTGGGAGCAACTTCCCACACATCATTATTCATGATTGAATTGTACTCTTCAATAATGGCATCAACCCATACATGTTGACTTGTTGCTTCTCTATATGAGGAAGGTTATGCACTGCTAAGTTGGCTCATAAGACCAGAGTACTTATGTGGTCTTATGCTTTCTCTGAAGGTCCCGGGAGAAGCTTTATGCTTCTCACCTTCTTGTACCATTTCTCGGTCCAAGCAGGTCTCCTTTTGGAAGGAGGAACTTCAAGCAATTCTTCTGGTGTACTTTCAGTGTCCTCAGGTGCTTTTGGAATTTGATCATCAAATTCTCCTTCTTCCCTCTGAATTTCTGAAATTGGAAACTCAAGGGGAGGCACTTCATCTTCCTTTGAAATCTCTTGTGTTTGACGAAACCCAACTTCCTCATGGAAGACCACATCTCTACTGACCATCTTTTGTAAGCTTGGAAGAGTTGTGTAGTGAATGTGTCCAAACCTTCTATGCCACTACTCACATGAATCAACTGAATGAAGTACCAAAGCATGAGTGGAATCTTCTGAAGCCTTGTAAAGGCCTCCCTCTCGAACCCCAATCTGTACTATTGAGCTTAGATCTTCATCCTTTTCCCATAGAAGGACTTTCTTGTCCATGAAGAAGACTCTGTAGCCATTGTCTTCTAAGCCAACAACAGATAGAAGATTCTTCTACAAACCAGGAACAAATAAGACATCATCAATATGAAGAACCATACTTGAGTCAAGTTGGAAGTGAAGTTGAGCCAACTCCTTCAATCTTGTAAGTGGAGTCACCTCCAAGTTCACCAGTGTGGTGAACTTCTTCTTTATGTAACTGGTGAGAGCTCCATGATTACCTGTCATGTGCCTGGAGGCACCATTATCCACCAACCAAGAGGTGGCACTGTCTATGATAGAACCAGAGAGACCAGAAATCAAGTAGTACTCTCTTCTAGGTTCTTCTTCTTTGGTTCTTCTTCTTCTTCTTCTGCTTTTGCAGTAGAGCCTTGAAACCTTCGCTTAGGTTTCTTCTTGGTTTTCTTGCAGTCCCCAGCAAAGTGTCCAAACTTGTGGCAATTATAGCATTCCAGTTTTGAAACATCAGAGAACTTACCTTGAGGTTTCTTTCCCTTCTTTTGCTGAGGGGAGGGCATCTTGAACTTCTTTGTCTTTGTTGCAAGTGCAAGGTCACCTTCTTTGGTTACCTTGCCTGAAGTCCTTCCCTCTTCTTCTATGCAATCATGCCAAAGTCTTTCGATAGTTGGTTGATTCTCTTGTCCTCTGACATATGTCATGAAGGTTTCCCAAGAGCTTGGGAGACTATCAACCATAGTTTGCACAAAGTCATCATCATCAACAACAATACCAATAGCAATAAGTTGATCTCTTACCTGTGCAAACTTTATGAAGAAGGAACCAACTCCTTCATCCTTGTTTAGCTTCAAAGTTTGTAGCCTTTTCTTCAAGACTCTATTCTGACTGGGAGCCGTTTTCTCATACAAGTTGGCCAAGGTATCAAAGCATTCTTTGGTAGTCTTCAATACTGTGATGTTGGGCATCACCGTTTATTTGACAGAATCATAAATGATTCTTCTAGCCTTAGCCTGCTTCTTCCCTTAGGCAAGTCTGCCAGTTGGCTCTTCATTGACATTAAACACAACGCCATCCAAGTCATTTTCTTATAGAATAGCTGTCAACCTAGCCTTCCAGGAGTTGTAGTTAGCTAAACCTTGTAGCTTCTCTTCTAGTCTAAAGATATTGACAGCCATCTCTGCCACTTAGTCAAATGTTAAGTCTGCAAAGCTTATCCCAAGGTCTAGAAAGACAACAACAATCTCCCTTTACCGTGTCTTTACATGCTAAGCTATGATACCATGTTGAATTTTAGCATTGGCATGAATACTTAAAAATTTTGTAGACTAACTTAAACAACACCAATCACATCAACACATTGAACACAAGTTTTTTCACTAGGGAAACCTTTAAAGGACAAAAACCCCAAAAGCATTAGTAATTCATCTCGTAAATGAGATGACTGAGATTTTCCAGTAAATCCACAAACCCTAACGGGGTTAGATCCAAAATGATAGAAGATAGATCAATTACATAGACAATTGCCCAAATAAGGTTTTTTCATAAATTAGGGCTTTCTACCCTAATTCTCTCTTATGCCCAAAAATTTCAGACTGTTCATAAATCTGCCTAGGCTGCCTAAGATGATTTGTTTAATTGCCCGAAACACTTGGTTAGGATGACTAGACTAATTCTCTATTGCTCGAGATATAAGGTTTTTTCATAAATTAGGGCTTTCTGCCCTAGTTCTCTCTTATGCCCAAAAATTTCAGACTGTTCATAAATTTGCCCAGGCTGCCTAAGATGATTTGTTTAATTGCCCGAAACACTTGGTCAGGCCGCCCGAACTAATTCTCTATTGCCTGAGATATTGCATGCCTACTCGAAGTATTGCCCGAATTGCCCGAGCCTGTTTTGGCCTTGCCCGGAGTCCTGTCCGAATTCCGTTTAGTCTGCCTGAGCCATGTCAAGCTACCCAGATGCCTGTTTGACCTGCCCAGATTTGTTGCTTGGCTTGCCCATGAATTTCTCAGCCCTGTCAGGATCTGTCTAGCTGCCCGAGATGCCTGTTGCCCAGACCGTGGCTATGTCTTCCTGCTCGAAAGGGCCCGTTGGCTTGCCCGGAGGTCTTTTAGGCCTGTCTGAGTCTACCCGAAAGCTTCCGGACTAGGTTGTTGCTGCCCTAGGCCTCACGGGCTTAACTGTTGCTGCCCGAAGGGTTGGCCCAAGGCTTGCTGAGGCTACTTTGCAAGCTCGAAGGCATCAACAACCTGCTCGAGGGTTGTTTAGGGCTTGCTGGGTACCCGAAAACTGCTAGCAGGCTACCCCGAGCCTTGCTAGGGTTTCCTGTGGGTAGCCATGAGCAAAAAAGGGCTACCCAAGCCTTGCTAGGGCTTGCCCTAGTGACTGGTATAGAGCCTGAGCCCTATAGTGGGTTGCCCAAGAGAGATAGAGAGCTGCCAAGAGAGAGAGAGAGAGCTTCCAAGAGGGTTTGCTGCCAGCCCGAGATAAATTGTAGCTGCCTGCGAATGTTGTTGAGTGAGCTGTGAGGAGGAGAGAAGGTAGGGTAAAACCCTAAGTGTTGCAAGACTGATAAAAACCCTAGTTTAGGGTTGATAGCAAGATAAGTGTGGATGCCCTAGCTAGACTCATCCATGCTAGGGCATAACCACAAGATAATCTTCCTTCTTCCTTTGCACCAACAAATTCTTCTTCTGGCAGCAGTTGTATCTGTGAAAGCAAGTGTGTGTAATAATGAAATGGATTGATCTTCTTTTATATCCTTTAAGTCACCTGTAAGTGGACCAAAATTAGAAAGAACAAAATATTATTATTTTATTCTTTTCTAATTTTGACTTTTGCCTTTAGCTTTCCTATGGTCCAAAATTCCTTATGTATTTTTTATTTTTACCCGTGGTCCAAAAGTCCTTATGTATTTTTTACTTTTACCTAAGCCTTCTTCAAGTGCCCCTGTGGTCAATACAAGTGGTCAAGGTGGTCTTTCATCACCACTCAAAGTACATCATCATAAACAAAGAGAATTATTAATGCTTTTATCTCACACTCTGTGTGACACCAAGATCGGGTACTAAGGTGTCTTAACCAAGGGTAGCTAATCCTTGGAGAAGATTGCAAAGCCCACTGATCAAGGGTCAGAGTGTCACACATGCCTAGACTCGGTCTAGGGATTATAGTTCCTTCCTGGTAACAGACTAGGTGCCTTAGCCATGGGCTGCATAATTTGACACTAGGTCAAATACTTGGTAACAGACCAAGTGCCTCCATTCTCCCAGAGAATGGCCCTCAGCCCCGACCTGAATCCCTAGTCCTAGACCAGGTGAATTCCTGGTAACTGATCAGGTGCCTCCATTCGAAAGAATGGCTACTCAGATCTAGGCTGAGTCTACCAGTGCTAGACTGGTTCCACATCCTGGTCCCGGACCAGATGTCACCATTCAACTCAAGGTTGAGTCCCCCCAGTGTTGGACTGGGTCCATATCGTGGTCTCGGACCAGATATCATCATTTAACATAATGATCACTCAACTCTAGGTTGAGCCCCCCCAGTGTTAGACTCGGTCCATATCGTGGTCTCAGACTAAATATCATCATTCATCATTCAACAGAATGATCACTCAACTCTAGGTTGAGTCCACACTGTGGTCCGGATCAGGTGTCCCCATTCTCTTAAGAGAATGGCTCTCGATGCCGCTAAGAAAAATCAACAAATCTCACATCATAGATCCTCCATTGGTGATTCAAACTCACCTATTACTAAATTGTATCCCACTGGTGAGGCCATTTGTAAATTAAAACAAGATTTTTTTGTTTAAAAGCTAAATATTTATAGTTTTCACATTAGAATTATATACACCATTATATTAATTTTTTGGTTCAATGATTTTATTGATTTGATGACAAACATTGAGATAGATATGAACATAAACCACTTTGCTTGGCATGGATGGATAAATACTTTGTGTTTCCCATCTAACAACTATTGCATTGAGTACTTGTGTAGGTTTTTGTTAAATGTTTTCCAAGGTGTTCCCTTCATAGAACATAAAACAACAATGTATCTAGAACTTTATCCTTTATCTAATATTTATTTCAAAGAGTGTTGTGAAATTGCCTTTGATTGATGAAGCACGCCTTATTGCACAAGTTAACAAGGTTGATGCACTTTGATGGTAAGACTTCTCAAATAGAGAACTATTGAGTAGGCATAGTCACTAACATGTTTCTTTATGTACATTTCATTGATTTCTTTTACAATTCATTACTTGTTATGCTTTTTTTTAGCTCACAAAGGAAGTGTGAAAAATAATGTGAACTATGAATTGTTTCTTGTGATTGTCAGCCATATTGTACGCTTTGGCACAATATATTGTTGTGATTGTCAGCCATCCTTTGGCACAATATATTGTCGAAATGTATAATAAACATATACAAAGAGTTGAAGTAAATTAAGAAATTGATACTAGATCGAGGTCATCCCTACCCCCTCGCCCCGACAAATTCACTTTAAAAAAACATATGTTGGTGTATTTCTTTCATGGGGATCATGATTGATTTTATCGTATGATAATCATGAAAAATAAGCTAGTTTCAAGAATGCATATAGATTTGTTTTGTACTTTATATAGATATTTCTAATATTTTAGTTCCAACTTCACTTGATAGTAATGTGGGTATGACTGGTTTCTTATGCCTTTGCAATGCTTGCCTATTAGGAGGATGAAAAGTATCACAAACAATAAAATGTTGCAAGTCATTGCGTATCATATTGCTTCAAGAAATCTTTTAAATTAACAGTTAGTCATTTTTAACTTTCTTTGATATACATCATTCTTTCGTAATATATATCACTATATAACATTTTTAGTTATTTTAAACTTTCTTTAATATATATCAATCTTTGGCAATATATATCACTATTAAACATTTTTTCCTTTATAGTTCTCACCTTGATTTATTGTTGTATCAAATATCTTGCTCTTTGTTTTTATTTTTCTTTTAATCATTGCATCACGCATAATCATTAATCATTCAAAATTTTTATACTATATCAATTGATAATGCAATATGGGTCATCTATAGATTCACCTATTTAAGTTTCAAAATACATAATTAAATGCCCATTGTGTTTATTTATAATTAATCATAACTCCCTAATTATTTTTATATTTGGACTTCCCTATGTCCCATAACAGACCATCCATGTGGGGAGCTCTAGAAACCATCCCATAAATTTGTGCCCACATCCACCCCCTAAACCTTGGTAAAACATAATTTTAACATTAAAATTTATCATTTATCACTTCAGGCATGAGATGCATCTCTTGAACTCTACATATTTTATCCTTACCTTTCTGTAAAATATCATATTACCTTTATGTATAATATCATATTATATAATCAATTTTCTGTAGATACAAATAGGTAAACCACTTTTCTGTAAAATATCATATTACCTTTATGTATAATATCATATTATATAATCAATTTTCTGTAGATACAAATAGGTAAACCAGATTTCTGTTAATTAAATGTATATGAGATGGTTGAGAGGAATGTTGTTATACTCTTCACCTAATTTTTAAATGAGTGACATAATATGCAATTTTTAAATCTCATGTCACTCAGTGTGAAATAATATGTAATTGAAATAATATGTAATTGAGAATTCCCTAATTCTTAGAAATAATATGTAATTGAGAATTCCCTAATTCTTATTCAGTGGAATAGCATGAACCTGTATTTTCCATGTAAAAAAAAATTAAACCAAATTTCCAAACAATACAGTACACCAGACAGTAAAGATTAATAGCGAGTCCTAATATTACCAATAATCTCCACAAGAACATTGCCCATTGATGAAATGATGGAAACGACTTGCATCCCTTACAATGATCTGTCGTTCAACAATCTTTGCAATGAACTTGGTGGCAGAGTGGCAATCACCGCACATTCGGAGATTTTTGATAACCCTGATAGTTGTTCCATTTGGAGTGTTAATAAGTCCATATGCAATAGCCAATTTCTCACTATGGCAGTAAAGAAATTGCTGCTTCTCCTCCTCTTCGACAGCATTCAACACAAATCTAGTGTCCTGCACGTAACCTGCCTCCTTTATCTTTCCAGACAATTTATCCAACTCTGCATAAATTGTCTCTGTTTGTGGGTGTGATCTATCGCCTCTAACGAAACTATGCATTTGCTTATTAACTTCAATCCAGCTGCATCCTGGCTTATTCTTAACCTTTCTGTTCTTCATCATTTGTCTTACCTTTTCAATGCCATCCCACCTGCCAGCTGCTGCATAGATGTTTGACAGCACCACATATGGTCCAGGACTTTCAGGATCCAACTCAAAAAGATGATACGCCACGCATACTCCTAGATCTACATTATTGTACATTCTACATGCACCAAGCAAAGATCCCCACACAGCTGTATTCGGTTTTATTGGCATTTTGTTGATGAACTGTTGTGCTTCATCAAGACGTCCCGCACGGCCGAGCAGATCCACCACACAGCAATAGTGCTCCATTACCGGTGTGATATGATACTTTATCATCATGGAATTAAAACAATGCAAGCCATCATCCAGTAGGCCTGCATGGCAGCAGGCCGACAGAACAGCAACGAAGGTGACTTGGTCTGGTTTTGTGCCAGAACTTTGCATTTGTTCAAAAAACTGGAGGGCCTCTCTGCCATACCCGTGCACTGCATATCCAAAAATCATTGTTGTCCATGAAACCACATCACGGTGAGGTATTTTGTCAAACACATTAAGTGCATCCTCAATGCTTCCACATTTACCATACATGTCTACAAGGGCATTCCCCACAAACAGAATGGCTTCAAATCCATTCTTAATTATGTCATTGTGGATCTTCTTGCCATGCTCTAAAGATGCCAAATTGGCACATGCTGGAAGAATGCTTGCAAATGTATCCGAATTTGGGCTCACTCCTGTCAATCGCATTTGTCGAAAGAGTTCCAGTGCTTCACTGAACATCCCAAACCTTGAATAACCAGTAACTAACGCAGTCCACGATACGATATCTCTCTCTGGCATTCTGTGAAACAACTTCGTAGCTTCATCAATATGTCCATTCTGAATATATCCCGTGATCATGACTGTCCATGAAACCACATTTCGTTCAGACATTTTGTCAAACACTGGGCGTGCATTCTCCATACTCCCACATTTAATGTACATGTCTAGAAGAGCGCTCCCGACAAAGATATCAGATTGAAGCCCACTTTTCATTATATCTTCATGCACCTCCTTGCCTTTCTGAAGATTCCCCAACTTTGCAAACGCTGGAAGAACACTGGCAAAAGTAAATTGATTGGGTTGAATGCCTTTTTGTTGCATTTGATGATATAATTCTAAGGCCTCTGGGGTTTTCCCATGTCTAACATAAGCTGAAAT
Organism: Pseudotsuga menziesii; assembly: GCA_001517045.1. Taxonomy (NCBI): domain Eukaryota; kingdom Viridiplantae; phylum Streptophyta; class Pinopsida; order Pinales; family Pinaceae; genus Pseudotsuga; species Pseudotsuga menziesii. The sequence goes on along the minus strand of LPNX010139012.1, from coordinate 1,427,941 downwards.
CACAACAGTCCATGAAACCACATTTTGTTTGGGCATTTGATCCAGAATTCTGCGCGATTCCATCAAACGCCCACACTTGGCATACATATTGATCAGAATGTTTCCCAACATGATATCTGACTGTAATCCCATTTCAGTCATGTGGGCATGGATGAGTTTGGCTTCTGATAGCATTTTATTGTTTATACAAACATTCAGTAGAGTGGTATAAGTAGCACAGTCCACATGATGGTTTTCATACTGTAAAATGTGCAGGGCCTCTTTGAATCGGCCCTGCTTACAGAGCGTTCTGATATCGTTGTCGCCACGGGCATAGGTTTCACTAGTCTCAACAGTGCTAGTGGCAATCCATCTCATAAACCCGATGAACAATGTAATCTTTTTCTCCTTCCACGACTGTGCCACTGCCATTGCAGAGTGACTCTTCCACAAAGTAATATTTTTCTGCTTCCATGACTGTGCCACTGTCATTGCAGAGTAACTCTTCAGGCGGATTTTTAATGTTTGGGATCATGGAGAGTTCGAAGAAGCTATTTGAGTGATGAGGATTCGATTCTCATTGCAGAGTAACTCTTCAGGCGGATTTTTGATGTTTGGGCTCATGGAGAGTTCCAAGAAGCTATTTGAGTGATGAGGATAAGTTGTAACCATCTCGATTCTCGTTGATATATGAGAAATTTAAATATGATACACTCGGTATTTAGCCACAATCAGTACCGGATTGTCTTACGCAATGCAAATTTTATAGAAATGGTTGGTCTGGGAGTAGATTATGGAACAACTTAAACGGAGTTACCTTGTTTAAACTATAGATGGTTTAAACTAGATCATTTGTATAATTTTTTTTTTTTTTTTTTTATAGATTTGATATTTTTTGGTTGAAAATTAGGGTTAAAATTCAGTAAAAATTGTTGAAATTGCATTTTTAGTTTTTTGAAATTGAAATTGTAGTTTCAGTTTGTTGAAATTGCAATTTCAGCAACCAAAATTACAATTTCAGCAAAAATTTCCTCTCCATAAATTTTGTCAACAAAAATTTAAATTTTCATAATTTTAGTCGCCCTTTGATTAATAATTTCTTTTTTAGATAATCTAAAAATTCTATTACTTAAATTACACTTGTGTTGCTTAAACTCAAACACCATAATTCATAATAAGAATGTGATTTTGAAATGCTCATAAATTTGAAAATATTACAAAACTATACTGTAAGTGGATTCAGAAACCATGATTCATACTTAAATTACAATTTTGAAATGGTTCAAAGTATACATTTAAAAAATATAATAAGATTTATAAAATTTCATTATTTTTTTAAGTTATTTCTATTATTATTAAATATAATGGTAATGGTAGCGTGTAAGAAGATTTCAAATTATAATGATGATTAACTATAATTAAAGTATGTTAATTATATGTATTTTTATTTATAACTTTGTATTAAAACACCACAAATAAAAGTATTTAATTTTAAAGATTTTAGGTTAGAGTTAAATTTTATAAAAGTTTAATTTATTCTATCCATGTATTCTACAACTTTTTACTCAAAATATTTTGGATAGAAGATTACCTAAGTGGGTATCACTAAGGTTGTGTAGAAATAGAATTAGAGATCTCAAGGATTGAGTTAATAAGTTGGATTAACCAATAGTATATACATGGGTTAACTCAATTGATTAAACCATCAAGCCAAAATATATTGTAGTTGGGGAGGCCATAGAGTATATGTTCAAATTTAATCAAGTCCCTCAAAGTTACAAACTACTATTATGATTAAATTGAATGAAATATTTAAATGTGTAAACATTATCTTAATTCCTTACACCCTTACAAAATTTGCAATTTTTGCACTAGTAAGAATGTGATCTCTTTATGTTGGATAAATTTAAGATTAAGATTAATTTGATTTTAAAATTAAGATAAATCTAGAGTAATTGACATACATAACTATGATAAAAACTTTAAAAAAATAATAAAAACTAGTGTGAGGTTTCAAAACATTAAAACGTTAAGAATGAAAAGAGAGTATAAAAAAATACTAACAATATATAATATTACTTATTAAGTTTAATAAAAATTAATGAATTGCACGTTTTTTTAGTAGTTTTATGGTGATTTCAACTTTCAATTTAACAATATATAATATTACTTACCAAGTTTAATAAAAATGCAATGAATTGCACGTTTTCTTAGTAATTTTATGGTGATTTCCACTTTCANTATATATATATATATAAAATTTTAAGATAACAAAAAAGAATTAAAAAAAACAAAAAAACACTCTTACATGAAAATAAATCAAATAACAAACTTATAATAAATAAAAAAATTTGTAACTTACTAAATAATTTGCAACTCCCTTGAATCAATTAAGAGAGGATGCCCCTTATCCATCTCAAAAGAAAAAACTAAATAAAATATTAATAAGATGTGGAATTTGTAATATACATTTAATATATGATTTATAAAATATAACTAATTTGTATTTATGTATTTATAATATATAAATGATATATAGGGAGCAAATTAAATATTAATAAGGTGTGAAATTTGTAATACATTTTATATTAAAGAAGATCAATGAATGGTTAGAAATGGAAGGTAAGCGGGCTAAAGGACAAGCAGGTTTTAGAAGATCATTCAACCATAAACCACCTCATTACGCTTAGGGTCATTGTAGAGGAATTCCGTAATAGTAACTCTCGTCTATTTTTTTGCTTTGTGGATTTTAGAAAAGTTTTTGATATGGTGCCTAGAAATGACCCGTGGAATAGGTAGAGAAACTTAAGGTTCCTTTTGAGTTGAGAGTTGCCACAATAAGGTTACATGAAAATGCATGTTGACACAATATTAATACAACCTAGGTTCACACAACATCATACCAACAAAACCCAAGATACCAACCCAAAAGAGTTTAGCCATTTCGGCAACACTTGCAGAGCAGATGAAGTCTCACTTGAAGTATCTATGGGAACTACTGGAACCATGTTTCCGCAGTGATAAAGGGGAACCACCCCATACAGAACAATGACAGAACTAACTCCGACAAATCAAAGACTGCGATGGACATCCATAGAGTTATCCATGACATTAATCATCCTTATAACAAAATAAATAACCATTGTAGTGACATTTCATCCATCATTCATTTACGCATTAATAAACAAGAATTCAACACACACACACACACACACCATCCACAATAGACACCAATATTTTAACGCGGAAACCCAAGATAGGGAAAACCACAAAAGTGTTGCTTATTATGAAGAGTCGTAGCTCAAATGCTTTAAGTCTGTACACAACCTACATACATTTCTCCAAAACTCCATTACATCATATATGCGCACACAACCAACAACCTACATACATTTCTCCAAAACTCCATTACATCATATATGCGCACACAACCAACAGATCAACCTCATACCTTGTGACTCTTATTCAACTTAGTCTCAGACAAAATAATTCATCATTATTCGATAAAATAAGACACCATTCTTTGACAAAATACAAAAAGTCACTCCCTTCTAAAAAGCTGGCTAACCTCAAAAATCCCAATCCATTACATATTTATAGGCTCTAATGGTCATTTTACAACCCGCGCCCACTAGCTGATCCCATAAATGTAAGTGGACACATTTTCTTACGGTATAACCAACGTTTTGATTGGACCCCATCAAAATAGTTGGTTTTCCTTGATTTTCGCTTAATAATTTAGAGTAGACTGCTTTCCTTACCATTCTGTCGTAGCTCTGTCATACTTCGATTGGAACTTAAAAAATTGGTACCCAAAATGACCAAAACATACCTAGGGCCAATAGGCCCCCAACACTCACATGTGGCTCATCTCGATCCACTTCAGACTAAAATTAATGACGTGTTCAACTTCGACTGAAAATCTTGGTATACTTTCTTTACTTCTTCAACTTGTCGATGTACTTCTTCTTTCAACTTGTCAACTTCATTGATAACCTCATAAGTAATATGCTCAAAGCTTTGCACTTCAGCCACCACCAAATCCTACTTAATCTCAACATTGACCAGGTCAATAGTTGTAGAGACCTATTCGATCTCTATTTGTAGCTCTTCGACCCATTCAATTCTTCTTTGTTGTTGGATTCTCAGTTTGTTAACTTATTGATGTAATGTTTTATTCTCAGCAACTTTATTCATCCTTTCAATTACTGACATAGTTTTTAACGAACTCTGCAGAGAGTCCATACTCGTTTTAGCTGCACTAAGTTTAACTGTAATATCTTCATGCTCTACATCCTCCAATAGGGCTCCCCAAGGCTGAGATACCTCCTCATAGACCTTTGCATAGTAGGCCTTGGCTTGTTTAATGTATGGAACAACCTCCTGAACATGCGTCTTTCGCTCTTCAACTAGTTAATGAGGTGTGTTGGGAAATAACTTAGCCTCCAGCTTTGCAATATTATGTTGGAATCCAGTGATGACTTCCCCTAACTACAATATTTTGGCCTTTGGGACCATCTATGGAACAATTTTTACTTCCGAAACTTCACGACAAGCAGCTTCAATAGCATATTCCAACCTCTACCGATCATGTCGAAGTTGATCCTTTTGTTGTTGGAGCTCCGTTGATTTAGTTTCCAGAGCAGTAGCTTGATGTCTGAATTGTTTCATCTGGTCATATACCAACTACTCTCGTGCCTTAATTTCTTATGGCACCTTGTGTTGAATATTGTGCAATATGAACATTGGAAAAATAGACATATCCAAGTCAACATACCGCATATCATATATTGCGACATTAATTTTGTAATTACCTAATTTTAGTGCTTTGGGAACTATTTGAACTCTCTGCTCCTGCTTTGATGTCATTACTTCAGCATGTCGATCGTTAGACGACCCAGACTCTGACTGTGTCGACCCTTTCTTGTTAATTGCAACATGAACTTCCTTCACAACTTTGCAGAGGATCTTAAGAAGACCAGTCACAGTCCTATAAAGTTGTGTAGTTCATTCATTCGCTTTCTTCCTAGTTTTCTCTGCAACTTCTTACATCCTATCAACTAGCAGGTTGTAAGCATCATCAGTGAGGCTTGACGGAGTGGTGTCTTTGACAACTTTTTGCTTCTTCTACACTTTCTTTTGCAACTCCGCAACTTTCCGCTTGTGCCCCAAGTCTGGGTCCGTCATTGTCGCACTTGATTCTTAGTCATTGTTGTGGTGTGAGTTGGGTGGGTTATCATCATCTTGTATCCCACTCTGGTGTGTGCCAGAATTACCTTCCCATTGGGGCTCTTCCTCGACAAAGAGTTGATCATATTTGACATGCACTTTCCACTCTGTTGGCCATTCCTGAATAATGGCATCCAAGTTTTCTTCCGTCAACTTAAATTGTGTTGATAATGATTGCTTCTCGGGGTTCCTCCTTGCTTGGAGATAAATGTGTTAGGCCCCTACTATAAATATCATAACATTTCAGTACTTCGCCATAATAGAAGCCTCCAACCGTTGCACCTTGAATACTTGAGTACGTAGGCCTTCAACATGCATATAAATTTCGACATTATTGTCCAATTACCTACGACGGTTATCAGTGAACCATAAGTTTTGATACTGAGCCCTTGACAAGGGACGTTGACGTCCATGCCTTGATAATATGGTGGTTCCGCCCATGCAACAAAAGAAACCAGAATCAACAACTAGGAATATGAAAATGGGTTACCTTTTTCCCGGGCATCAATATCATCCGCCAACAACTCGTGTAGGAGTTCAATGTTTCCCAGTTCATTTGTACTCTTGCAACACACTTCTATATCACAACTATAACTCTTGTAGTACACTAGTTTGGCCTCATCTTCCTCAAAATTTTAATGGACAATGCCTTCCTTGTAAATCTGATAGCTTGGTCATTGATAGAGGTTATGTCGAAGCCCCTTTTGTCCCTGGTCAAATTATACTTTTGTTTAATCCTTGTGGCCAAATGTTTCTTTTGCTCCTTTCCTACAAAGAACTATGTTGGGCTAACCCTGACATTGGGAAACCCTGTGATACTAGCAATCAAGTTGACGTCGACAAAAATCTTGGTGTCCAACTAGAGACACCCACCATGGAAGCACACCAACAATTGCTTGACGTGTTAACTTCCAATGTTCATCGATAAATGCATCAATGATAAAATGTCGGACCTCTGCACCTCTCGAGCCCATTCTACCAGGACCAACTCAATTCGCCCTCCTTCAACAGTATGGACTGTCTCCATGTATTGATCTAGCTTGAACTCCGAGTACTTCCTCAAATCATGGTCAGAGAATGAATTTCTTTAAATTGAGTATGATATTCCCCAACCCATGAACCCCTTTTGGAATAACAGGCTCCACCAATGGATACACAATGTTCTTTTTATTTGCACATGCGGGGTATCCATTTTTCATGGTGCAATGTACCCCGTTAGCACTATTATGGATCATATACAAAAGCTTCAGCATCATGGGTAACTTTAGTTAGTCCTTCTGGGTTCGCTGATCGACTCTCTGTCCTTTTCTTCTTTGGCGGATTCACTGGCAATGGGACTGAAACGACTTCTGGTTTCTCTTCAACAATTGAGATAGCATGTGGGGCTTCAACGGAAAATCCTCGAGCAATGTTAGTGATGGATAGATTTATTTCCATGGTTGCAGATCACAAATTACAGAACCCAACTTCAATGACTGTTACCATTCTATCTTGCTCTATAATGTTCAATAGCTTAACATAAAGAGTTCAGATGGAAAAAAAAATGCATTTTTGAATTGATTAGCACATGCGGCTAGTCTGTCTGATCATGTGGTTAGTTTATATGACTATATCTTTGCAATGATTATGAGGGTGGCAACCAATCTATTCACATGCTCGAGACTTTTTGGTTATTAATGGCAAGCTTCCACTAACGCTGCCACTTATTCTGCCCTGGAATAAGATCTCCCTCCCCAAATCTCTTGGTGGTTGGGGTATCAAATATCTAACATGCTTTTCCAAGGCACTTGCTGCCAAATGTACCTAGCAAATTTTAAAAGGTAAGGGACTCTGGGCCTGGGTTATTTATCAAAAATATATCTCACTACTTTCTATTGAAGAATGGTTTCGGTATAAGGATAAGTCTTTGAAGAATATATCCACAATATGGAAAGCGATCATCTCCTCCTTCAGACTTATTGGCGATTGGTTAGCATGGAAAGTTGGCAACGACAAAAATATATGGATTGGACAAGACCCATGGATTGGTTGTGTTGATTTCATACAATTTTTTACTGATATGATCCTCTCCCTGTATGATCTTGGACTCATACATCTTCACCAGAGCCATAATCATGTCAACAATTCACTCATTAATCAATCTTGGCTCTTTGTAGATGATTTAGATTTAAATGACAGGGAGAGACCTATATGGGACATATATATACAGACCCTTTCTGGCAACAATGTATATCTTAGTGATGGATTCCCCTCCTCGCGCGAACTGTTGCCGCGCCCCTGCCGCGCTGCCCCAGGTCGCTGCTCCTTCTGAGCTGCCAGGCCGCCTCATGGCTGCGCCTGGGGGAGGGCCTCCCCCTCCCTCTGACTTAGATGCTTTTCGCAGGTTATTATCGTTGTCTGGGAAGAAGCCGGTGGCCCCTGCCATCCCGAAATTCATCAAGAAACTGGAATCCATACCTGAAATTGATCTCCCTGCAGAATAGCCCATCAAGGTTGCTCTGGCCTTGGCAGAGAGAGGACTGATTGGCCAATTCATGGGCCTCTGGCCTTCGGCAAAAACAACAGACAACTGGATCCAGAGGAACTGGAGGCCTTTGATAAAGGAAAGTGTCACGTGCTATCCGGTCGGTCGAGGGTTTTTCATCTTCGAATTCATAACAAAAGAGGATCGGGATCTTATATTCAGAAGCGGCCCGTACTTCATGGGAACCCAAGGCCTTTATCTTAACAGATGGACGCCGGATTTCAATCCCGAAGTTGATGTCCATAAGGAAGTTCCAGTATGGGTCAGGCTTCCTAACCTCCTGGTACACTGCTGGAATATCCAAGCCCTGGAAAAAGTGGGGAATGTGCTCGGGAGATATATCGATAAAGCAGAAAACAAAGGACAGTACACTTGCGCCAGGATTTGTGTTGAGGTCGACCTTGAAGCAGGGCTCCCTGAAGCAGTTAAGTTAAAAGTAGGAGACTGGCACCACTTCCAAAAGCTTGATTATGAACAGTTGCCATTTAAGTGTCGCCTCTGCCATGAGCACGGCCACTTCCAAAGAAACTGTCCCAAAATGCAGGATCTAGAAGAGGGAGACGGCTGGCAAAGAGTCAAGAAAGGGAAATCGACCTCCAAAGCTCAAGAAAAAAAGACCTCAGAGGACATGCAGAAAAACAATACTCCTTCAAGCTCAAATAAAACTCCCCAAGAAGCCTCCAAAGAGATGCCAGCGGTGATCCAGAAAGCAAAGGATCCACAAAAGGATAGCACCCCATCTGGGGAAGAGCTAGTATCAGCAAGCGTGGAAGAGATCCCACCGGGATTACATTCTAGCAATAGAGAGGTAGATTCCCATGCGCCTTTGGAACCTGGGGAAATCCCACTCCCTGATCCAGGCGATCTGAAGGCAGCTTTCCATTCTGAGACCTCTAGGGGCACAAACGAGGAACCTCTTCTCCTTGAAACGGATCCAGGAGAGGACTCGGATGAAGGCGACTCCTCAAGTAGCATGCACACAATTCCTTTTAAAAACTCAAGGGGAAGGAAATCCACAAGAAAGAAAAGGGAGGAAGCATCATATCTTGCGGTACTCAAAGGCTCACAAAAAACCCTGAAAGGAATGCTGAACACCAGATCTAAAAAAGGACCTGCCACGACCCCAAAAGGGGCCAACCCCTCCCCCAATAGGAATTAATGCGGCACATCTCCTGGAATTGCAGAGGCTTAGGATCCGCCTTAAAAGAAGAAGCTCTGAAAGATCTAGTCCGAATTTATAAACCTGAGATTCTGCTAGTCCAAGAGACGAAACTGGAGGAAGCCTCACTCCTCCAAGCTGGGAAATCGTTTTGGAAAAAAGGCCCAGGCATTGCTAACAACTCCCGAGGAGCCTCCGGAGGTGTAGCTACTTTTTGGGATACATCCCTCTATGATATTGAAGCTGAAGACCGCTCCATGCATTGGGTTTTCACAAAGCTAACCCACAAAATCTCCGGACGAACTGTAAGTCTTTTCAACCTTTATGTTCCTGTCCTGCATGCAGAAAAAAAAGATTGTTGGAATAGCCTCGAATCGTATCTCAACCTGAAGCAGCCTGACAACATCATTATAGCAGGAGATCTGAACATTACTCTAGCTGCCAATGAAAAAAAAGGGGGAACTCCTGTTAGGGACCCAGCAAGGGAATGGGTTGAAGACATCATCCTTGGCTGGGACCTTATCGATATAAAGCCGGCTAAAGGGAAGTTTACCTGGACCAATAAAAGGATTGGACCTGGCCATATAGCGGCTCGACTTGACAGATTCCTTGTTCAATCTTCCTTCCTCTCCTTTGGCCTCTTAGCCTCGTCTAAAATATTACCCCACTGTACTTCTGATCATAAGCCCATTATGCTGGATCTCACCCTAGATCAAGACTTGGGCCCGATTCCCTTCCGTTTCAGCCATCTTTGGATCCAGCAAGAAGACTTTTTGCAAGTTGTGTCAGATTCTTGGAAGACTCAGATAAAAGGGTCTCCTTCCTTCATCTGGGAAAGGAAAATAAAAAGGCTTAAGCACGACCTGAAAGCTTGGGTGAAACTCTTCACCTCCCCCATTATCAGAAGGAAAAAAGCACAAGCTGCCCTGGAAAACCATCAAGCACAGATGGAAGATACTCCTTTGTCGGATAATCTACTGCATACAGAATGGGCCCTCCAGAAAGACTATTTTACTACCTGCAGATTAGAAGAGGAGTATATGAGGCAAAAGTCCAGAATTCTTTGGCTTAAGAGCGGGGATAAAAACACCAATTACTTCCACAAACAGGCTAAAGCTCGGAAGAATTTTAAAGCTGTCTCAGAAATCAACTTCCAAGGCGCTGTGCTTAAAGACTTTGAGGACATCAAGAAAGCTGCCGTTTCCACCTTTAAAGAATTATTCACGGCGCCGGATGAAGATCCACTGGATATCATGTCCAACCCGTTTGATCTCATCCCTTTGATGATCAACCCTGAAGAAAACTCCCTTCTCACCACCTCGGTCACAATGAGTGAACTTAAAAACGCTTTAGAGGCTATGAAGCCAGACAGCGCCCCTGGTCCTGATGGCTTCACAGCCAGGTTCTTCTCTTGCTGCTGGTCAATCATAAAGATAGATCTCCTGAAAATGACCAGGTACTCTCAAAAGACCAACAAGGTAGGAGGAAGCACCAATTCCTCCTTCCTAGCGTTGATCCTGAAAGAAAAGGACGCAACCAGCTTCAATCGTTTCAGGCCGATTTCTCTATGCAATACCGGGTACAAGCTTATTACCAAGATAATAGCCACCAGGCTTAAACGGATACTCCCTCGGATCATCCCGGAAAACCAAGGCGGCTTCATCAAAGGAAGAAAAATTCTCGATAACATTATCCTTGTTCAAGAAGCCATTCACTCAAGCTGTAAGCGAAAGGAGAAAGGTATGATCATTAAACTTGATTTAGCTAATGCATTTGACCGTGTTAGGCATGATTTCCTGTTTGCAGTGATGTCAAAATTTGGCTTCTCTCTCGCTTTTATAAGTTGGATCAAAGGCTGTGTATGTGGCCCTTGGATAGCCCCTTTGGTCAATGGCCGCTGTTCAAGCTTCTTCCAAGCTTCTAGAGGGCTCAGGCAGGGTTGCCCGCTGTCCCCTCTCCTCTACGCCATCCAAGCTTCTGTGCTTAGCTTCCAGCTTAATTTTTGCCAAGAAATCCACACGCTGCCTGGGTTAAGAATGGCGAATAATGTCCGTGACATAAACCACGCTCAATTCGCTGATGATACTTTGCTGCTAGGTGGGGCAACTGTCCACTCTGCTGATCACTTTAAACAAGAACTGGTTCTTTACAAAGAAGTATCTAGCAGCAAAATTAATTTCCAAAAAAGTAAAATTTTCAGCTGGAACTGCTCTCCCAAAGAGTTGAGGGATATTGCTAGATTTCTTGG
>LPNX010139012.1:1387323-1415613 GCA_001517045.1 Pseudotsuga menziesii | reverse complement strand
TAGCCCCAAAATCTCAGAGCAACTCTATGCCTGGTCACTCTAGCACTGCTAACTGGGAAATCCGTCTTGAGGAACCTGCCTTCACCAGCTGGAGAGAATCACTAAACAAGGTCTATCTATTCTTCGATGGAGCTTCTAAGAACAATCCAGGATGTGCTGGCGGAGGAGGAGTGTTAATCTCAGCCTCTGGAACTATGCTCAGCCATTATGCCTGGGGTGTAGGCTTTGAGTCCAACAACATAGCTGAATTCTGCGGTCTATTGCAAGGGCTAAGGATAGCCTGCTCCAAAGGGATCTCCTCCCTAGTTGTCTTCGGCGACTCAAGGATGCTGATCCAGGCCATTATAAACCAGAAGAATCCAACTCAGCTAAAACTAGCTCTGCTCTATCAAAAAATACTGCAATTAAGCCAAAGTTTCCAATCCATCTCTTTCTACCATATTCTCCGTGGTCTGAACCATTTAGCAGACATTGAGGCCAATAAAGGGGCCCTCTTGAATAGAGGAATATTAGAAGTTGATGGCCTTGAAAGGAGAAATGACATCCCCTGATATGTGTAGCCCCATGATCTCTAGCTCGAGCTGTTTCTTGTAAAGCAGCGTTTATGCCCCTCAGTACACAGTATTTCTCGTTCCAGCAGTCTATGCCAGTAAGACTCTGCACAACTCCCAGATTCTTCATGTTCTCCACTATTTATCTCCTTGCTATGCCAGCTCTCTCGACTCCTCACTGGTCTCTGCACCGAACCATCGCTGGTTTGACTTCTCGTGGGCTGATATCGTGGCTATCAGGCGTTGCTATGGCCATTCTAACCGTCATTTCCCCTCTCTGAATCGTATTTGGAGCGAGAGTAAATTTCTTCAGCCCTGTAACTGTCAGTTATGGAGAAGCACGATAAGTCTGAAAATGAGATGGCTTGCACCCAAGATGGATCAAATAAGTAAGAACAGAGCTAGCAGGAGTCCTTCCAAGCAAGAAAAGAAAGATGGAACCTACACAATGAAGTCTTCAGGAAGATATGAGAAAATACATCAGGCACATAAAAAAACCCAGAAGTACTTAAAGAATATGTTCATTCTAGCTCCAACGGCGTGGATTTCTCCAAGAAGAACTACTCGAACCTTCTCAATGAGCTGGAGAAGGCGTTCACCAAGTCACTGGCAAACATGGACACCTGTTACTTACCATATTGGAGATTATCTCTGCTGTTTACTGTTTAAATTTGCTCAAAAGGGGCTGCGTCCTCCTTATACTAGCTACTTAGGAATCAATGAAGCCATTTGCTACCGTTATCATCAAACCGTTGAGAAGAAGTGGACTCTTGAGACTAGTTTGACTCAGAATCTTGGACTGACTATTTGTCAAAGCACACGGTAGCTGTTTTACCGCCTCCATTCTAATCTACTCCTATGTTCTGGTCAAAAAAACAATGTATATCTTAGTGACAAGGAAGATGTCTTGCTATGGGTAAAGAATGCAAAAGGTGAAATTTATGCCCCCAATCTGGGATATATGGTTCTCAAAGAGGAGGAATATATACCACCTCCCGGATGGTGGTGCAGGAGCATATGGAGTCTTCAATGTCCATACAAGAATAATATTTTCCTTTGGCTCGCCCTTGAGGGTAAGGTTCCTTTTTGGGATGTTCTGGTCCACATATTTAAAATTGGCCCCATTAGATTCCCTCTCTGTGCATCGGCTACTGATAACATCACTGATCTATATATCCCTTGCCCTCACATATTGGAACTGTGGTGTCACCTTGCTATCCTCACTGACATATATTTTGATTGGTGTGGCATTGACATTCAACAAGCATGGATCTCATGGTCAAACAACAACACCTTTCATAATTTTGTTGCACTCTCGACCTCCATCATTTAGGGGGTATGGCTCTCCAGGAACAAGGCTTTTTTGAAGATGCTTTCATTCCTCCTCAGGTTTATGCTAGTAAATGCCTTGGTATTTTCAAATATTTTCCTCGGAGTAATCTTATCAAGCCTCCTCAGATTATCTTGGATACACTCATTGATGACTCATTTCCATGGGCATTTGTGGATGAAGCCTCACAATGACGACCATGGACTGGTGGTGTTGGTGGGATTATTCATTATACAACCAATCATTGCCTTCTTTTTGCAGTAGGACTCGGTGGTGTTACAAATAATTTTGTTGAATTTGCATCTATTAAACTTCTATTGACACTTGCTCACTCACTTGGGATTCTACACATCCAGATCTTTGGTGACTCCAAACTTGTTATCAACTGTCTAAAGTTTGGTAAGCCTCCTTGGAATATCCTCTTACTACCTCTCTACTAGGATATCATAAGGATCAATTCTTTCCTTTAGTGGATCTCCTACTTGCACATCTTCCGGGAAAACAATGTTGAGGTGGATCTGCTCTCCAAAAAAGGTCTACTTTTTCCCATCGTCTCTATGGAGAAATGGGAGAAACTCCATGGAGTATCATCCTCACTGGGCAAGGGTCATTTTTTATCATCCACATGGTTCTTTTGTGATATGATGCTTGCAGATTTTTCTCTTTAGTATGTTAATCTGAGACTATTTTTCTTTTTTTTTTCCATTTATTGGGCACTGCCAAGAGATGTAAAAGGATATGCACGCATCGTTTCGCTGATGATACTATATGAACTCACTTTTTTGCTTGAACATGTATGGCCTAGGGGTCATATGAACAATATAGTTTTATATCAATAAAGTTGTGATATTTTTCTATGGAAAAAACATCTAATGGGCATGGGTAGGTGTAATTGTACTAGTTTCTAGGAGGCATTATTAGATGCAACTACAACAATAGCCAATTAATGGCTAATGTAAGAATGTTTCCATCCTAAGGATGAATCTTGATCTTGTTGTGATGCTTTTAACATTTTTGTTTTCAAGTCATAAGCTCATGTTTTACATTTTTACATTTTTCTTAGATCACAACATCATGTTTTATAGTTGTAGCTTGTTGGACATCAAAATTTATAGGAATTGTTGCATTTTTTGTTGGTGACAAAAAATATAGGAAAAATAGATGCTTTTAGTGAATATTGATTAGTGATATGTTTTTAATGAAAAGAAAAGTAGCAATTAGAATATTATGTAGTAGGCGTCGATTAATGCAATTAGAATAGTATCTACTATGCACCACTAGGCATGATTACAACATTAGTAGCCTTAATGGCTAGAATAAGAGTGTCTAGTGTCATCTTCCATGGAAAAAGATGGAACTCGTTACCCATGACCTTAAATGAATGATTCACTTTATTATTAGACCATAAACTCATGTTCTATAGTTGCTGCTATATATTATTCACTTTATTGTTAGACCACAAACTCATGTCACTATAGTTGCATGTATATTTGGGCCACATACTAACACTAGGTAAATTTACAATAATATCTAGCAACACACCCAATTAATGCTTATTACAATGTTGTTATTGTCCCTAATAGAGATTGACCTTTATACACATGTTTGAAAAATTCTCCACTTTCTCATTAGATCACACGTTCAGGTCTATAGTTGTGGATCATTTAGCAAACTAAATTAAAAATGAAAATTAATTTTAGCCATTTTAACTAATAATTAGCTTCTAGCTTGTCAAAGTAGCATTAGGCTTGGATATAATACACTAGGGGATGTTTCCCGGAGGATATAGTTATTTTACACCCAAGTGCTAAAGATTTTTTCACCATGGAGTTCAATATCGAGACACACAAAGCATAAGTTGCCTCTTAATGAAGCCATGGAACTCAAGTTTCATCTAGCATACAAAATCTCTATTGGAGGTCCTGATTTGGGATACTCTACTCAATTTCCCTTTGGAATATGGGGCTATGAGACTAAAAAAGCCAGTGATAATTCCTTGGGCAAGTACATGATCCTAACTCTAGAACTTGGTGATAATGTTCACAATGCCTATGTTGAATATTATATTTACGTTGATACAAGCAACGACCTTCTAACTTAAATTGTGTTGGAAAGAAGGGATCACAAGTAGGCATAACTCATAGATTATGAAAAGATTCATTTTCAATGAAAACTCTATTTCAATTATAACATTGTGTAGGTCTCATGTGAAGGAAAATATTTCACAGGTTTATGAAGGAAAGAATCATACATCGTCATGGTGAAAAGATTCAAAGTTAGAACATCAAAGGGTAGAGCCAATTAAGACCTCATATAATATTGATATCATTGGTTGAACAAATGGACATGTTCAATATTCAAAGAAGCGTGGGAACAATATCGATGCAATTATGACTTGGGAAGCAATTCCTGTCCCAGTGTTTTCATGTTTTAATTCCATGTAGACTTCTTTAAGGGTGGGTAGGGGAGATGGGACATGAATTAGAGTCTTTAAATAAGAAAGGGAACCAATTCTAATAGCTCTAAGTGATGAAAAAAAAGAAGCAAATAATGACTTAATCTCTTATAATCTTTAATTGGATGATTATAATGACTTAATCTCTTATAATCCTTAATTAGACGATTAATTAAACTAAAATAAAGACAAATTACATAAATAAGAGGATATGTTCTTTCCTTTGTAACGTGAGAAAATTTCTATACTACATTTTATAAAAATCAATAAAATAACATGTGATTTTAACATATAATTTTTTCTATATATAAAAATTAATACATACATTTAATTGTATCCAACATTAATAAATTAATTTATATACAATATAACCTTTTTACATTTTATTACTATAAACTATCCCCTTATTGCGCCAATATACTTAGCATCCAAAAAAAGAACGCTTCAAAACACAAAAATCTTTAAGAAGGTAGTTGAAAAACATTACATTTGAGTTGATTTTGAATCATGAAAAATTGTTGATAGTAAAATATATTGATCAAAATGTGATCATCCATAAACGATATTTATCATTTTGAAATTGGATATAAATTTTTTATCATAGTTAATAGACTATTTTTTACTCTTATTTAAATGGATTCGTTTTATTATTATTAATATTATTAAGTGACTAAAAAATGTTTAAGGTTGATTGATTACAATTACATTTTTAAGATATATGTAACAATCTATAAGTTATATAGATGAAAAAATGCGTCTCAATCTATGATTGTGACATCTTGGAACATCTTGATCACATCTCTATTAGTAGGGATGTTTACTCTTTCAACACTTTCGGGTCAAGAAGGTTGTACCTCAAGTGGGGAGGATGGCAAGCAACCTCTTGGACGGATTTAGCTATTACCTTTCGAAAAAAGAGATTATGGCCATAATCAAATCAATTAATGTCTAGTCTTAAATATGATAACAATGTGGGATTTTATCCCCTAGATGAGGTGGAATGGGGCTTACCTATTGTCCTTTATGCTATTAAGCGACCGAATTGGTGGACCACCTAATGGTGACTTGCAATACAACTCGTCATATCTGGGAGGAAGTTTCTTACTGGCTGTGAATGACTAGGCGGTGGGACTATGGTACACTAGATGCTAATTTATACTACTGATTTCAGTGAAGGCACATACTTCCTCCTTACCTCTCTTCTTCATTTGGGGTATTTGACGTTTTTGAAATAACATACTATTTGAAAATGTTTGTTACTTCCTTGATCGTGTTTGCAGGAACATTATCAGTTCTTATGTTGATTATTTTCATGGTAATAAACCTGTGAAGGTATCTACTAGGGTCCCTCCCATACTTTCCAGCCAAACCTTTATGGATTTTTTTTATGGGGCTACTCAGGGGGGGGTTTTGTGGAGCTGGGATACATCTTATCACTGACAAGGATAATACTTTACTCTCTCTTTTGGGTGTGGTGAGGGGACCAACACCCAAGTAGATCTCATAGCTCTATGGGGTCTTCTCCATTTTGCTTTTAGTCATGGTGTATTAGCCACACAAGTGATGGGTGACTCCAGGATTGTGGCGGATTGGATCAACGGTAATGGATTGCTACATGTCTCCATTTTGGAACATTCAATTCCCATATTCTAGAACTTCACAACAAATTTGATACGGTTAGCTATAGACATATTTATCGGACTTTCAATTGTTGGGATGATCAGCTGTCAAAGTTAGCTATTGGGTCTCAAGAGGGACTAGTTCATTTCAAAAAATTTCAATATAACAATTTAGTGGAGGAAGGTCACAAGTTATTTTACTAATTTTTCATGATCCACATTTTTGTCTCTCTTTTGCCTATTGTCTATTGGAGTTAATGTGCCATTGGTTGGCATGATCCTTTTTGTCTACACATGGATAACATAACCATAGTGGATACTAACTGTTTTAAAAAGTTTTGTTTAAAGTTATGATGTTGTATATTGCCCCTCTTGTTGTTGGAATATGTATTGAGGCATATTACAATTATTTCTTTATATTTGGAGTATTAAAGGATTGATGATGCAGGTTTAGGTTCACAATCTTGTTGTTTTGGACTCGTTTGGAAGTTATGGAAACCATTAGTGGGGATAGGTTCTCTTTGTAGTTTCTTTGATTCACACTATGAATAACAATAATTTTTTTTTGAAAGAACATGTGGGATTTTATCGACTTATGTGTACATAGGGAGTGCAATGCAAGGCTCATATGTTTAATCATTATTCCTAGGTTCCCCTATGACAATCTCAAGTGCACCCTTATAGTGGTGAAAAAGCTCCCATTATTCACAAATAGATCCAAGCCTAAAATTCAATAATTAAAAATATGTGTTTTCTCTTAGTAAATTACAAAGTTGACTCCATATGAAAATAAAGAATAAATATTTACACTTGGATAAACTAAAATTTGATTGAAAAAATAAATACCCTCTTATTAACATGTACACAATTGAATATATACATCTAACGAGCATAGATCCATCTTAAATATGGCTTTATCAAGCAGGAGAAGAATCAAATCCCTTAATGTACAAACTTTAGTTTAGGACTCATTAAAGAGTCAAAATGTAATAGTGAAATAGTTATCTATTCCAATATGGAATCATGCTTTGACACTTTAACACATAAATCGTACAAATATGCAAAAATTGCACTCATTAATTAATTATGAAGTAAATTAATTATTTACCCAAATTTAATTTGGAAAGTGCCAAATATTTCATGTTGTAAAGTATAACACATAAATAATACAAATAAGTAAAAATTGCATTCATTAACTAGTTATGGAGTAAAATACTTGCAATTTACCCAATTATTATTAATTTGCAATTTCCTCAAAACTAAAATATAACTTATTGTTCTATTATCAAACTTTCATGTGCCGACTATTCCGATTTGGAATCTACCATAACACATAAACCCTACAAATAGTAAAAAAATATATTCATTTATTGATTATGAAGTAAAATGGTTATCTACCCATCATGTTCTAAAGTATAACACATAAATCCTACAAATAGACAAATGTTGAATTAATTAATTAGATGAGAAGTAAATACTCTTGATTTACCCAATTATTTATTAATTTGCAAATATCACAAATCTAATTTCTAACTTATTATTCTATTATTAAGTTACAATACATATCCAATAATTTTTCATCACAATTATCTACATAATACATAAATCCTACAAATTGACAAAAATTACATTTATACATTGATTATGAAGTAAAATAATTATCCTTAATATATATATATATATATATATATATCTTGTAACTATTTATGAAAATATTTATTTAAAAGTTGAAAAATAAAAATTAAAACTACATATACAAAAATCCTACAAATTGACAAAAATTACATTTATAAAGTAAAATAATTATTCTTAATATATATATGTCTTGTAACTATTTATGAAAATATATATTTAAAACTTGAAAAATAAAAATTAGAACTCAAAATTTAATGTATATTTATATAAATGTATTTTACAACCTAACTAATTTACATTTCAAGTTATATATATTTTTTTTCCTAAAGAAAAAATTCGTAAATATTTTATTCACATTCAGCAGATGGCCCTGTAGGTCCATTATACAAAAAACCAACTATGAAGTTGACATTACATACAGATAATTGCCTTATGATGAGCACAATGTACCATTACCATATCCAAAATCTAACCCAACTATAAAGTTGTCAAATACATACAAAAATTGCCTCATGAAGAGCATAATGTATCATTACTGTTTAGCAAAAAACAAATCAAAGATCAAACCTGTATTAACAGCCATTCAACAAAATAAGTCTGATCATAGCAGACTTTTTTCATCATTCCTGATCATTCAGGTCAGATAAACTGTGAATCGAAGGTGATCACAAGCAAACAGAGCAGAGCAAAACTAGCTGGCTGAAGTAGTCTCAACATGAATGATAAAGCACGTGAAATCAAATGCTGAGCAAAAATACAGTAGCTATTGGCCAATTCCATGCCATCCAATGTTTCGAAAAAAGTTCATATCCATTTCATCGCCGAATAAGAGGCCATCAGCCCGCATGTCAAGCTCTCGGTATGTTTGCTTGAAAATCACCAGAGGGACAAAGTGAAGCATATTAATTTCAGTCAGTGCATCATATATAGAGTGGAACCAAAGATCAGGAAAAACTGATCACATCATTTAAACCAGAAATGCCCAAGCATTAATATCGCCAAAGTTGACAAGCAAAGTATTCACAAGAAACTATCAGAAAATCAAAATGCATGTAGCCATCATCAAGAAACAGTCATACAAACTGCAAATCAGACAGCTCACAGTACCAAATGAACCTGAGCTTCATAAGCTAGAAACCTGAGGATGCTCAAGAAGACGGTGCCATGTGATCTTTTTCCCATTGAGAGTCTGCATCATTCATCATTCATCAAGTTATATTAGTTATACTCCTCAAGTTAACAGATTATATATATGTTCGGTTTTATATTGTCCTCAAATTATATATATATTTGGTTTTATATTCCCCTCAAGTTATATATATGTTTGGTTTTATGATTTTTTTAATATTTAGTTTTTGGAGCATAGAGGTGAGACATCTTGTCCACTTTAAGCTTATGTTTGGTTTTATATTGTCCTCAAATTATATATATATTTAGTTTTATATTCCCCTCAAGTTATATATATGTTTGGTTTTATGATTTTTTTAATATTTAGTTTTTGGAGCATAGAGGTGAGACATCTTGTCCACTTTAAGCTTATTCATTTTTAAATGACTTCTGTTCATTATTTTCATAAATGAACAATGATTGAGGTTCCATTAACAATGAATGCTCTCCATGGGAATGCCAAAACAACCACAATGCACAATGCAGCATCTGTTTTAAAAACAAGGTGAGTTCGAAAGTTCTATGTAATCAAATCGGGTTCATTCTCACTGAATCTATGCATTTCTGTGTCAAATCTCTCTTCTTCCAACGGGTTTATGAATATGCCACTCCTTAATCGGGTAAAGTATAACAGCTATGATACCCATTCCTCAACCATTACCAATTCACCACAAGAACAAGAAGATGAACCTCTGCACGCTTCAAGAAGCCAAATTCAATGGCAGTAATAACATTGTTAGCATCGGCATGCAAGCAGGGCCGAAGACTCAAACAACCTCTCAACATTGACTCTAGTATAGTTTCCCAGTCTTTAGATGAATCCACTTATGTCTCCCTTTTGAAGGCCTGCATTGACAGCAAATCTCTGTCAGCGGGCAAATTACTGCATGCCCACATAACCCAGTCCGGAATCAAACCAGACAGATATTTAAACAACACACTGATCAATATGTATGCCAAGTGTGGAAACCTGTTAGAAGCTTGCAGAGTTCTCGATCAGATGCCACGGCCCAATGTGGTGTCATGGACTGCAGTCATTGCAGCTTATGTCTTCAATGGGTGTACTGAGATTGCACTGAGATTGTTTTACCAAATGGTTCGAACAAGTGTTCAGCCGAATCACTTCACACTTGCCAGCATTCTCCCGGCATGTGCTGTCTTAGCAGCTCTGGAGAATGGTAAGGAGATTCATGAAGATATTATGAGAAATGGGTTTCAGTCAGATGTTTTTGTAGGGAGTGCTCTGGTAGACATGTATGCAAAATGCGGAAGAATTAAGAATGCGCGCCAAGTGTTTGACAAAATGCCTCAACGAAATGTGGTTTCATGGAATGCAATGATTGCAGGATATGCAGAGAATGGGTTTGTGGACGAGGCAATGAAACTGTTTGACAGAATGCCTGAAAGAGATATAATTTCATGGAATGTGATGCTTGCGGGATATGTTGCAAATGGGCTTGTTGATGAAGCCAAGAAGCTCTTTGATATAATGCCGGAACAGAATCTAATTTCATGGCATTCGATGATTACTGGGTATGTAAAGAATGGGCTGAGCGACAAGGCTATCAAGCTTTTTCGACAGATGCAAATGGAGAATGTGACTGTGCACTCGGAAACCATTGCCATCGTTCTGCCAGCCTGTGGCAATTTGGCAGCCATGGAACAGGGCAGATTGATCCATGGAATCTTGACTATAAGGGGATTTCAGTCTGATGCATTTGTGGGGAGTGCACTCGTAGATATGTACGCCAAATGTGGAAGCATTGAAGATGCTTGCAAGGTGTTTGACAGAATGCCTAGACAGGATGTGGTCACATGGACTGCAATGATCACAGGGTATGCCATGCATGGGCGTGGAAAGCAAGCCCTTCAGCTCTTCCAACAAATGCAGACTTCTGGTATAAGCCCTGATCGTGTCACATTCCTCGGTGTTCTATCTGCTTGCTGCCATTCAGGTCTAGTTAATGATGGCTTGTGGTATTTTGAGTGCATGAGTCAGCGTTATCGCATCACTCCTGCAATGGAGCACTATTGCTGCGTGGTTGACCTTCTTGGTCGTGCTGGTCATCTCAGTGAGGCGCAAAGTTTTATCAACAAAATGCCAATAAAACCTGATGCATCTGTGTGGGGATCTTTGCTTGGTGCTTGTAGAATTCATTCCAATATTGAGCTTGGGGATTATGTGGCAGAGCGGCTGTTTGAGTTGGATCCTAAAGACTCCAAACCTTATGTGTTGCTGTCAAACATGTATGCTGTGGCTGGCAGGTGGAATGATATTGAAAAGGTACGAAAAGTAATGAAAGACAAGAACGTGAAAAAGGAGCCAGGGTGCAGTTGGATTGAAGTCAATAAGCAGATGCATGTGTTTGCAGTAGGAGACAGATCACATCCACAAACACAAAAGATTTATACAAAATTGGAAAGCTTGTATGGGCAAATGAAGGCAGCAGGGTATGTGCCGGACACAAGTTTTGTTCTGAATGATGTGGATGAGGAGCAGAAGGAACATATTATCTGCCATCATAGTGAGAAGCTTGCCATTGCATTCGGGCTTATGAACACACCCCCTGGGGTACCTATCCGTATCATCAAAAACCTTAGAGTTTGTGGTGATTGCCACTCTGCCACAAAGTTCATTTCCAAGATCGTTGAAAGAGAAATAGTTTTCAGGGATGCTAAACGTTTCCATCATTTTAAGGATGGGCAGTGTTCTTGTGGGGATTATTGGTGAACCCCGGTGAGATAATGTATTAAAATGAGGATGGTGTAGTTATTTTATTTTGATTTTTTAGCTGGCTAAGTTCAGTGCCCAAATGTCACTTCATGCTTATTACACATCAATGTTCTCGCCATGTCTTGGTAGGTTCACGAGGGCCATTTAACTTGAGAGGTTCACACCAAACGTTTAACATGGGAGGCTTTTCTTACGATAGTTATCAACCATTCATCTATTGGCAATCCATATGTTAGGTATGATTCCTTTTCCTCTGCCATTGTCAAAGTGACTTTGCAGGCATGATGAGGATTTTAACCTATTTTCTAATCGGATTAATTAGGGTCCGACCTGTTTGCATTTTTTAATTCTTTGGAGTCTTTTCAACATCAAGCCATGACTGTAGTTTCCATCATTTTTAATGATTTATTTATCGGACAAACTCTGCAGAGAGCATATAAAATTTAAATAATTATTGATTTAATCATAGATTTAGGCACTTTCTACGAGTTGCGTTTGCACTCCCACATCGTACTTATACTGATTGTATCCTTTTAGTCCCATTAGTCATTCGTTAGACATTAATACAATTACGTAGACATTAATACAATTACTTTATTTTATTGAGATAAGTAAATGGAGCCCGGAGTTGATCAAAGATAGAAGATGACCATAACTGGCATCATGCTGCCATTAATTTGCGAGAAAATATATGCTTTCACATTTGATCTTTTTTACAGAATTCCCTACAAATATTGATGATTTCTTCTATAAGAGCTTAGAACTTGCATGAAGCTACAAACCTACGACATTTGGGCGCTATGGCAAGTTTTAACCACTCTGCAGATAAGGTAAACTATATTGTTGTTGATTCCTACTTTGTGATGGATGCCTTTATCACCTACATACCCTTATTACAAAAATTATTTAACCCATTTTTGTCATGTCGTTTAAAGCCTAGTTATAGAGTCACAAACATAATAATGTTATATATGTAAAAGTACATTTAATATAATAAGGGCCAATGACTTTATTTATGTTTAAACCATGGGAATCAGTAACTCATTGGGATTACCTAGGCTAGGCTTGGTGGCTGCCACTATAATAAGGGCCAGTGGCTTTATTAGTGACTTAAGTCTTAAGTTTTGCGGGAACGTTAGGGTTTTTGTATCATTATTGGTATAATAGGGGTTCCCTACCTCTCATAGATGTTGTTATGAAGCAAATTAACCATGTAGAAAATGCCAAATACCCTAGGTAAATGTCATAAATAGATAGAACAATGAAGCATGTAGGTTAATTTCATGAATGGATAGAACAATGAAACATGCACAAAACCTTGGGTAGTTTGAAACCCTAACAGAGATGGACTCATGAATGATATCCTTTATTATCTTTAAGTCATCAAATATAATAGCAACGAGTCTTTTTGATAGAGCTCATGCCACCAAAATCCTAAAACCTAAAACCCAATTATAATCTACAAGTTAATTGACCTAAGTCACTTGTAAAATGTGGCTTTATTACATCAAGTCTTATATTCTAACACCCCTTCTTAAGGCTAACGGTACAATTGAAAACATTAGTTAAAATATTCTTCAGATGATTCTATTTGACAAACAATTCTTAGACCAAATAGGGCTCTATTAAGTTGCCTCGTAACCCTCATAAAGATGTAACACTTGAGCCGAATTTCCAAATTCTCGAATTACACCTTCCCAAATTCACGAATCACAGATCTCCTGAACTATGTTGTGAACAATCCATGTCGACCATCACCTAAACTTGATCCCTTCCTTGTTTGTTAAGTGTGGGCCTCTTTAAATCATGAAAACGTCATTTGTTTCTATTGTCCTCTATTTTGATCATGGACATGGGTAAAGGTTTTTCCACTACATCAAAAAATGTTGATATAAGGTCGAATCATCAAATATCCCTATGGAAATATCTCCATATGTTGAGTAAGTGACGTACCTAGCTAGGGTGCTCGCCTAGTTCTATAGGATGATATTATGGATACAACGTTTATCTATATCAATCTTACATCTGTTGAAAATACGCATTTGAAACCTTAACTACTAAAACATACACTACTGGAAAGTAATCTTGCTGAAAAAGTAAAAGGAATAAACCCTACACAAATAAAAGGACAGAAAACACAAATCTCTATTTGAGTTAAGATTTTCCCTCTGAATCTAAAAAATATTGCCTTTTCTTCATCTCCATTGTTCACAATGGTCAACACTCTACATCAATGATATTCACTATCAATGTGATCTACCTATCTCAAGTTTAGGCAATCTTTAGGATTGGTGGTGGATGCTTGTTAAGTGTATTGTGTACGACAAAGATAATTAAAATGACGAAAATTGTACGACAAACATATGATTGGCCTAGCAGCTGTTGTAATAAAATACAACTACCATAATGGCAGCTCTGGCTTTCTTCAATGCAAATGACAGTTGGTTTCTATTCGCCAAAATGATGGCTACAACAAATATAGCTTGGCCTAATGCAAACAAGAAATTGACGGCAACTCTCTTCGATCGATACATCAATGGACAACTAATTAGAATGGCATCTCTCTTTTTGACACAATACAACAACCTTGCCTCCTGTGTTATTAAAGCTTTGACCATGATTTATTTTACTTTATATCATTATAGGTGTTAGTAGCTACTTTTACAATGATGGTTCCCATGTGATTTGAAAACAACAAAATATCCCTTGCTTGATATCCTTTGTCTAGCAGCTAGCACAAATTATGGCAGTTTCTTTCTTCCTTGAAACGATAACTTCAACAATCTTGGTGGCTCTTTTCTGGCATTATAGTCAAGGATTTCAATTGTTTTATGCTTCTATTGCCCCATGGTAGTCTCCTACACTACCTCACAGTAGGTTTTTTTTATTGCCATTGGGCATGATCTTCCTCGATTATGGTTGCTCCCTCTTACAACACTTGAACCTTGACGACGTTGCAAATAAATGCTAGAGTTTAATTAAAACCTTCCAACTTCAAGATACCTTTACATCATTGTCTACTCAGATTCCCAATCTTTTCACTACAGTGCCAGATTACGAGTATGAACAATAGATTAACCAAGTAGATAATGCCAAAAACACTAGGTTAAGATATTTTGGATACAAGGTTTATCAATATCATCTTACATTTGTTGAAAATAAGCATTGGAAACCCTAACCACTGAAACACACACACATTGCTGAAAAGTAATCTTGCAGGAAAACACCCTACATAAATAAAAGGATAGAAACCACTAATCTTTTTTTGAGTTAAGGTTTTCCCTCATTTCGAAAAATACTACTTTTATTCATCTCCATTGTTCACAATGATCAACACTCTACATCGATGATCTTCACTACCAATTGTGATATGCCCATCTCAAGTTTGCATGACCTTTAGAATTTTTGTATGATTGGTTGCGGATACTTGTTAAGTGTACAACAAAGTTAATTAAAATGCATGTATGACAAACATACGATTGGCCTAGCGCCTGCGATAATAGAATACAACTATCATGATGGTGGCTCTAGCTTCCTTAAGTGCAAATGGCAGATAGCTTTTATTCACCAAAACAATGACTACAACAAATTAATAGCGGTTTGGCCCAATGCAAACAATAAATTGATGACATGTCCCTTCAATTGATACATCAACGAACGACTAATTATAATGGTAGCTCCCTTTTTGACAATGTGGCAACCTTATCTCTTGTGTTATTAAAGATTTGACCACGATTTCTTTTACTTTATACGAATGTAGGTGTCAGCGGCTCCTTTGATAGCAATGGTTCCCGTTCAATTTGAAAACAACAAAATATCCCTTGTTCGATATCCTTTGTCCAGCGGCTAGCAAAAATTTTGGTGGTGCTTTCTTCGTTGAAATAGTAGCTTCAACAATCTTGGTGGCTCTTCCCTAGCATGACAGTCAAGACTTTCAATTGTTATGTGCTTCTAGTCCCATGTGGTAGTCCCCTACACTAGTTCGCAGTAGATTGCTATTGGGCATGGTCTTCCTCAAATATGGTTGCTCCCTCTTACACCACTTGAACCTTGACGACATTGCAAATAAATGGTAGGGTTTAATTAAAACCTTCCAACTTTAAGATACCTTCACCTCATTATCTACTCAGATTCCCCATCTTCCCACTTTGATACCATGTTACAAACATCAATAGCAAATTAACCAAGCAGATGATGCCAAAAACCATAGGTTAACGTCATGAATAGATAGAACAATGGAGCATGCATAAAACCCTAATAGAGATGGACTCATGAATGATATTCTTTATTATCTTCAAGTCATTAAATGTAATAGCAATGAGTCTCTTTTATAGATCTCAGATCACCAAAAACCAAAAACCTAGCCATAACCTTAACATTAATTGACCCAAGTCACTTATAAAATGTGACTATTACATCAAGTGTATCTTATATTCTATCAGGTGTCTCATATCGAACAATCATCCAACTTATTTTTGTTATTGTAGAAGTTTTCCTCCATTATTCGGATTTGTAGGTTCAATCCACCCTTGTGTGTGCAAGTGCCCCCACTCTTTTCTTTGCTTTTCAATGCTTTTATTTTTGTTTATGTTTTCAATTATTTATATTGTTGCAATAGTAGTTCCATTTCAAGGACAAGAACATTGCAAGTTGGTGTCAGAGCTTCAATTGAGTTTCACTCTTTTTTCATGCTTTCGAGAAGAAAACAAATGAAAAGTGTCAAGGAATAGATCCCAATATTATGTGATTAAGGAAGAGCTAGAGGGAAGTTTGCAGAAGATATATGAGAATTGGTGCGAGGTAAATGACCCACAAAATTTTATTCTCCATTTTCAAACCCAATCTTTCAGGGGAGAGAGGAATATTTGAACCCTTGGGGAATGAAGAGTAACAATCCTCGAAGCTCACCATCACCACGAAACTCTTATAGACTCACTTTCAGCCTTCAAATAAATCCTACAATATAACTTTTATGGCAAAGTGGAAGTTTATCCTTGGCTAAACAAGATCAAGTCAGCTTTCAAGGTGCAACACATGCACGACTAAGATGGTGAGTTAAATATGGCCTTACAACATTTGGATGGGGCAGCCCGCACAAAGAGAGATAGATTGTGAAAAACCCTAGAGGGGACTTTAGTGAGTTTGTAGATGCCTTAACTAAAAAAACATACCATAATTGGGATGAGCCTTATGATATTCAACACATGCACATCTTCTAGGACTTTTTGGTGAGGAGTAAACTAAGAAGTGCCAAGTCCTCAAGTCCAATGCCAAACATTTCACAGATTTGGTAAAGGACATTTATGTTTCAAATCTACAAACAAAAAATGATTTTAGGTAAAAATGTTTGACCTTGATTCTTGAAAAATCCATTTCTCTAGCTAGAAGAGCATAGAGCCATGGCTAAGGATTAAGAAGAAGGCTCATAGTAAGTTTAAGCTGGAGAAATAGAACCAAAGAGTGAGGAATACAATGCTTCCACTCACTTATTTCGCATTTGCTTGCCCTCTTGTTGTTCATTTGCTCTCCAAAGTAACCACTCCTAAGAGTAAATGATGCCCAAACTTCATTAGAGATTGAGATTGAGCCTTATCAGAGGTTAAAAGGATCCTCCCAAGGCAAAGATTGAAGTTCGCCTATTGCAAGCTCTCTCCCCATGTGATATAATGTATTTGTTTATGTTTTTCCATTCGAATAACTCAAGTGTGGCTCTTCCACCCCCATAAATGTTGTTTGCATGATATGTGAATCATTGAATTGTTTGTTTAATGCTTTTGTAGCTACCATGCATGCTAGAGGATCATGTAATTGATTATATTGTTGTCCACTTACCTTTTATTATTTGTTCCTAGCTTTAACAAAAGGTCGGGAGGGAGTTTTTTACTCCTATGCATGAAAACCCCATGGTACTGAGCAACACTATATTGTAATTTAAAAGAAAAATTGATGCCAAAATTCAAGAAGGTTGTTTACAAAAAGGAGAAGCCTATATTATTATGAATCACTTCACCAATTAAGAGAAGATTTCCTTTGTGACACTCAAATTTACATCAACCACACTACACTAGTGGAAGTCTCAAATAGTAATGCAAGAAAAAGAGAGTTTAATACATGGACCAAGGTTTTGGAGGAAATGTGAAATGAGTTATACCATCATAAGCACCACAAATACTATATCAAGTGGCAACAATTGCACCATTGTCAATATTAATTAGTCTAGGATTGTACAAATGAGTTCCATAATTTAATGGCATTTCTTGATATCCGAATTCTTGAGCCATACAAATTAGCACGAGAAAAATCCTATGGCAATCCCTTGGAAAATTTAGCACTATAGAATTATCAACACAACAATTATAAATGTGCATAGGACCAACAAAAAATTTCCCAAATAGAGAATTGTGTCAAGACCATCAACAACAACAAAACAATAAATCCATCTAGATATAGTACAACTTTCAAAAGTTAGTGATACATTCTAATGAGGAATATTTTTTGCATAAAACTTGTTTAGCATAGGCTCAAACATCACCTCTAACATGTTGGTGATTGTAGCTGCGTGACAATTGAATTCCAACTTCATTGCAACCCATTGATTCCCATCTGGATTGCTTCACACTTACTTCAGACGACCATCACCTGACCACCTCCAGCGACAAGGTACCCTCATTCACATTTTCAATACAGTGGATGGCACTCGATTAGTTCTACAATTCAACGCATGTATGCTTCGCCCACAATTTTGTTCGATGGCACATTTACGTGGTAAGACGAGGTTCAATTGTGTGGCAATAAGGGACATGGTCTTGTGTACTGCGTGGGGGTAGAGCTGGTATGGATGCATGGGTAGTTTTGTCATAATTGTGGACTGGTTGAAAAGTTTAATGTGGAGCTGGAGTGTCATCTTGAATGCTCTTGGAAATATCGTGGCATATATCGCTTACAAGGGGCCATATCTTTGACCCTCATAATATATTTATTATTTGAAAGTTTCCGTCGTGAAGGAGACAAGGCATCAGCGATGAAAAGGCTCTGAATTAATATTATTACTTTAATATTTGAAAAGTGGACTTGGAGCTAGCACTAGGGAGATCATGCATGGATCCTCCCACATATTCTTAAAGAGTTGATGGGTATCATAATCCAGGAGGATCTCCAAGATTGATCAAAATGAAAGTCTTCAAAATGCAAACAAAAGCTTACAACAGTGTAGAGCTCGTTGAGAGCTTTTCGATGACGTTCGTTTCGCACAAAACGACCTCCAGACGTGAAAGTTATTGAGTTATGAAATTACGACAAAACAAGTAAAAATGACAAAAAAAATGGGTTGCATGGCACACCCACAATGTGCCACGTGACATGTAAATTCAACAGACAGGTGGCGTGGAACCCCTACAACAGGCCACGTAGAGGCTCCAAGGTCACTAGGCATATGAGTTGGACCAATGGAAGGCTGACAAGTGGTAGGGAAGGCATCTATGTGGACCAACCAAGGCCTGCCACGTGGCAGCTTGGTTGGCACCTCGTTGGTTTATTTACCAAAATATATGGAATTGAGGAGGATCGAACCCCCAACCTCCTCTCCACCTAAGTCTCCACCATAACCACCTAGCTAGGATCTCCGCTTGTTGGTTCTTACCCTATATGGACTTGACTCCTATTTGATGTTGAAGTGTTGTATGTTGTATGTGTTGGCCCCATGTGGTATATCAACCAAGATCCAACATATTATATTGTTTCAACAACCTTGTAACAAACTATGGAACCGGTGGAGCTAACCCAAAGATAATGGGCTATCTAATAAATTATTGTCATATATATATATATTGCAACACATTGCAACGTATCCATGTTAAAAGGGGAGGCGAGAGGCCCACGAGTTTGACCTCGAGACCTCCGCTCTCCCATGCCCACGTTGTACCAATGGGCCACGACCCAGTCCTTTGGGATATTTTATTTAAAAATTTGTTGGGATTTGTTAGTTAAAAAAAAAGGCCGTCTGGCCACGATTTCGAGGCCCAAAACACCATATAAACCCCTATTTCAAGTTACGAAAAACACAATTGAGCACCCGACTTATGCACGGATCTCGAGGTGGTTTAGGTTACAAAGAAGTACAATCCGTACAGGTGCAACATAAGGTCTTTCTTGAAGTGCGTGCCAGAGGAGGTCTCAGGCAAGATAGGTTGACTTCATACTCATTTTTCTCATAGTTTTGAGAGGAACACCATGGAGCAGTCTTTTTCTGTGTTTCACTGACAAAACTCAAAAAAAATTCTAGAACTCCTGTATGTAAGCTTTTGAAGACTTAATAAGATCAACCTTCCCATTGGAAGTGGCTCAGAGACGTATCCAAGGAGGGGTGAACTCCGTTATGATATGATGTCTACAATTTTATGGTTTGCATACTTGTTTATTTGATTATGTAGTTTGATTAAGCACTTAAATTTATCTTTTTAAAGTCTTTTTATGAGGTTAATTATTCAATTTTCACATGCAATTTTTATAGTTAAAAAGATCTTTAAAATTTCAAATCAAGTTTAGTATCAGAGATGCTTACCCATTGCATTGTGAGTTTTTGAATGTTAACAAGATCAAGGCTTCAGCATGGTGAAGGAGAGGTTGAGGAATTTGATCCAGAAATTGGTTCAAGAAGAGGTGGAATGGCTTCACCAAAAGGAGAAGATTGGGCTTCTTCAATCTGATATGAAGGAAAATTTCTTAAAGCTTTCATGAGAATGCAAATAATGGTGGAAGAGCTTTATGAAGATCGGAAGAAGGGTGAACAAGGTGGCCCATCTCATATTGAAGGTAATGGAGAAGGAGGTGGTGAGGACCCTCCTAAAACTCCACCATCTTCACCATCTTTTCTTGATGGTTCTTTACATTCTTCATTTGAAAAGCAAAAAAAACATAATGGAAAAATTGATTTCAATATGCCTCAATTAAAGCTTGATATTAAGTTTGAATTACCTATTTACAATTGAGAACTTAATGCTGAAAAATTGGATAATTGGATCCGTCAAATAGAAGTTTATCGTAGAATTCAAAAATTCACTGAAGATAGCAGCAAAATTCAATTGGCTTCTTTCCAACTAGGAGGGACCACTTTCATATGGTGGGAGAGCAGATCTCAAGAGGATCTTGCCACAAAAAGTAAAATTATATCCTCTATATGTTGGGATATATGCAACAAGCTATGCTGGACTGGCATAATTTGAGGCAAGGTAAAGGACAAAGTGTGCAAAAATACACACAAGAGTTCATAAAAGGAGCTTTGGTACTTGTTATACCTCTCTACACTAAAGAAACTCTTCTCGAGTACATGGGAGGATTACATAGTTATTTATGTCATTTGATACTTATGTTTAATCCGACTAACCTTCATGAGGTATGTGTTCAAGCGACTCATATGGAGTCCAAGGTGAAAAATACAAAATAAATGTTTTCCAGGAAACCTTTTAAACTGGATGGAAACAAGTTCAAAGGTAAAGGGAAAGGTAAGCATACGACTACAGTGAAGAAAGCAAGAGAAAAACCTACGTGCACACATTGCCAAAAAAAGGGTCACGATGCATCCAAATGTTGGAAACTTCACTTAGAACTCAAGCATGAGAAGTTTTGGAATAAGGAAGACAAGAAGACCATTGTTGCAACAATCCAGCATGATTTGGGATCTGACTTTAGGGATGAAACTAAGATTGTTGCTACAAGCATTCAAGGTAAAAATCCTTCTACTTCTATTTCAAAGCATGAACCTGTTGTTGATGAAAGAAAGAGAAGTGAGTTGTTTCATGTTAGGGTAATCTCTAAACATACAAAAAATGATACTCTTTTTTATAGTGGATCACACGCAAATATCCTTTCAGAAGAAATAGTTAAAAAACTTCATTTGGAGACTAAGTTTAACCCTAAGCCATATCCACTTGGATGGGTATGTTATAATGCACAACTGCAAGTTACAAAAGAGTGTAGACTTAGATTTGTTATTACTTCTGGATTTGTTGATGAAGTTGATCTGGATGTGGTTCTATTGGATATCTGTGGTATTGTGTTGGGTAGTCCTTATTTTTATGATAGGAAGGCTATCTTTTACAAGGAAGATAACAAGTACCAGCTCACCAAAGATGGTGGTGAATACATTGTTCGTGCACATTGCATGAAAACTAATCTTTCTTTGGTTTCTGGAAATCAAATGAAGAGGCTAGTAAGTGCTAGTAAGAATTGTGTTCTAATGATAGTTAAAGCAATGGATGTTGGTCAAAATGAATCTCTTAAAGGATGTGATCCAAAACTTAAAAATGACTTGATTAAAGTTGTATCTGATTATGATATTCTATTTCAAGAACCTAAAAGGTTACCTTCCAAAAGAGAAATCCAACATGAAATTCACTTGCAACAAGATGCACCTCTTCCTAACAATGGCATGTATAGGTCTGTAGTAATTGAGAAGCAAAGATAAAAAGTCGATTCAAGAATTGCTTGAGAGAGGAGATATTTGACCAAGTTCCTCTCTGTGAGGTTCACCAATTGTTTTGGTGCCAGAGAAGGATGGCACATGGCACATGTGTGTGGATTACAGGGCACTAAACATAATTGCAAATAAGAATATGCATCCTCTTCCCTGAATCGATGATCTATTGGTTCAACTCAAGATTGCAATTTTTTTTACTAAGTTAGACTTGTGAAGTGGCTACTATCATCAAATTTGAATTCATAACAATGACATTTGGAAAACTGCTTTCAAAACTAAACATGGATTGTATGAATTGTAAAATTTAACGAAGCATAGGATCATCAAGCCTGCATGATTCAAAATGGAGAATCATAGAAGAGAGAGAAGCAATTGATAAACTCAGATCAATAATCTATGGAAAATAAAACACTCGTGAGACCAATAATTGGAATAAATGATATTCATCCATTAATCAATATTAATCCTCATATTGAGTAAATAATATGTAATACAATGGTTATATACATATAGGAGATTTTGAATCTCTAACATATGATTCAAATCTACCAACTTGGATTGACTCTAGAGCCAACTTAGTGTGAAAAAATCACCACTAGAGCTCACTAATGCAACTCTGGATTACTAAAACAGTTCACAACCAGTTAACTGAAGAGGGTAGGTGAGAAAATGTGCCCTACTTTCCCTGAATCATGAAAACTAGCGCTAAGATGACTATGAGTGATCTAATTGATGGGAATCAAAGCATAATTGGACTTAACTGAATACCATCTAGGGTCAATTGTTGGAGACTGCTGGTGGCACTTCCTAAATTATAGGGATTGGTCCCTGGGGCACCTAAACTCAAGTAATCAGGTGCAATAAGTGGCAAATATCCACTAGGTGTGTCCTCCATGCACTAGTGGAGTGATGGAGACCTCCTAAGCTAGTAAAATAGACTATGTGGTCAAAGGTAGGATTAATAATAATCCCAACACCCCCCCTTAATCATGACTTTGGACAACCTGGGCCTTAGCAACTAAGACCAAAGGTCACCCATACAATCTAGATGAACAAAAATAACTACTTAACAAACAAGGAAATGAAGAAAACCTCATGGGAACCCCCCCACCCCACCTCAAAATAAGCAAAAAAATCAAGATCAAGCTTTCATACTAAGAGAAAATTTTCTTCTTGAGGAAAAACTTGTGAAAATATTTTTGTAATCTGCATCTTTGTGGAGCAGTAATGCAGTGTGATGGTCCTTGTGTGCACTAATATCCTGGGACTGTGCATGTGGACCTCTCCAACTAGATGATTATATTTGGAGGAATTTTCTTCTTTGAAAGAACATGAATCTGCTGAACTGAATCAAGAACATAGACAACTGCGTAATAGATTATGGGACCATGTAGAGCAACTGAGATAGACTGACAAACGAGAAAAAGTGCTTGAGAATTCAAACCATGTGAGGTAAACCCAACCAACTGAGATGTTGCAGCTTTGAACATTGAACCATGTGAGGTAAATTCAACTCCAGATGTAAGAAGAAAATGTCCAAGCGAATGCAAGAGGTCTTCATCTTTATTGTGAGGAGATGAGCATGTGATCATGCGAGGAGAAGACATGAGACCAAGGAGACCGAATATGTGAGCTCACAATATCCATGAAATCACAATATTTCATATCAGCAAACTCATTCAAAGAAACTGACATCGAATCCCCAACAACAAGTTTGAAATAAACTTGAGGTGCTTGATTTTTCACACCAATACTGATAAGAACAATCACAAGCATGACTAAAAGGTCTTGAAACTTGAAATTCAAACCAAATAAGGTGACATCAGATCTAAGAATGAGGAACAAAGGTTCCAAGTGTGCCATTGAGATGGCAAATGCACTGTTTTCTTCTTCTTCAATAAAACTCTGAGAATTGGTGCACGCAATCAAGTAGGAATTTGTTGGAAGTTCTAGATCAATGAGGGTGAATGGATCACTCCTAAAATATGATCTGTCCTCCAAAAAAACTCTAGGCTAGTTGGATTGATGTCTAAGTCTTACGAAGCCGAGTCTTTTACATACAACTCTCATGTTAGCACATTTATTACAATTTCCCCAAGGGAGTATGATCATGTGGTACAAAAAAATAAAAGGGCCTAGAAGGCCTAATGAACCTTGTGAACTCCGATCATGAAAAAGCATCCTTGTTCAAACTTTGTTGGTTCACTTGAAGTCCAACTAAGTAGGACTTGGTTGGCAACAAGAACCACCAAGGGTCTAATGCTAAAATCAAAACTCCACAGAGAGATGCCCCGAAGGAGGACACAGGGAGTTCAGTGCCCCCTAAACCTATACTAGAAGAAGAGGGAACCTGTGCTGCAAGTATTTAGCTCTGAAATTGTATCTCTCCTAACATCTGAGGCTGAGGAAAAGAAACTCAAGATAGAAGACTCTCCAGAGGATCTGGAAGAAGAACTAGTCCCCTGAATGTCTCGCTGTCTAAAAGGAGGGCCCGCATTTACGGATCACGAAGCTTCTCACCCACTCGACCATAAAGTCACCTTTGCTAGTACTAAAACCAGTTTTTCCCTAAATGATAGTTTTTAGTTTTTCTGTTTCAGTGTCAGTATGGGTTTCTAACTCTTTGATTTCATTAATGAGAAAGTTGAGTTTGATATTACCCTAGGGGGTCATATATGGGGTTAAATATATTTAACCCCATATATGATGCCCCTAGGGTCATATCAGAGTTCCAAAAGCAAATCAGTACAGCTAGGTCACTAAGGCCACATGCTACTTAGAAGAATAAAATGCAGCTTCTTCTTCGAGCACTGTATTGTTCCCATTCCCATAAATGGTATTTAATTTATTTTTATCTTGTGAAAAATCATCCACTCACCATCATGTGCTTCACTGGCCATGTCCCCCATAAATGCTATTTGACTATTCCATTCAAACAATAAAGGAAAATATTAATATAGGCACTATAAATAGCCATTTATAAATAAAAAAGGCACTACAAATGGCCATTTATTCTCAAAAAAATTAGTTGAGGAAAATAATAATGAAGGCAATAAAAATAGCCAGTGATTAAAAAAGGCATTATAAAAGGCCATTTATCCTAAAAATAAATATTATAAATTTCCAGAAATTTTCATTTCATTGAAATTCCTAACAAATAAATATAGATATGTACAGAATCCCCATACATTCTAGAATTTGAATCATTAATTAGCTGGAAATATAATAAATTAACACTTGCAATAAAGGTTGGATGTGCAAATGCTTTCTTAGTCCAAGGCTAAAACCAAAAACAAACCAGTCTTTGTACTTGTAAGTGGAAGTCCAGATCAACCAGGGTCTTTGGTGCGGCACTTGCATTCCATTTAGCAAGCCATGTTCCCCACGGGGAAGAGAAAGCATGCAAGGCATAGACGCAGCAGAGACCCCAAAGGGAATTGAATTCTAATTGGTCATTGTCCAGACTATCTTTCCTTATTGACAGGTTATTTTCTTCCAGTTTAATTGCAAGCTTAAACTGCCCAGCATCTAGAAATAACACATTTGCTTAATGGTGTGGTAGAGTTCTTTCTTGTTGAGTGGTAACCTGGCATAGTTGAAATCTAGTCCTTGTGGCATTATGCACAGTGTCCAGTACATTTATCATCCATGATCTATCTTGTTCTTTTATATGTAACAGAATTTCTATGGAGACGCTTCAACTTAAAGAAAGGGAAGTCCACGATATGCAGACATTTGACATTTATTCAATTAGATAAAAAATAATTTCTCTTTCATGGCATGTACTTGGCAACCTTAACACATCAGCCAATATACAGGACAACTCAGTACAATACCCAAATGGATTAGCAATGGCATCATGGATTAGACCTAATTTTATTATGCAGAGGAAGGAAACTCAAGACTTGACAACAATAAATGAAACAATTAGTTAAAGTGACTCGATCACTGCCAATATGATCAAGACTAGTATGACAATTGCAATTGCTATTACAAGTAAACTGATAGTTGAATGACAACCATCAAACCATCCACCGACAACTGCCAAACAATTTTGCGTCATCTGGAATCAGCCAACAAGAAGAAAATTAGGTTGACAATTGCAAAGAAGTTGAAGAAAAACAAAAAAAACTATAACAGTATATCTTTGAGATCTTTGAAAAAGACTTGTTAAGTCTTACCGGACATATTAAAGATTGATTAGAATTATCCACTCTATCCACATCTTCCTGCAAGTATGCATCATATTTTAATGCATCAACACCTACCCAATCTCAGAGTGCATGAAGAACAACGTAGAGTCTCATTAAGGCGAACCAAAATCATGCACAGATGCACACACACATTTAAATATGGCATTCCCCTTCAATTTCCATACCAAAAGTGGAATTTCCAAGTTGATTTTCTCCTCAGAAGCTATTGCCATATCCTTGCTCTCAGTCTCAGTTACTTTGGAAAATAAAAGCTCCTTGTCTGAACATTGAAACAAATTTCCCATTCCAGTATGAGGTGAACAACATGTTTGCTTCTCACATGTCCTAGATCATCAATTCGTAGAAGAAAAAATAAATTTCTTCAAAAGACAATATCAAACAAGACTATGTACCTTTCACAATTTGACCTTCCGAATAACTGATGCCACGGTTATTAGGATTAGTAGCTTTCTCTTTATCTAACAATTGTAAATTAGCATTTACATCTTGTACATCTGTCCTGCTAAGATAACATATTGTTCAGAATCCAGAGACTTCATAAAGAATGAAAACTTCAATAACAGATATCTTTATAACATGAATTCATAAATTTCAACCTTCTATAAGTTTCAGATGTCACATGCTGCAGGAAAGTTAAATAAATGCTTTTCAAAAACTTACAATGCAAATTCATCACTCTCTTGAAGAACAAAAATGTAGGTAGAGGAAAGTTTATTTCTTTTAGGAGACAAAACAAGGGAATAAGGAGAAAGGGCAAGTGATTGAATGTTTATAAAACAAGATGGCTCATTTTGTTCTCATCGTTCATTAGTAAGGGGATATGATCTCTTGGCTTTGAAATAAAAATACAGATGCACTTTTTCTATAGTAGACAAGAGACCTCTGTAATGCAAATAGCCAAAAACAGACATGAATATTTCATCCATTCAGAAATCAAAATCACCTATATAACTATTTGGCAAGATTGTGTCAACAAAAAAACTTGTTGGAAAAAAGGTGGAATTATTTGGCCAAGATCATGAGAACCCATGTAATTGTCCATAGAAACCACTTACGATTATACAAGTGGAGCTAAAATCAATTGATCATGACCCATATAATATGAGAGAACCAAAATTAATCTAGAAGATGTAGAAATTAGGGTTCACACCTTCATAAAGATGATACTAGAGAGAAAAAGAGATGGACTTTTATCATTAATGTTTGCAGCTAATATGCCCACAGAAGTCAGATCAATTGGTAATGAGTAATTGAGATGAGAAGTTGTAAATGGAAGATCACAAGTTCAAATACCCCCGTGGATACTAGCTTACCAAAAAAAATGTTTGCAGCTAATATATCTTACACATCTTTACAGCACATCCCATCTAATTTATGACACCCCTAAGTGGTTACAGCGGTGACTCACCTAAGCCTTACCTCAACATCTAAATGTGACATTTGTCACATGCTACTGACATAAAATAACCACAATACATACATTTATAACTCCTAAATATTATTGGAGCGTTAATCCAACATCCCCGCTTAACAAAACAATTATATTTCTAAAAGTATATCCCCCGTTAATACAAAAGCTCAAATTTTTACAAGTCAATTTTTTGTTTTGTTTTTGTTTTATACTTGCTTCCTTTTATCGCGAAGCAGCAAGTTCACCTATGCCCAATGGGAGTATTACAATTAAATTAGCCAGCTTGCAACATTCAAATCAGAATCTTTCCGCTGGGGAGCCATGAATGTCTAGGGCTTTCTCTGGCCCCAACCACAAGCACAAGTGGTCTATGAGGGACAAAAATGTAGTTGGGGACACTTTGGAACCCGGGTGGGAGCTTTACAAGCACCCTGTTTTCACCCACCAGGCCAACCCCCATTGACAATATATCAAAACTTTTAGATCAATAAAATGATGACTATATTGAGTAAATAGATTAAAAATAAATAAGAAAATTGTGCACAATGTGAGCTGCTCTTTTTATTAGAGAAGATGACTACATGTACATCGCTTTGGACATAATAGTATGACTCCCAAACGTACAAGAGCATGTCTTAAGTTTAACCACTACTTATTTGCAATATGCATATGCTTTATACTAGTCTATCATCCACGTTTA
>LPNX010139012.1:1373348-1386918 GCA_001517045.1 Pseudotsuga menziesii | reverse complement strand
TTATTGCAAAACTCAACACCAAAATCAGGTGTTCCTTTTCTATAGCTCAGAATCTTTATGCAGTGTTACAATGCACAACTCTTGTTGAAATCATGAACTTGGAAACTACAATTGCTACAAAATTATTTCTGGCCTGGTGAAACTTGAAAGTTAAATAAATCAAACTTCAGACCAGTTGTCTTTACAATTTTTCATCAACATTCTTGGGATCATCTTTTGTTGATAGCTTCAAACATGTTTCAACTGGTGTCATTAATTGATTACAATCTGTCATACTAAATTTCTTAAGAAACTCTCTTGCACACCAAGATAATAATGCAGAAGACCTAAATCTATCATCTGAAACATGTTTTACAAATCCTGTTTAACTTCATTAATTGCACTTGTACTACTCCCTAGAATTATAAGATCATCTACATAAACAAGAAGAATAACAATATCCTTACCACTTCTCTTAACATACATATCGGGATCCAACAATACTTCTCTCATCAATCTTCTGGGACCATGTTATGGGCACCTACTTAAGCCATAAAGTGCTTTCACCAGTGTGCAAACCAAATGGTCCTTTCCCTTTACCTTCTCCCCTTCAAACCGGATCATATGCACATGTTCTTCGATTTCTCCATTCAAGGTGACTGTTCACAACCATCTGGTGGACGTTCCAATCAAATTGCACTGCCAAAGCTAACACCACCTTGATTGTGATTATTTTCACAATATGGGTAGTAGTCTCCTCAGAATCAATTATTTCCTGTTGTGCATATCCCTCTACCACCAACCTCACCTTACACTTATCTATGGGCTCATTACCCTCATATTGTATGAGTAAACTTGTGATTTTTATCACATTGATGGTGATTTGTAGCTAGTACCTTTGGATCATTGTATACTTCTTCATGGAGCCTTTCCCTTCTAGACATTTGATGGGGATCTTTGGGCGAGGGGACTCACTTCTCCTTGTTGATGATTATGTTCGGTCATTTTGTGGAGGTTGCTTCAGTTGTGCATCATGTTCTTTGCAGTTCAATGGAGGCATTCTTCATGTTGGATCAGTGTTGGGAAATCTCCTCATGCTCTAGTCACCACTTTTAATTGATTGTTGCATGGTTCATGACTTGTTCTTAGTTGTTAGTCTCCTCTAGCATGGTGGTGCATATGCCTACTGATTTCCTAAGTATCATTGGCATTTCATCATGTTTCCATCATTTTACCTAGGTAATTTGCATATTTTATCCTATTTGCACTTTTTACCTAGGTAAACTCCATATTACACTTACACTTCATCGCTTCCCCTTTCCTAAGGGGTACAAGACACATTTTGAATATGTTTAAGTTTCATTTCATTTTAGCCCTTAATTTTGTCCTATTTCCACTTTCCAGCATGTACAATGGAACACTGGTTTGGGATATTTTCATTTGCCCAAACCTTAGGCTGTGCACTGCATTAATTTCCCTAAAGTTTTTATTAGACTTTTTGGCCTCATTTCCTAAGTTTTAATTCAATCAATCACTAGAGAATTGTTATTTAAGACATACATAACACATTTGAGAATAGTGCCCCCCTTTTGTCACACATTTCAAGGCAATATACTAAAATAATAATATTTAATTATACCTCTTCACAAATTCGTTTTTTATCATACCACTTTATGCATTCATCCATTTACACATTCCCCTAGAACAATGGGACGTGCATTTGTCTAGGAGGTCCACTTGCATCTTTGAGTTGGTCTTGTTCACACCTTGCACATCAAATGATGTACTTGAAAGTTGGTTAGATCTATCTCTTGGAAGGTGCACAGGTGGAGGTTGTAACTACCTCAATACTTTATTATTTGTTGTCTCAACTCATGGAGGTGGTTATTTGGAAAAAAGTTCTTTTATTTTTACCATGTCAAAACATCTCAAAGGGTGCACAAGGAGGTTATTTTTTGTTGTTTCTTGGATCTTTGACTTAGTAAAAGGGGCCTATTTCACTAGTGTGCCCTCTCTTTTTTTTGAAGATTCCAGAATCCATTGTAATATTTTATTAATTCTTTTAGTGGAGCGAATTCTCCTTGAAGAAATGAAGACCTTTGACTTGGAAAAGGCCTAACTAACTCCACTTTTTTTTATTGTTGGACTTGTCAAGGAGCTGGTTAGAAAAATAATCATATTTATTTGTAAGAGAGATCTAACTCCTATATAAAGAGTTTTCTCTCCATTCTTTGCTTGGTTGGATTGTTGGAGTTTTCTTATCCTTGGAGCTTAATGGATATATTCTCTTGGAGCATATGTGAAGTGCAAAGGTTTTTAATATTTATCCTATTTTATATGAGACTTTTACAAGTTGATATTGTTGTTTTCGTAAGTTTTAACTTTTAACGCTTGTGAATGAAACTTGGGTACGGGGACGCCACTTTTTGAAAAATGATACTTGGGTACATTGGGGTACTGTATATATATGTGTGTGTGTGTGTGTGTGTGTGTCATAGTCACATCATACATGCATATAGATTTTTTCATAAATTATGAATCATGATTCATAATTATAAATTCAATGATTATTTGAACAATGAACATTCAGATTGAAAATTTGAAACATAAAATTTGATAAATCATAGACTCCGTAGATATCAATTGGAAGACTGGAAGTTACATAAAATTTGATAAATCATTGTACCATGCAGTGGTAACAAACAATCAAACTCAGACATGAAGGTACACTTGAAATCTTATTTTAAACACCTATTTGTACTACTATTACAGGCAATAAAAAATTGAAAATTTCCAAATCTATTCCTGCGTTGATAGGAGTGTATTTCTCAGTTTTTAAATACATGTGTTTATTTTTTATGTGCACATTTGGTAGTCAAATTATGTTCCATGAGTGCTAAACACAAAACCATAAAAACATTCATTGTAAATCAATGTAAAACCAATCTACCAGATTTGGACAATATTCAGTGGAATTTGAACAGTATTGCAAAGTATTTTACATAAGTCTTGAACCAGAATCCATACGTAGTTAGCAAAAAATTAGTTCAGATTTGGTGGGGGGTCATTACATTTTCCCCAATAGATTG
The DNA here is from genome assembly GCA_001517045.1 of Pseudotsuga menziesii. Lineage (NCBI taxonomy): Eukaryota > Viridiplantae > Streptophyta > Pinopsida > Pinales > Pinaceae > Pseudotsuga > Pseudotsuga menziesii. The sequence continues at coordinate 1,383,850 of LPNX010139012.1, read as the reverse complement.
CATTTTACTGAGTCGACCATCCCCCGGAGTACCCCAAACATCGGGTACGAAGTACCCAAACACAGGATACGATGTACCATTTCGCCTATAAGTACCCCTTTTTTTATAACGAAGTCTTCGGTACGTGGACCCAGTATGGGGTACGACAATGTACAGCAGGGGACGTACCCTACGAGTACCCAAGTACCCGATACGGGTATGTGTACCCTACCCCCGAGTACATGTACCTGGCTACATAGGCGTATGCAAATCCAAGGTGTAATTACATGAAATGAAATAAAATAGGTGTGAAGGTTCCTCTCTCCCTGTCTTGCTTGTTATTTATAAATGAGAAAGATCTAAGTTAAGTTATATAAAATAGTTTTTCCCGCTTGGTGACATCTAATGAGTAAATCGCCTATTGAATCTAGATTTGAGAAAGATCTAAGTTAAGTTATATCTAATAGTTTTTCTTGCTTGGTGACATCTCATGAGTAAATAGCCTATTGAATCTAGATTTGAAAAGAGATCCAAGATTGCTTTCCCTTTACAAATCTCTTAAAATAATTTGCAACAAAGTTAGAGTTTGAATGATACATCATTGATGGTCATTCTCACATCTACATATGAGAAATCTACCCTCTTGGATAAACCCCTTGACTCCATTTTTTCTTGTTTGTATAGGCATTGATCTCTAGATCTTTCCGTCACATTCTCACCTTATTATGCTATAACCATATTTCGTTAAGGCTTTCTCCTTGCATCACCATGAACCTAAATGCCATAGTCTTAACAATCTTATGTAGGGATACCCCCCTAGAGTTGGAGAAGAGCTAACCTAAAGATAGAGAGGGTGTTATTGAGGTGACAATGGGTAGGTCTTCTTAGTTCCCTTTGGGTTAGCATTGTTCTTTTGGGATTTAACTTCACATGCTAACTTGGGAGGTAAGGCCCATCTGTTAGATTTTTAGCTTTAGCAATATAATTTTCGTCTCTTTTAACTTTATTTCATTATGTACTTCATCCCACAATTATAGCATTGTTCATTTGCAATAGAAGTAAAAGCAACAACCACTAAAAAATAACAATGCACAAGGGACAGATTTTTATCCTAGGAAACCCAAATGGGATAAAACCCAACAAATGTTTCTCAAAAGAAAATCAATATAATACAAGAACAATACCAAACATGAAGATGAACCTGAATATGATAGAGGTTTTCCTTCCTTTACAACAAACCCTAGCAAGGGTAGTGAGTCTTCAAAGAGAATAAGATAACTCAAAAACTTTCTTCTTTCCTTTGCTAATCCTTCCAAGGAGACATGCATAAGTGGAGAGAAGATGTTGTGTGATTGAGATGTGTACAAATGAGAAGTGAATCCCTCTATTTATATTCTTCCATTCACTAGAAGTTTTCTCAAATGGGGCTGACTTCACTTCCTTCACTAGGTCAACTTCACTAATTTAATATTTATTTCTTATTTTATTTCCACGTCGACTAGTCTTTTGTCTTCATTATCTTTTGGATCTTTTCCAATGTTCTTTGGGACTTCTTCAATGGTTTGTCTTGACTTCATGGACATTTATTCATGACAGAAAACTTCTCCTCATTGATGTCTCATCACCTATGGTCATATTCTTCCTCAAGAGCTCTAATGTTGATTTGACCATACTCTAAGAAGTCTCGGACACTTCTTCGAGCCAATTGTCAACTTCAACATTAAATTAGACTTTGTCTAATATACAAAGAGATAAGACCCCTTTGTAACATAGACAAGTCATTTCACTCTATTAAGAATAGATCACTTCCGCTACGGAGCACTCCAACACTGTGAGTGTTAGATTTTAATGGTTATACAAGATCTAAAACATTTAGCGTCATAACAATAAGCAAAGGATCACTGAAAGAAAGACAAGTACAATAACACAAGAGAACACAAAGATTTTCCTCAGGGAAACCACAAGGGAGAAAACCCCGCAAAACTTCCTCAGTATAGAATTCAACCAAGTACAGTGTAAAACCCCAAGAACAAGAATAGATGCTCCTCTTCCACAATATACTCTCTTTCTCTCTCTCTCTCTTGCGCTATACACAAGTGAGTGTGTGTGTTCCGATGAGGAACACGCCTTCTTTATTTATACTCTATCTTCCACTTTACTTTTTCCCTAACAAGTCGGCCACAACAAACTTACTAGGCCGACTTCACCTAGGAAGACACAAAACAATATAATATTATATTTTGGAGGGTTCTATTGACCCGACTTACAACGAAGGTTTTACCTCATGACTCTATGATGACCAAATACAATAATAGCATCCCGACGAAGGAATAAAACATCTCTGATAGATTACAACAATAAAATACATTTAGAATATTTTTCAAAGTTACAATAATAAATATTTCAACACACCCCCTTAACGAGAAGGGTATTCTACTGACAACAACGATATCAACTGTAGGAGCAAGGAGAGAGAGCATCTTCAACAACATCAAGGTGATACATCTATAAATCATCGAAAGTTTTCTTCAACAACATCATCAACTGGAATAGTTACTGGAACATCTTCAATATCTTCAGTACTGGAGCATCATCTTCTACAGCACTGAGTCTTCATCTTTGATCTTCATCTACTGAAGCACTCGATCATCTACAGCAATACTTGATCTTTCGATCAGCAACAACATCATTTGCAACAACACTCCCTCTTAACTAGGAAGGTATTCTACAACCATCATCACAACTGTACAACTGATTGGTGAATCTCTATATGTCATAGAAAGTTTTGAAACAACATCATGCATCTTCATCACCAATCTCAGTATGAGAATACTGGATCATCTTCTGCAACCTCGGTATGTAAATACTAAACCATCATCATCTGCATCATCAGTATGCAAATACTGAAACATCTGCAACATCAGTATGAAAATACTGAAACATCATCTGCAACATCAATATGTAAATTACTAAATACTGATCACCATTTGCATCATCAGTATGTAAATACTGAAACATCATCATATGTAAATACTGAAATAACAACATCATCAATAAATGCTATATCTGCATTATCAATATAGAGATGTTGGAACATCATCGTCATCATCAACATAAAAATGTTGAAACAACAACATCATCATCAACACAAAGTGTTGTGTTGTGACTACAATCACATCAGCATCATCAAGACAAGGTGTTGGGACCACAACCACATCATCAACATACAAATGTTGAAGCAACATCATCATCAATATCGGTATAGAAATACTAAAACTACCTCATCATTTGTTTGAAGATAGTCATTACACAAAAATTAATTCAGTGAAGAAGGAGCTATGTTGGATAGTTTTGAAACTCGATGTTTCGACCCCTACTCTGGGATCATCATCATGAGACGTTAGAAGCCTGAAAGTTTTAGGAGATGCCCGCAGCCTATAAATATGAGTCTGGAAACATGAGTTTTTAATTTTATGTGGAGTTGGTTTTGGTAAATTAGGTTATTGTGATTTAGGTTTTTTTGTTAATTTCAGTTTTTATTATTTTATTATTACTTTAATAAGGGATTAACGTTAATTTTATTTTTATTTAATAGTTTTTGGTTGAGAATTAATAGCTATGTTTATAGTATTTAATAGTTTGGTTTTAAAATGGTAGGTTTTTAGGTTCATAGTATAGATTTAGGTTTTGGTTTAAGGTTTATAGTAATGATTGTTCTAACCATTTATTTTTCTTTAAGAGTGCTTTCAAGTGTTAGTTGATGAGGGTTTTCTAAGTTGAAGGGAGTGTAGGAGTGGTTTCCAAGAGTCACTGAGCCTTGCACCATCATCCCTGTTAAGGCAATTATGGCTTAAATTGATTTCGATTTTCTCCCTAACTTTTCGTTTTATTAGGTTGTCTTTCCTAGCTAGGACCCTAGCGTTCTCCAAACATATTTGGTGACCTGTTAAGTGTGAGTGTTCAGCAAGGGCTGATTTCTTATGTCTATCATGTCTTAGGTCAACACTATGTTCCTTGAATCTTGTTTCCATGGAGCGCCCAGTTTCCCCTATGTATAGTTTCTCACAGGAGCAAGGGATGGAGTACACACCCTTGTATGTCCTGGGATTAATTGGGTCTTTTAAGGAATCAACCATATTCCTGATAGTGTTGGGAGGGGTGAAGAAGGCTTGGATCTTGTTTCTTTTCAGAGTTTTAGCCAATTTGTCTGTGGTGCCTTTTATGTACGGGAGGAAAATTTTCTTTTCATTGTTGTCAGTTTCTTTCTCAATAGTCTTTTTCTTTTTCTTATTGGCAGATGCAACAATTTTCCAGAACTGTTTACCATTGTACCAAGTGATCAATTTCCTCTTTAATGTGTTCCTTGTCTGAGATCCTAAGTGCTCTTGTTACTAGGGTATTGATCACACCAACCTTTTGCAGAGGGAAATGATGCGAGTTAGCATGTAGATATCTATCTGTGTGAGTCTTTTTCCTAAGCACCTGGTGGGAAATTGATCTATCTTCGTTTCTTGAGACTAAGACATCAAGGAAGGGTAAGCTTATGTTCTCTTCAATCTCCATGGTAAACTTAATGTTGTTGTTTTGGCTATTGAGGGGTCGAAACGTCGAGTTTCAAAACTATCCAACACAGCTCCTTCTTACCTCATCATCATCAGTATAGAAATATTGAACCTGCCATATCATCAGTATGAAAATACTAAACCTGCCATATCAACATTAGTATGAAAATACTGAACCTACAACACACATGATCCAATTACGGGATGATCAACCCCTATGACTTTAGAACAGAGGTCCAAAGACGATGCAATCCTCATCTGAGCCACTTACGGGTGGTCAAGCCCTATCACTTTAGGACATAGGTCCAAGGATGATACAATCCTCAACTGAGCCACTTACGGGATGGTCAATCCTATCATTTTAGGACATAGGTCCAAGGACAATGCAATCCTCATCTGGGCCACTTACGGGATGGTCAATCCCTGTCACTTTAGGACATAGGTCCAAGGACGATGCAATCCTCATCTGAGCCACTTACGGGATGGTCAATCCTTATCACTTTGGGACATAGGTCCAAGGACGATGCAATCCTCATCTGAGCCACTTACGAGATGGTCAATCCCTATCACTTTAGGACATAGGGCCAAGGACGATGAAATCCTCATCTAAGCCACTTACGGGATGGTCAATCCCTCTACCTCACGGAGACAAAAGTCTGCAGAGCACTTTAGGACTAATGTCTAGAGATGATAGAATCCCACTGCAACATCATCAACCTACTCCCCCTTTCGAGGAGGGTCTACAACATCATCATCACTGCTCCCCCTTACAAGAAGAGTCTACAACATCATCATCACTGCTCCCCCTTGCAAGGAAGGTACTTTCGAACCACACCAAGCTATGAGATCACACCTGATCCCAAACATCATCCTGAGGTGCTCTTTCTAGAACTTCCTCGTTGCATTTATATTGAGTTTGTCCTCTCCTGTCAGGTCATCGACATATACCACTCTTTCGCATTCAACCTTAAAGTAAAGGTTGGAACCCGCTTTACTCTTGGTACAACCTTAGTCCATCAGGAAGTTGTCCATCCTGTCGTACCATGTCAAACTTGGAGATCTTCTGTGGTCACTCCCTTTTCCAGGGAGGTTTTTTTTCGGACTACACCAAGCTTGTCTCGAAAGTGTTCAAGATTTACACGAGACAGAGGCTTAGTCAACACATCTACCACATGTTCCTTTGTAGGAACATACTTGAGATTTACAGCTCCCTTCTACAACTTGTTCTTTATCATTCTTCTTTTATTCCTTTGCAATTGCATCGTACATCCACAACTTCATCGTATATCCGTAACTTCATCATTTCTTCTCTTGTAGGTGATTGCATAAATCCTTCGGTAACTTTCTAGATGCCTTCCATCTCTACCAAGACATTATGTCAGCAAAGAGGTTTCATTCTAGATAAGTAGCAACGGAATGTTGTACAACACCATAAGCCACTTACCCATCATATGCATATTAGCAGTAAACTGTTTATAAATGCAAAACACTCTAACATGCATAATAGACTTCCTAAATCTAGGAACATATCTATGTACATAACTGAACAACTAGATACATAGGAAATGACAATTTAAATACTTATCTTTGTTTGTTTGGTAGACTCCATCTCGATCTTTGTCTTCTTGAATTACTGGAGTCTCTGCCAATGTGTTCAACTTCATCGTCTGATTCTGAGGACCTCTAATCCCAAGGATCATGTCAAGATTCTCGAACTTCGAGATCTACCGTGGTCACTCCCTCTGAGGTGGAGCACCATCCTCCCTCTACATCTTGTACTCTCTGCATTAGGACATTGGAGTGACAGGTAGCCTCCTTTGCTATTAATTTTATTTGTATCCATCTATGTCACATGTCGAGGTCACTAGATATCAAGATCCTTCATCTCAAACTTTGTTGCAAGTTTTCTCTTGCACCCATCTATGAGCTTCTCGTCCTTTGTATGCTTCTATCTTCAACCTTGTAGTAAAGGTTGGGATCTCCATCACTCTAGTTGATCCTCAAGCTCCTCATGTAATAGTATGTGCTATCCCATGGGTGCCTACTGAGCTTGTACAAATCCTTCTGTGCATAGGTGGTTTTCTGTAAAGAGTCTCAAACCCTGTAGGTTGCTTGATCTGTTCTTCTACTTTGATTACACCAACTATCTAGTGTAATATCCACCTCTGAAGAGCTGTGTCTAGCCTCTAGAGAAGTGTCTTGCCATAATCGACTCTTTATTTCCTTTTGATACTTCGATCTGTTGTATACTTGATCTTGTAGATCTTCTTGGAAGACTTTACAAAACTTCCCTTCATGTCTCGAACTCATATCCAAACACCATTATGTATGATCAACTGGTACTTCTTGATCATATCATCCTTCCATTCTTCCTTCTTGGGACATTCTTTCGCAAAGTGTCATTTTTCATCACAACTGAATATTTGAGTTGTGAGATGTCCTTCTTCTGAAGTCCTCTTATTCCTTGCGGGAATGTTCTTTCTTCTTCTTGGCATGAGTTGTTAGGATTCGTCCATCTCTTCTTCTTTTGCTTTGCTTTGACCTCATCTCCCTCTGGATCTGTAGCTTCTTCTTTGTTATAGTTCTCCATGTCATGCTTCAAGTATGAGAAGCACTCTGTACTTCCATGCTTAGAAGTTCTCGACTCTTTCAAGCTTGTCCTCAAGCTTGGTACAGCTTGTCATCATGATAAAAATGAGAACCTCAAATGGACATAGAGAGGATAGAACTTACCAGTGAGATTGCTTCAACTTGATGCTTGCTTGAAGGCTCTTCTGGAAGATTGCTTTTGGTGGACCTAGGGTTTGATAGAGAAACCCTAATTTTTCAACTTGGGTATCTTTCATATCTGATTGTATAAAAAGATACGCCTCCTCAAGGCAAGCTAAGCAACATACTTATTTTCCCAAAACTGTGGACAGGACTGCGAAATATCTGATGCCCTAGTTTTTCTTGGCAGTAGTGTTAGGTCAAAACTTGAAAGTCCACAAAATGAGAAACTTCTTACATAGAAAGATGCGCCCTCCTAGGGTGATTTTGATAGTCCTCCTTTTTCAACTAATTGGTGGAGGGAAGTGCCTGAAACAAGAAGCCCTAGTTTTTCTCCAGTTTCTTCTGCAGAATTGGCTGATCTTGTTTCTGCTATAGATCTGAAGTTTTTACTCCTCAAGGTCTGAAATTTGGTCCTGCAGTAGCCTGGTTTGTCTTCTTTCCAACCCCACAGGTTAGAGCAGAATTGGATTCACCAACTGGGACTTATGCGAAGTTTCCCAAGGTGACTTATTTCAAGATTGTTCAAGCATAGAAAACTTGTATGGACTGCCACGTGTCACTGTTTCACCTTCGGGGTCTGAAACGCTTACCACAGAAACTACAGTCCATGCCCTATCTGCAACATCTTGTGAAATTTCATTTGGACCTTCCTAGCTCGAGATATAGCAATTCTCCCTAGGTCACCTGTTTAAGGCTGAATTCTGGGAGAGGCTGGAACCCTGAGTTGGAGGAATCATATCTCCTAGCTTATAGCGAATATGAGGTTGAAACTTTCACACAAGGTACAACAAGATTTCAACTTCGCCCTGTAAAAGTTTCAGCTCCTGAGCCTTTGTCGAACTTGAGTTATAGAGAAAGTCCCAACATGACTAGTTTTTGTCTTCTAGGGTTTTCAAGCATGAAACCCTAATCTTCAGTAGTTGTAGCTGTAGCAATGTTTCGGCTACACAAAGACTTCTTTCAGGGTGGCTCTAATACCATGTTAGATTTTAATGGTTATACAAGATCTAAAACATTTAGCATCATAACATCATAACCATAAGCAAAGGATCACTGAAAGAAAGACAAGTACAGCAACACAAGAGAACACAAAGATTTTCCTCGGGGAAACCACAAGGGAGAAAACCCTGCAAAACTTCCTCAGTATAGAGTTCGACCAAGTACAGTGTAAAACCCCAAAAACAAGAATATTTGCTCCTCTTCCACAATATACTCTCTTTCTCTCTCCCCCTTGCGCTATACACAAGTGAGTGTGTGTTCAAATGAGGAACACACCTCCTCTATTTATACTCTATCTTCCACTTGACGTTTTCCCCAACAGGTCGGCCCTAACAAACTTATTGGGCCGACTTCACCTAGGAAGACACAAAACAATGTAATATTATATTATGGAGGGTTCTATTGACCCGACTTACAACGAAGGTTTTACCTCATGACTCTATGATGACCAAATAGATTAATAGCATCCTGACAGAGGAATCCAACATCTCCAATAGATTACAACGATGTAATACATTTAGAATATTCTTCAAAGTTACAATAGTTCAACAGTGAGTATGCAATGTGAGCTCTAGCCTACTACCACTCCAGTCAACACATGACTAGACTAGACCAAGCATCTGAGCCCTCTACACATATAGTCAACACATGACTAATCAGGGCTACGGAGGGGCCATTCTCTCCATGGGTCACAAACCTCCAAGAGAATGATCTGCAGAATGTTTGCCCGATGCTGGAACCATGAGAACATCAACACCATCTGCTTGTATTTTTTGAAATTCCATTTGCATCAATGGGCCTTTCATTCGTTCAAGTAACTTGACCAACTTCCAAGACATATTTCTTTGCAATACTTCAAAGTCCACATTCATTGCATCCTTCCATTATTTACTACCATTGGCTTCTTGAACAATATTGGGTTTAGAAAAAGAATTCACTCATAAGAGAAAAGTTCACAGGATTTACCTATTTCTCTCACTTTTTTGTTACAATCCCTTTCTATCTTCTTGGCTTTGGAGCCTCAACTTCTTCTTTTGTTGCATTTCCTCCTCTTACTTCTTTTCTACCACTTCATTCTCTCTCTTATTGTAGTGATTAATCGCTTTTTTGTAGGAAAGAGTCCAACAAAAGAGTCCCACACCAGATATCTACCATTTCCAAAAAATGCAACTCGTCAATGAATCCTACTCTAAAAAAAGTAAAAAAAGTCTAAACAATAATCTTCAACAAAGTTCCAACACCTTTAGACCAAACTACGGTCCCAAAAAATATGGTTGAGAGACTCCGGGCATTGACACGTGGGCATAGCCCATTTGAGAGACCAAACTTAGCTAGCTTGGCTTTGGATGGGATACCCTAATAAATGACCAAGCAAGCAAAAACCCGTAGCTTATAAGAAATCCACATCGACCAAACACTATGAAGACTACAAACCCAACAGTCCTCCAAGTTTGATGAGGCCCATCTTGCATTAATAACCGGCAAGACTGTGTGTCATTGATAAAGTGTTAAATACAAACAATGAAAATCATACTGAAGTCGTGGGGTCCAAAACTCCACCACCTGTCCCTCTAGAATGGCCCAAGCAAATATCTATCGTTTCCAAAAAATGCAACTCGTCAATGAATCCTACTCCAAAAAAAGTCTGAACAATAATCCTCAACAAAGTTCCAACACCTCTAAACCAAACGACGGTCCCAAAAAATATGGTTGAGAGACTCCAATCATTGACATGTTGGGCATAGTCCATTTGAGAGACCAAACTTAGCTAGCTTGGCTTTGGATGGGATACCCTAATAAATGACCAAGCAAGCAAAAACCCGTAGCTTATAAGAAATCCGCATCGACCAAACACTATGAAGACTACAAACCCAACAGTCCTCCAAGTCTGATGAGGCCCATCTTGCATTAATAATCGGCAAAACTGTGTGTCGTTGATGAAGTGCTAAATACAAACAACGAAAATCATACTGAAGTAGTGGGGTACCAAAACTCCACCACTTGTCCCTCTAGAATGGCCCAAGCATACAGAAACTAGAATGAGTGCATGCAACTCCATAGTCGAGAGATAATCAGATGCAATGGCACCAACCTTTTGGGAAAGAGGTTGCCACTCCTTTCAAGAATGGGTATTGTTGCCGCCTAATTCGCACCTCGGGTAACGTGGCAGAAATCTTCAAGCCACTGGTT
>LPNX010139012.1:1326672-1370995 GCA_001517045.1 Pseudotsuga menziesii | reverse complement strand
TTTTTCCAACTTTGTCCTTTATGCCACTTTGTCATAATTTAACATTAAAATGCTATTTTAATGCATTTTAAGCCAAATAACTGCCTTACGTGGTTTTTCGGCTGACTGACTGATGTAGAAAGTGGTCCCATGGGCAAAGTGGACGCTCCGGGTGTGAAAACGAGTGTCCCCACGTCAGAAACGGACTCCATATCTGACTTTTATTACAATCTGAAGTTTTTTAATTAAACCATTAAAAAATGGCTTAAAAACGGAAAAATTATTTTTTTGCGGAAATTGACGAAACTCTAGGGGGACCTAGTACATGTCCATACGACTCAATTCGAATGCCTAGCATGGCGAAAAACACCGACACGAAGGCTCTAATAACCTCCCTAGGCCGAAACACCAAGATGACTACCCCAGCTTTGGAGGTGTGAGTGAAAAACTCAGAAATTATTAGTCGTTTGTTCAACAACCAATAATAACCAAGGGAAAAAACACTCTGGGCTAGTCGGCTTGATATTCAAGTCTGGGAAGCCGAGCCTTTTATAAAAAATTAAATGCTAGGACATTTTTTACAATTTCGCCAAGGGGGTATGAACATGTGTTACAAAAAATAAAACGGTCATGGAGGCCTGAAAGGACTTCTGAACTCTGAATATGAACAAGTATCTTGTTCATCACTGGCGGCTCACTGAAAGTCCAACTAGGTGCAGCCTAGTCGGTAACAGGTACCATAATCCCACGAGTTGCTTCGAAAGCAATGCCTTTTCAACTCAACCTACACACCTGAAAATGTGGCAACTCTACCACACACTCCCCCTGAACACACCATCTCCAAATCGACCAACACGCCAAATCCCACTCTAACTGTCTACCCTCCCACTGCCAACAAACCAAGCCAGCCACAATGCTCCAAGCCGACCAAAAAACCCAAGACCTAGAACATTGACAAGTAAGAAATAATGTCACATGGTCCAAAATTCCCACAAATTCTACCAATATGCTACATTTAAAGCACTTAGAGTCGTAACAAAACTTGTCAAGGCATCGAGCCCTTGAGACATATGACCACCCACTTAGCTACCAATATACTACCTTGGGTCGCACCATCAGCCAATCCAAGGCCTCCCTCCTCCTTAGGCATAGTGCACACATCACAAGAGACCAACGATAGACCTCTCTCACCACCATACTTGGACCATAGGTACAATCTAAGGATTTTCTCAAGCCATCAAAACTAAGCCACGGTAGGGAACCAACAAGACACATAATATACATGTGAAACCTGAAGAATGTGACCCACGGATGTCAACTTGCTTGCAAAGGGGAGGTCATTGTGCTACTAGATATGAAGCTTGCTTTGCAATAAGGACACCACTCCCACATAGTTATTGGCGACAAACTAGTCTCGAAAAGAATACCAAGATATCTGACAATCACCCCAACACGAATACAGGACCAAGAAACAAGAATCCATGCCAAAGGAAAATTCAAACCAATGAGCCAAGAGTCAGTTATGAGGACTAACAATGGCACCTAAAGCACTTCAAAATGCATCGAGACAAGTAAGAGCCCCATCCACTGAACTTTGATCGACTCTAATTGACATGAGGGAAATACCCCTGACCTTCCATGCAATGCGAGCTGTCTCCAACAAATAACCCAAGGCATCAACAACCAAAACTTATAAATAAGATGCAAGCAAACATCCCTACCAAATGGACCAATTTAAAGCTATCCAAGAGGGCAAAGCCTTGTTGACAAAAATAAAGGATGGAGCAATAGAAGATAGAGTAGTCACCATGCCCACACATTGAGCAATGAGAACCAAAACACAATCATGCCATCTCAAAAATTAAAGACCAACCATAAGCTTTGTCAAGGTTGATCTTCAACATAAGGCACCATTGACTTGTTTCCCTAGTCCACTCCATTACCTCTCAAGCCAACACCACTATATCAAGAATGAATCCCCCCTTCACAACCTCAATATGTTCTTTCCATACCACATACCTAGCAACCAAACAAATCCTCAATGACAAGGCCTTTGCCATAATTTTGTAAGCAACAGTAAGCAAAGCTCAAGGCCTCCAACCACTTATGGAGTCTCTTGCTGCATTTTTAGAAATAAGATCAATCAAACCTTGACTAAGAGACTCAAAGAGACAATTACAAAACAACTTTTGCAACCAAATGACAAAAATCATCTCCAATGGAATCCCACATGGATTTATAAAACTCACAAGGCAATTCATCTAGTCTGGGTAATTTATAGTTTTGCATGTAGGCCAGAGCAACATAGAACTCCTCTATAGTAAAATCCTAATCCAACTTAAACCTACCACCATTGGAAACCTTGCAAGGTACAAGCCTATAATAAGCATTTTGAGCAACAAGCACACTATCTATCAAAGCATAGGGAGAAAATATCAACTAAAAGTGGTCACTGAACATATCTCTAACTTCAACTGGATCCTCAACAAGAGAACCATTAGCCCTCTAGAGATCAAGCACCCTATTCATGGCAAACTTAATTTTGAGGAAGTCAAAGTAGAACTTGGACCCCTGATCTCGCTCTTAGATCCAATGAATTCAAGAAAGGACCATATCACCTTGAGCAAGATACTCCTCAACTCGCCTCATCATCATCTCCAACCATGCAAAGTCCTCTCGAATAGCAACATTATGGATGTCTTCTTCTATAAATATGTGCACCTCCTCTAACCTCTATTTGGCCATACACAACTCCCTCCTCCTATGAGTCATCATTCTGCTCCAACCCCTCGTGACTTTAACCGTATACCTCACAACAACTTCCCACCATTGAATCCACCCATGAGATCCTAAGGGGTCAAGGGGAGAGATTCCAAATCCACTGGGAAAGAACTCAAAACTCTATCAAATCCAGATGGACACATTCAGCTTAAACACCGAAGAAAGAGGTATGTTGGATGAAAGGCCTATAGAAATAACTAATTGAATCAAAAGATGGTTCAAGCTGGTCACATCCATCAACACATCCACTACGTAAAGCTTGCCTGAGAAAACAATTCCTCCCTGGACCCATAAAAATGGTCCAACCATGCCAGGACTCTATTATGTACCTATCAATGACTAGTCCAAATGAACCATCCACCATAATCCAACACCTTTTGTTTCCAATTAGGATTGAAATTTGAAGAAAATCCTTACACTTGCACCAAGCTTACTTCTCCATGTTGTTGGTTACCGAACCCCTACTACCACATCTGTCACCATCCCACTCAACCATGTTGAAGTCTCCCCTAACAATCCACTCCATTGCCAGGAGAAAAGATGCCATCCAATCCCACAATTGACTTGACTCAACACTAAGGTTAGCAGCATGCATGACATAAAACTTATCACATGCTTCTGAATCAGGAGTATGACCCAAACACATTTGTTCCCCAGATCCAAACCAGAGATAATCACAAGGTTATGCAAAGAGGAAGAATGAGAAACTACCACCCCTCCACCTCCCTTACAATAATCAACAACCCAAAAAGGACGATTCCAATAGTAGTTCATACGGTTCTAAGGCCCAAAACAACTTATTTGACTTCAAGTAGGAAACAACATCCAACTTATACAACACACCTCTAATGCACTACTTGCAACTAGGAATCGTCATCCTTCTCACATTCCATTATAGTAGGGAGAGATTCATTCAAATGAGAGATGAAGACCTAAATTATTTTAACTGTTGGCCATCTTGGAACTCTCCACTGTAGACATCCAAGACTCTATTGACTACACCATTGCATCCATGTAGGACTTCGTCCACTCATTAGAGGAAATTTGGAGTCTTAAATGGGCCTCCTAAGGAAAATAATAAAATAATAGTTAACATAATAAAATACTATTTGTGAATTTTGGAAGAGAAAAAAACTACTTTTTTTCTTCGTATTTGCAACATATCTCCCTGTGGTTTTACTCAAATTTTGAGCGGGAGCACTCGTTGGATGCGAAATTGAATTCCCCATCCAACGAGTGCTCCCGTTCTAAATTTGAGTAAAACCATAGGGAGATATGTTGAAAATGCAAAGAAGAAAAATAGTTTTTTATGACAAATATGCCAAGTCAACCATTATGCTCGACTCTTTTGTTGAAATTCTATTGGTTGGCTCTTTTTTTATGAGACCCATTTTTGTTGGCTATTTTTCTTATGAGGCCCATTTTAGACCCTAAATTTCCTCTAATGACTATTGGCTCAAATCAATGGTTGTCTTGTCCATATGAGCGGGAGAAGAGAAAACCTTCCTCTTGGAGGACTTGAACTAACAATCCTATTCAATCTCCATGTTGTTGCTATCAAGCCGAACCTCCTTGTTGACCACCTAACCAACTAGGTGGGCAACCATGTACCATGTACCTTGAAGATGAGAAAGATGTACTTGACAAAATTTTCAAGCGAGGAAGTTTTTTTTCTTTCTCCTCTTATCTTTTCTCCATGAAATTTCTGCACCCCTGCGGGGGAATTTTGTAATGATATGCCAGCATGAGAGTCGTTTTTTGTAAAACTTCATTGCCTAAGACTTTATCATTAGGGAATTCCTATCATCAAGTGTTTTTTCCCTTGGATATTTAAAATTCATTTTCGGTGATTTTAATTATCTGAGTTTTTCCTTCAAAATTTGCCCCAAAGTAGTGAAAGGCGTTCTAATGATAGAGTCCATGGGGTGATTAAGGTCAAGGAATGTTGTATATTACCATGCTAGACATTATCCGGAGTCTTGTGAAATTTCATTAAGTTTTTCCTAGGATTTTTTAATTTTTAGTGATTAAAAAAATGTCCCTCAGCATTAAAAAAAAGTTGTAATGTAAAGAGGGATAAGTGGTTCCTAATGCCCATAAATAGGGGTATGGATACTCAAAATCAATGGCATGAGACCCCCCACACCCTTGGGCCAAATTTGAAGCAATTTAGACAAGTTTTGTTAAGGTTTTAGACATGTTTTCTTAAGTCAATCCAAAAAATTAGGAAGATTGGCCATTAATTAGAATGACAAAATTTTGTAAAGTGACGAGGAGAAATTAAGTTTCCAAATGTTATATGTTCTTAAGGTGACATTAGAGGCAAAAAAGGACCCCCCATGCAAGTGTTTCTTAAGTTTGAAGTTGCCCTCTCTAGGAAGTGTGCCCCCCTCTCCATGGGCCCTCCCCTCTCTCATTTGACAAGTGGAAACCATGCACATGGTGTCCCCTCTCACTCTTTTCCTATTTAAGGAGGATTCCCTCCTCATTTGGGTTACAATCCCTCTTCTTTCTCAAGCTCTTGTTATCCTTTCTCTCTCTTACTCTCATTTTGAGAACCATTTTGATATTTTAAGCTATTGTGATCAATAAAGAAAATTCTTTGGGAGAGATTGGGTGTCTTGCTCATTGTGGATAGTGTGCTCCTGTTTTCCATTGCTATCATATGCCATTGGAAGCCAAAGAAGCAAACATTTTGCTTGGTGAGATTTATTGCATTTTCGTAGTAGATTTTATAAGCTTTTCTTCTTTGTATTTGAGAAGTTCATGCATTTCTCGGTTTAATAGTATAATTTTTCAAGTCATTGTTAGGAACTCATGTCTCTTGTTTGAGCGAAGCAAAATCTTTCAAGTTGCAGGTTATCTAGAGTGGAGAGTGAGATTCTTTGATTAGATACCCCACTTCTTCAAGTTGAAGAGCAAAGAGTACTCTTTCCTCACCCATTTTCTCATAAAATTTCTGCATTTTGTTTTATCTCTTTAAAGCACCATTAGATCTTGTTAAAACCTATATTTGTACAAGTTTTTTGAAGTTATTCACTCTATAATTTTCATGCTTGTATGCAAAGTGTCCCAAAATGATTTTGGGCATCTTTTACTGTTTTTATGCTTGCTGCTTTTTGCAAGTTTTTAGCAGCACAAGGGAAAACTCTGTCAAAATTTGGTCAAAAAATTGTGCAAAGGACTCCCAAAAGCCACCACTTCAAAATCCATATCCCAAAGGGGTCAAATCTCTTCTCTTTCTCTTATTTCCCCAAATTCTAAAGTGTTGAAATTTCATCATTTGTAACAAGTCCAAGAGAGTCTCTTGAACTTTATTTTTATTTTATTTTAAAAGCATTCAAGTTTCTTTCCATTTTGAGCCATCCCTTGCATGCAAAGGAGGTTGGGCTTGCGCACCTTTGCATTGCAAGTGAAGAGAGGCTAGATTTAGGTGCTTAGCTTTATTTCATTATTTCATTTGCTTTCATTGCTTGCCCCATTTCTTCGCTAGAAAGAAGTTGTGTGGCTAGGTTGAAATTTCAATTTCTAAAGCTTTGCCATCCATTGTTTGCAAGGAAGTTGGATTCTCCCACCCTTGCAAGCAAAAGAGGAAGGGATAGGTTAATTTACTTTCTTTCTGCAAGTTTATTTTTTTGCCCCGCCCTTTCCATTCGAAAAATGGGTTATGAGGCTAGTGTTAGTTTGTAATTTTGCTTCAAGTTATTCTTTTGTGCCCACACCTTGCAAGTAAGTTGGCTTTGCCATCCTTGCAATATCATGTTGGCTAGTATAGTTAAATCTCTTTAAAGTTATTTTATTCTTTATTTCAAAACAAATAACCATTTTATTCTTTAATACTTACGCACTTGCACTTTTATTTGAATGTCAAAGTGTATACTCTTGTGAATGGTTTGGATAACACTGATATGACTGATATACCATTGAATACGTTTCACTCACTATTTGCTTTACCTCTGCTATATTGTTGTACTTTGGGCTGCTATACTTGTGTTGTATATGAATGAATGACACTTCACACTTGTTATATGATATAGGCATGATCTAAGTCTGAAATTGGTTATTTTCTTATCCTGACTAAATGTACTGCTGAAGTTGATAAACTAATGATACTTACATGATTCATATTTGTCCATATAGTATGTTTTCTTCATTTCTTGAATTGACTCCATTAAGGCACTGATCACTAACCCTTTCAAAGAAGACATTATTTGGTGTTTAAGTGTCCTTACAAGTTCTCTATTAGGGCTCTCCCTTGGGAGGTTTCGACTTCCAAAGAAGTTTGGGGAAGTGGCTAAGGTGACAGTGGTCACTCTCTCCTTCATATGTTTGTCAGTGACTAGCCCTACTAGTTCATCCGGTAACAGCTCTAAACAAGCATTATTGTGGAAACTCTGTTAATCCTATGGACGCCCGCTAACAACGAAGCTAAGGCCGTGTCATCACTTGTACCAAAAAGGTTTACTTTTGTGTGCAATAGTGGTGACGATCATAGAGGTTTCCCCTGTCCCTTATCTTGAGTCAATTAGTTAACTTTGACCAATCTTGACTACCTATTTGGACTTGCCATAAACTTCACCCAAAGGAGAAGTAATCTTTGTATTGACTTTGATGTTGATTTGATGATGAAATGTTTATAAACACTAACCTCTTACTCGTTCTGAACCTTATGTAGCACAATATATGTTTGAAGCTATGTAATGATTCACATGAACAATCATTATATGCAATTATTATAGCTCAATTACATTATCATTCTAAGGCACATAATATGAGATATCCTCTTTGAGTAAAGTTGGCTTTTTTAACATTTTGATTTGATCAGATCAGGGTTTGACTTGATCAACAGGACCAACCAGAAGCATGTACTCTCCTTTCATCATCATCCAAGTTGTTGAAAACTTTGGAAGCCAATTTATCCTTCCAAATGTGATTTTCAGCTTATATGGACTAATAGGCAATTATTAATGGATTTTTCCTAAGTTACAGATTAAAAAGGCCTAAGGCCAATTTTAATAATTTGGAACAACTTATAAATGACAAATTCGAATGAGTTTTTACATGGAAATGATTGGTGTGTGTTTATAAGGCATCATGGACATCATCCAAGGCAATTTCAAAGCATATTTCTCATGGTTGCATCAAGATCAAATTAATTGGTAATTATTAATCAGATTTCCTAAGGTCTAATTTAAAAATTGCCTAAGTATTGCAAAGCATAAATTAAATTGTAGCAAGAAATTCCAATTGGGCAAATTAGTGAAGTGGGTCCTCCTCAAATGTGACAAGGTCGCCAAATCAGCAACTTGAGGCGATTTCACATGTATAGGGCCCCATCTTGCCAAATCAATTTGAGGGGTGTGCAATCTTCTCCTAGGGGGCGTTTCACTCCAATTTCCAACTCATCTTTCCATTTCAGCTCTCCAAATCAGTTCTTCAACTCAACTTGGCATCATCTCTCACTTGTAAACTCAACATATGGTTGATTTATCTCAACATTTTTTGTCCCCACTCATTGTCCATCTCAGCAAGTGTGCCCCACCAAGAGGGGCAATTTTTCCACATGTAAACTCAGTTTTTATGTTTTAATGTCAGCCATAGACTGTAAAGGGAGACTCAAATGAAGAACTCATCCCTTCACCTTATTGTAATTAGGGATTTTTTCCTCTCTTGTTCTATAAAAGAGATTGAACAATTCATTTGTAAAGGAGGCAGTTTTGAGAATAATAGAAGAACTCTGATTTCACTCAATTTCTCTTGTGTTCTTGTTTACTTGTGGCTGGATTTTAGCTCTTGCCTTCCTCTATTGACATGCTTATGAGATCTGGTTCAAATCTGAGGTAACATCTTTCATTTTTGTTTATTGTATAAGGCTGGAAATTGCAACAGTTGTATGGTTTTGTGATTTTATGGTAAGAAAATCACTTCAGAAATTTATTACTTGTGCTTTCCTTTCTGGGTTTTATTTCTCACCTCTTATATAATCATCTTCTAACTTGTTTGTTGGTTTTTTTTCAAGTATTTGAGACTTCTAATCGACTTTCATTGCTAGGGATTTACTCAGTTTGCAGGTTGGAGTGGCTGGTTCAGAAGGGGGCACCTCAGCTGGGTAGAACTACTGATTGCTCAAGGATCTATGAGGTTCATGGATCTCGTGTCCATTTCAGTGTGCTTCGAGGGATGAATCAACTCCAAGCCCAAGACCAAGGCATCAGGTCAAGTTCTCTTTATCTCTTCTTCACCACTCTTTAAAAATAAATTGTTTTCTAAAAAAAATTGTTTGCCGCTAGAGTAGATATGCATTTGCTAGGCTAGAATACTTTTGCATACTAGGCATAAGATCTGAAATCATCCCATGTAATAAGATCAAATCTGAATCAATCTATGCAGCACTAGAAATCCTAGGAAAGGCACTCGAAACTAAATCTCTGCATATCATATAGTTTAGTAGTTGTTTGTTTGCTCTAGTATGCATGTCATGCTTGTTGTTTTATGCATTTAAAATCAGACACCTTAAAAAACCAGCAGGTTGTTCATGTGTTGAGCCTTTATTTGAACTTAAAACCAGCACCCTTTTCTCACACAAATGTAGATCTGTATTCAAAATTCAAATCATTAAAACATTCTTAATCCGAACCTAAAACTAGTGTTGGTAATCATTCAAACTCAATACTAAAACCAAGTTGTGACATATATTCACATAGTCTAGACACATTTTGAATTATTTCAAGACAACCCTGAGACCAATAATTAGCCAAGACATAAACTCCTGTCACAGTTCATTTTAAGAGTAGCTTGCACATTTATCCCTGGATCTCATCAAGTTATTCTAGCTTACAAAATTTCGCTTGGGGGTTATATGTATTCCTCAAACTTCAAACCCCTGAGCATCCCTTACAATGTGCCACATTTCAGCCCTCATTTTTCCCTCAGGCACATTGTTTCTTAGAAATTGGCCAAGCAAGTACTGTGGAAAAGCTGGTGTCTTCTGGCAAGTAATTGGAAAAGTTTGACTGGGGACACCTCCCATGGTTAGTCCAAGTCTACTTAGGTGGACTTGGGAAACCTAAAGAGAAAGGACCATACATGTGTGATACTCAGGGATAGAGTCCTTAGGTTTTGCCAATCTAGCAGCTGATTAATCTTTGCAATCCCAAGGCTGCTAGGTTTTGCGACAGCAGTGATCATCATCAATATTCTTATGTGTAAGTTATTCCATAGTACCTCAAGACTCATCACCTTTGCAACTAGACATTATGTGTAGTTGACTGACATCAATACCAATGAACCAAAGAGTGTCATCTTTGATGAAAGAACATGTGTAACACCTCGTATTTGAAAACCTGGCAACAAGCCTTCCCCCAAGATCAATCTAAAGTCTGTTTACCATCTGATCATGATTCATACCCCTAAGGATTTATCAGTTGAGAACCTTGAGAAAAAATATGCATTCCTAATTAACAACTGCAGAATAAAATTCCCAAGGACAGAATGCATCTATTCCCTTTCAAAAGCCTGACAAGAAATCCACTGCTCATAACCTCAATCAACACTGGAAAGTCGTGGCAGAACAAATGATGCAATTTCACCAAATGCCTTTTGCACATATGAAGGTCCCATATCTAAATGTTGCAGAATGCTTTAACCCTACCTCCCACCATTTCAGAAATAAATGCTTCACTGTTCTACGATTTTCAAATCATATGCAAGTTCCAACTAAGTTATTTGTTGTTTAATGTCAGCAAAATCAATCATCCTGTTTCTCCATGAAGAGATCTTGCATATATGGTGCAATTTGCACCTAGTTGAATATTTGCTGTTTTCTTAACAAAGGAATCAGCTATCGATTGGTTGTGCCCTTGGCATGGCTTACATCCAGTGTTACATATATCGTCTCGGGGCAAGTATCAGCGAGGGTCCGGAATATAACTTCTCAGTGGTATCGGCGGAAAATATCGGGGAATCTTGGAAAATGCCGGAAGACCTCGAAAAAATACAAACATACTCATTATTTTCAATTTTTAAAACATATAAAGCAACAACAACATCAAATAGACACATTGCTACATAAATTTGATGATACAACTAATAAATGAGATGCATAAGATGTCAAATGGTCACATATCATTACTAAACTGAAAATTATGAAACATTTTCCCTGATAGGATGATACAAAAAAATTGCATCGGAAGAAAGCACATATGACTTGATACAATCCCCTCCTGATTGGTTGTCTGTGAAAATGATAGTGCACTCAGAGATAACAACATGAATGAGGGATACAAGTTGCCTTGATGCCAACTGAAAGTACCAACTGTATGCTATAAGAAATACACAAGGAAGATGAAATTCATAAGACTTTAATGAAACCCTTTCCATGAATGTCACTTTATTTTACTGGAGATGACATGATGTAGACAAAGAGGGTGGACTCATGGAGAAAGGACTTAATAGAATCTTTCAATTCAATTTCAAATAATTTATATCATTGTAGAAATTTGCCATCAAATCTGGATTCACCTCTATAACTGGTCCATTTGGTGTTGGATGGGATAGTGTACATTGATCATGGTCATGGCCAGATAGGATAAGGATCTAGGACAGATACTGCAAATTCTATGATAATAAGTTCAAATTTCTAGACATTAATGCATTGAAAATTTGAAATCCATGACCTCATTTACTCTGGTATCATCTACTTTAACTTCATAAAAAGCCAACCCACGGTCATAAAATGCAAATCCAGGATTTTTTTTTGGAAATTTCCGTCAGCAGTCCGATATTTTCCAATTTATCGGGATATATTTATTGTATCCCGAGACATTGAAAATATCGGAAATCTCGCAATATTTAAGATCCGATATATCGGATGGGAGTTTAACTCAACGATATATCTGATATATTCAATATATCGCCGATATGTGCAACATTGCTTACATCTAGTGTATGAAGAGAGGCAATACTACTCCTGAAATGGCATCTACACAAATGCAACAATGATTCAATTGAATGGATAGAAAGGAGTATTGAGAGACAATATGGATAAAACATTACTTTTGGGGGCTTTGTGAAGTGGATAGGCTGATTGCCATTTGCTTCATCCGTTGCTGCATGTCAAGTATCATATCTTTGCGGCTGTGTAGATCCCTCTCACTCCTGCAGATCTCATAAATACACTAACCCTAGATTAATACAAGCAGTAAACTAATCGAAGTACCAGTTATATCTTGTATTTGAAGAAATATGACCCTGCAGAGAAATAAATAACTAATCATGTAATCATGTTATCTTATGTCATCACAATAACATTGAATAAACCAAGACAACTTATAAAAACTCAGGTAATTTGACAATGAAGTTCTGAACGAGAGAATAATTGATAAATAGATCGCATAGTAAAAATTTCTCAAGTATAACAAGACAACCAAAACAGGTCTAGAAGATCAAGGGAAATAATATCAAAATAACATAAGCTAGGAGAAATAAGAATATCAATTAAAGAATCCTAAAAGCAATCACGACTGTCAATCAAAGCACTTGATAAAGAGTAATCTTTCTTATTCACATCCAAAAATAACTGCACATAAATTTGAAAAAATATTGCGATGGATCTAGAAGACACTCTTCAAAACTTTGATTGCAGAATCCTAAGAACTGAAACTGCACAATCTTCATCCATGATTTGAAAAGAAACTTCCATTATAATCACATTCTCAATGAAAGTGACACACAAGCTGGGTACTTCTTGTGGTGACACTATCACCATTTACCTGTAGCTACTATTGCCATTCATGGATACCAAGGTATTAACTTGCTTGGTAACCATAAATAATGTGAACCACTGAACAGCTAGAACACCATTTTCTGGAAATGCAATTCAAACTCGAAGTTCAAACAATACAACCTACCCTCTTTTGATGTCCCAATTTCAGTGGAAAGCCTTTGTCTGGGGATGACAACCCATTTTCACACAAATACAATTTAATCTGAATCTTCATTCTGCATTGGATCATTATTGTTTGAAAGACTAGTGTCTTTCAGGAGAGAGTAATGAAGAATGTAATGTCATCAATGTTTGTCCTTTAGGCAACCTATTTAAATTTCCTTTTGTAGATTCTCACCTCCCACTTAGTCTAAACAATACCATGTTATGGCATTATTGACATTAAGATATAACTATTTATATAATCAGTTTCATTTCATTCCAGTTGACCATCGTCCATCACTTTCAAGTTTCACATTAACATCATTATCTGGATCTTGTTTAATCTATTTAAGATACTAACTTTGGATGAATAATGTAAATCCAAAAAAAAAACATATTGAAATAAGAAAACCAAGTCATAAGCTTATAAGGGTTAGACTTACCGCTTTATAAAATTCAGGAAATTGTCAGCCTCCTGAAAATTGGTGGTGTGTCTTCATTGATTCTTGTTTAACTCAAACCCCATCGAAACTATACAAACAAGTATTGGAGAGGCTTATGTCACATGCCATGGAGTTCAAGCAAGGATTATCAGTCACCCATGGACTCATTATTATCAAAAGGAAAAAGGCACAAGAAGGTCCCCATTCTATTGTAAGTAGGCCTTTCCAAACAGAAGATAGAGAAGTTATATCGATGTTCACTAGTGACCAAGTGAGGTCCACATGAGTAAGAATAAAAACTTGAAAGCAGTGATATGAAGGCTAGTTTTTGTTAAGATAATAGCTAGTATGGGAAGAGTCCAAAAGGTGAAGTACTGAGGTAGATATTCAAAAAATTGTGACGTTGCAAATATTCGCAAGCATTGCGATTGTTTCAAAATAATCACGCCACAACAGGAAAAAATCATCACAAGTCAGAAGAGCACATATATAAGCCAGAAATCAAACTTTTGGGGGTTATTTTTCTCTGCAACTAATAGGGATTGAGAATGAAGGAGATTATAATCCTCTACCATTAATAATAGGAGGGCCAAACAATCATTTTCACCAAAGAAGTTTTCTTGGAGTGGGGACTGATTTCTATCTACAGTTTTCATATTCCCAGGGATTTGTTAAAATTCCACCACGTGAATAGTTTTTAAAGGAGATTTATGCAAGGGTTTGCAAAGTGCATACTGGTTGCCTCTTATTATAGATTGTTTTATGGGTCAGAATAATTCATAGGTATGATTTTTTTACCAGCATTATTTTATGTTCAGTTATTTTGTTTTTTTTTCCCTATGTTCAAAGTTGAACATAATCTTGCCAAGATGTCAACAGCTTTGGACCCGTTTGGGCGATATAGTGAACCTAAAGATGGGGCAAATTGACAAAATTGAATTTTAAGCTATGTCAAAAATCTATGACAGGAGGGGTCAGCCATTTGGAATACCACCTTGCTAGAATCCCCGGGTATGAGGTTGACATTTGTCTTAGCTCAAGCGCAAAAATCATGTGAGTAGCCCATCAAGCTATTTATCAAAAGGAATTCACTCTCCAACTTCAAATTGCCACCAACGGAGTAGCTAGATCCTCAAGAACCACAACCATATCTCAAACTGGGGACAGCTAGAGGAACTCCACAGATTCACCTTCCATGATGACCTCAACTTTCTTTGTTCTAATTACTAAAAATGGGGCACAACCTTCCAGCAGATCAATGGCTAAAAAAAACGAGAAGGAAGATGCAAAGAGGGTTGTGGGGAGGTATCTTCTATGGAGCTACATACATTTGAGCAATGCCAAGACCAATCCATTCTTCCAGGCAATATTTGATGATGATGTTATTGTTGGCCCAAGGTATGGAGTCTCTACCTATGATGTGTTGCAAGGGCCAATCCTTCAAAAGGAAAAGGTTGATGTAACTACTATATTGGAGGACCTAAGACAATCATGGAAGGGCATTGCATGCACAGTGATGTCTAATGGTTGGACGAATGGGAAGGATAGTAACTGCTTTAATTTCTTGGTGCATTGTCCCAGGGGTACAATGTCTGTTAAATCCGTTAATGCATCAGCGCATATTAAACATGTGTCATTGTTGTGTAAATTGTTGTATAATTTTGTCCAAGAGGTAGCTATGCAACATGTTGTGTAAGTAATAATAGATCATACTGCAATTATGTGGTCATCTATAGGATGCTAATGGATAAACACCCCAGATTGTCTCGGACTCCAATGTTGTCCATAGCAATGATTTGATGCTTGAGAATGTGGGCAAAATCTACTTTATCAAGGAGGTCCTTGATTTCGCCAAGAGAATAAAAAAATACATGTGTAATCATGCATTTGTTCCTAGCCTAAGGAGGAGATTCACAGAGGACAAAGAGTTGGTGCATGCTGCCATTGCACATTTTTCCGCCATCTTCATTTCTCTTCAGTCTCTGCACCATTGTACATTGGAGTGAAGCGAATGTTCATTTCTGATGAGGGGCACAATAGTGCATTTAACAAAAAACAAGAGTGATAAGCCATAGCTAAACTAGGTACCAAGATCACTTTTGCATTGGGATGGAAGAAGTGTGCATGATTAGAAAACCTTTGGTAGAGTTTCTATTACAACACAAACTAGCATGTGAGAATCTCATAGTGGAAAAAATCGGCGAGGGTCTAGAAAACATCTTCTCGGAACATCGGCAAAAATCGGCAAACCACGGCAAGCATTAAAAAATGCAAATTTTGTACTTCAATAGGGTCAAATTTGCTTACCGATTTTTTCCCTTATTTGCCGATTTTTCCCGATTTTTGCCAATGTTTGCCGATTTTTCGCAATGTCCGATTTTTTTAATCAAAAAATCGTGATTTTTTCGGGCCGAAAAATCGGCAGCCAGAAAAAATCGCGATTTTTCGGGACATCGCCGAAAAATCGGCAATTTTTTCCACTATGTGTGAGATTAAAGTTCAAAAGAACAACACTAGCCAATTGTGTAGCTAGAGGGAGGCCACTGGCACCTCACTAATCCTATTTACATTTCAGGTTGCCTCTCCTCCAAAGCAAGGAGGGTTTCCCTATCTAGGATTGCTAAAGATTAAACATTAGGCTCAGGGTGAAACAAAAGAGAGGCTTTAGCAAAACATGTGGTCATAGAATAGGTTTTTAATGAAAGACGGAAGGATAAAGACTAGTGTCAAGTCCTTAGGCATATGGAGTCAAGGAATTATTACCAAGGGAAATGAGAAAGATTGAAGGTGATCATAGCCTGAATGAAGGATCTACAAAACCATTTTCTTACACCCACAAATGCAAGTGAGGGCTTTTTATTAGTCCAAAAACTAGTATCAAACAAGTGTTGTAGGTAAAACTATTGTATTTGAAGATTGCAAGATCCAAATTGAATGCCATCAATTGCATCAAAAATAAGACAATACATCGTGTTTTTGGAAGAAATTTCAAAAGCAAATCTAAAAAATTGGACACATGGCAGGTTGTACAATTTCACTCTCTTGAAAAGGACAAAAACAAAAAGGCTTGTGAAAGTTATCATAACTTTCTCTTGGCACATCAGAATTTGGTCTAACCTATGGCATTTCATAGAAGACATACCAGGATACTACACACCGAAATTTCAGACTCAAGGGGGGCAAAATTTTAGAGATAATTCAGGAAAAAGGTCAGCTAGAATGACAACCTACAATCCAAGGTTTTTAAAAGTAGGTTAATTTGAAACTTGCATAACTTTTGATGGAATATTTATTTTGAGTGATTCAAAAGGTGTGATAAAGAGAAAAAATTGGAGAATTATAGGTAAATATTATTTTGGGCTTGCATGGCAAAGGGTTCTACAAAAAAATGCCACCCAATTAAACCTCTAGAGAGCTCAAACATGACTCATGAAGAAAATGACGAAATGTATTACCAGCTATCCAATTTGGAGGACAAAATTAACGAATTGAGTGATAGGTCAATGACATGTTCAATTGGTAAACACAAAAAATGAAATAGAAAGTAAGTTAAACCAAATATGCAAAAGATGGAAATGATAGATCAAAAGATGGAAGCAATGGATACAAAGATGGAAACGATGGATCAAAAGATGACCAAGCTCATACACACGCTAGATGAGAGGCTCCCTAAAAGTGATAATGTAACCCAAGGAACTCATGATAGTATTCATGTGGAACAATCTTCCATTAATACACATACTCCAGGAGAATTTAACCTTAATATGGGAGCTAATTAAGTATGGGTTCCTAAGGGTATTCACTTCTCCAAGGTTGAGTTAAGAAAGTTTGATGGTACAAATGTCCTTACATGGATGAACCAAATAGAGCAATATTTTGATTTGAATAATATTATGGATGATAAGCAAAGGATTTCCTCAGCAACTTGTGTATTTTGAGACAAAACCCTATCAATGGTATCAATGGGTAGTTAAAAGGAATATTCCTTCTTAGCATTATACTTGGGATCTATTTACAAGAGAACTAGTAGTACAATATGCCAATGTTTGGGAAATAAGTAGAGTATTTGGATCATATTGTTTCAAGGGAAGGGGGCAAGGTGGACCCTCAAAAGATTCAAGCTATCATAAAATGGCCCATTCCTAAGAACATCAAAAGTCTTGGAGTATTTTTGGGTCTTACAGGATATCATAGGAAATTTGTTAAGAATTATGCATGCATTGTAGGGCCTAGGCCCACTAACATCTCTATTGAAGAAAAATTCGTTTGTATGGAATGAAGAGGCAACCTTGGTATTCTCACTTTTCAAGGATGTTATATCTCTAAACCAATATCGACAACACCTAATTTCAGTAAAACATTCATAGTCGAATGTGATGCATCAAGACAAGGAATTGGAGTAATATTGATGTAAGAAGGGAGACCACTAGCTTTTGAAAGTAAACAATTCAAGGGAAAATAATTGTTGAAATCTATATATGAAAAAGAAATGGCAAGAATTTTACATGCAGTGAAAAAATGGAGACAATATCTCCTGGGGAGGCATTTTAAAGTCAAGACAGACCATGGCAACCTAAAGGCTAAAATACTTTTTGGAGCAACAACTATCATCAAAAGAGCAACAAAAATGGGTAGCAAAAAAGCAAGGATTTGATTTTGAAATTATATACAAGAAAGGGAAGGACAATGTGGTAGCAGATGCCCTTTCCAGAATAGAAGAAGCCTCTAGTTTACATTCCACTACATCTTCCATTCATATGTGGTTGGAAGAAGCTTGCCATGAATGGAAAGAAGACAATAGTACCAAACAGAAAATATAGTGTTTAAAAGAGGGGAAGAGCTCAATTGGGAGTGGAAGAGAGATATCCTTCGGAAAAAGGGTAGAATATTTTTAAGTCCTCAATCAAAGTAGAAACAACAAATATTAAGGGAGACTCATAACTCTCTGATGGTAGGCCACTTAGGGTTCCTCAAAACATATCATAGGATAAAAAAAGTTTTTTTGAGAAGAAATGAATGAAGATATCCAAACATTTGTAAGAGAAAGTCAAGTGTGCCTAAGAAATAAATGAGAGATAGTGAAGCCTCCAGGTTACTTCAACCTTTACACATACCTAATCAAAGATGGGGGGAGATATCAATGGACTTCATATAGGTTTACCAAAATTAGAAGCTAAGGATGACATTTTTGTGGTTGTGGATAGACTCGCAAAATATGCACAATTTTGTGGAATTCAAAGTATATATACTACAAGCTAAGTAGCAGAAGTGTTCATGAAGGAAATTCATAGACTTCATGGATTTCCTAAAGTAAGAGTCAATGACAGAGATCCAAAATTCACAATACAAATTTGGAAAGAGTTATGGGAGATAATGGGAACAACACTCACTATGAGTTCAACATATCATCCACAAACAGATTGCCAAACAAAAATAGTTAACAAATGTTTAAAGGGTCATCTTCGTTGCTATTCTTCAAACCAGCAATTTCAATGGGTCAAGTGGCTTCCTTTAGCAAAATGGTGGTATAATACCACCTATCACACATCTACTAATAAATCTCCCTTTGAAGCTCTTTATAGTTATCCAACTCCTAGTATCACATCCCTTTTGCAAGACCATTCCAAAGTACAGGCAATAGATGCAAATACAGAAAAGACCAAAGGAACTTTGCAAATCCTTAAAAAAACCTTCAAATGTCCCAGAACGGGATGAAGCAACAAATAGATCAACATTGAAGTGAAAGATAATTTGAGGAGGGTGATTGAGTATTTTTGAGACTACAACCTTACAAGCAATCTACTTTGAAACATAAGAAGAATCGAAAATTAGCTCAAAGATTTTATGGACCCTACAAGATTCTTCACAATATTGGAGAAGTGGCTTATGAGTTAGATTTGATTTCTTCTCACATTCATAAGGTTTTTCATGTATCTTACCTGAAAAAGGTTTTGGGACAAACAACTGCCAATGCAAACAAAACTGCCAAAATTAGATGAAGGGAAGCTAATTCTTGAACTAGGAAAAGTTATTAATCGGTGTTCTTTATCTATTTGGAATAGAACCATCATTCATTATTAGTATATTAGCTATGGGTAGATCAGCTTAGTAGTAAGTTAAATCATGATCACTTCATATCCTATTTATAATAAAAGAGATTCATTTGTATAAGCATCTCGCCTTGTCTGGTGCATTTGATACACTATAAAAGGAGGTTGCCCCCTCGAAGAGGCTTCTTATTCATCTCTGTATTTCATTCTCAAGGTGCTAGGTTACTCTCTCTTTCTAATTTTATGCTATTTTGAGAATTTGGTGCATAATAGAACTTCTTCACCATGCAAACTAGGTCCTTTCCTTTCACTGTAAGATTCTTTGGTTGTAGCATATAGATTTCTTGGTTCTTCTACCACTAAAAAATCAACCAAAACTAGAACCTTCACCATCCACATCTCAGCCATATCAGCAGCCTAATCATGTCATAAAAGAAATTCTTGCTTTCGATCTAGGTGTCGACATTCTTATTGCCACACTTATTGGTATGACAACAATTCTTACAGATCATCAGCGAAGAAGGGTAGATGGCAAAAGTTTGGATCAATACCCATTATCTAATATCAGCACTGTGTAGTTGGGTCGATAATTGGTCATAGCAACATTTGAGCTCTTGTTTGAGGACATCATATCCTCTAGTATCCTTGACCATACAATCATTCAATTTCCATTGTAGATGATTCTTGGACATGATTGATTGATTGCAGCAGCAGTCTCTTCTTGGCAGTTTTTTATGACAGCTTTTCTTTGTTTCTTATTTTTGCATATGCGCATGGCAGAAGATGCATTGTTGATGGGAAGACAATCTGAGATTCTGATCACATGCGATGTTTGGACTCTGGAGCACTTGTTGATAGTTTGACTCTCTTGCCCAAAAAGCATTTGAGTGGATCTTTTGGTTTACTTGCTTGGAGCACTCATGTTGATCGTTGACACTCTTGCCTTTATAGCATCTTCCTCAAATCACTCTCAGCTTCAGCAGGCTCAGTTTGCTTGCTTTAAAAGCTGTTGTTGCTCTTCAACACTCTTTCCTTTACAACATCTTTGTTGGATCACTCACAGTTTCAGCATGTTCTTTTCCATCATCATTGTCACCTCTTGGAGACTATCACTCTTACTCATGAATGTATTCCCCGCCTCAGATAAACATTAAGTGAGGATGTTATTGTAATGTTTATTTGGCCATTTTAACAATGTCTTTCCCAAGTGAATATCAAGGGGGATGTTGGGAATCTGGGATGTCCATTTAGTCAGTCAAATTTATTAGTGAATATCTGTCGTGGGCAAAGTTCAGAGTTCAACATAACTCGATGCTTACTGGGCACCCACATTCTCACCATGTCTTGGGAGGTCCATACCAACCTAGCCTTTTCAATAATCTTTTCGCTTATTTTTCAAGTGCTATGGAGAAAAGGAAAAAAAAATTGCTATGGAGAAAAAGAAAAAAAAATTAAAAAACAATTCCCCCTAGAAAAAGTCCACATATTATGGTGATTCTGGATCAATGATAAAAACAACTGCTCCGGGTCCTGGCAACTTGGTCTTCAACCACTGGTACCCCGTCTATGATGCCTATGCTTTTTTGGAATCATCAAATATCTATAACTCTCTCCACCACTGCTGTGTTTGCTCCTACCCCTACTGCTGCTGATGGGTTTTTGACTATATATTCATATGTATTTGGATCTGTATTCGGGACTGGAGGATGAAAAACTGGATTACAAACTTCTCCAACAGGCGATAATGCTGGTTCCAAATAAACTATTGAAGTCCATACCAACCTAGCATTTTCAATAATCTTTTCACTTATTTTTCAAGTGCTGTGAAGAAAAGGAAAAAAAAAATAAGAAACAATTGCCCCCTAGAAAAAGTCCACATATTATGGTGGAAAGCATTTCTTGGAGGCCATAACTTTGGCAGAGGATCAAAGGTAGGTAAATACTAAATAGTGACTAAGTATCGACAGCCTGCCTGCCAAAAGGGTGTTGTTTCACTGGCAAGGTTGACAGATTATTGAGATGTCTTCCAGGGTTCTATTATTGGTGTACTTTGCCTCTGCTGTCTGAAATGACACGATGAGTTTCGAAAGGATGAGGACAGGTGCAAGTCTTGGGTGATTTAGTAGAATACCCCTCAGACCTGGCACCTAAGCCAAAGGAAGTCTGCTCTTTTAGGGAAACCCTATGGGGCATGTTTCTCGAATCTCTTCCAACAAAGAAAAAAAAATTGACAGCCTAACAAATCATGGATAAAGACCAGAATATCAAACAATAAAAAATGTTATGAATTACTGCATTGTCAGCCATTCAAACTACCGGGCTGCTTTGTGGCTTCAAGTAGATTTTGACAATGGGCAGCATGGCATCTGTTCTTGACTGACCTAGTTGTGCCAAAATGCGCTTCAAAAGCCCAGTATGGTAGAGGTGATGTCACATGGGTAATGCTTACATCATAATATGTTGGTTTAACAAAAAATTTAATGCTTGTAAGAAATAATAGTAGCAATACTATATGTTAACCAAATATAGATACAAACAAAAATAAAAATATCTTTCTATATATATATGAAAGAGACAAATTCTATATGTACACATGATATAAATATTAAAAACTACTGTATAGAGAGATAAAAAGAGAGATACCAGATTTGTAAATATATATGCAAATATGCAATATCTTAACAAGAGATATAATATGTAAACATAAATATTTCAACATCAATTAAAATTGTATTTTTGCATATCTATATCTACATAAGTTGTGAATTCTGAATTCCACAGAGTTGAGTGAGACTACAACCAACCTAGATTCCTCTTAAATGATCAAAAAATTTACACCTCAAAGAATTTGATCCCTCTCAGTGCTTGATAGATCTAGGGTTAAAAGAAATTTACACTAGTAAGTTATACTAACACAAACTCATCTACACAAAATCTAATATGCACCTCAAGTTTGCATATCTCAAGTTTCAATATTTCATATGTTGCCATTTGTTGAACTCAAAATATGCATCCTTGAGCCTCACAACCTTGAGATGCATATTAAGCCTAAATTTAGATGGATTTGTGCTAATGTTTATATTAAATACACCCAATGCACCAGGAATTCCATACATCAAACAGAGTTGATAGACTATTTCAAGGACCCACCCACACCCACTCACCCCAATCTCAGTAAGAAATACTAGCACATACCCATTTAAGAGGTGATAGGTTCAAATCCAAAATGGGTAGGGTATGTACACCTCTATAGACTTTAACAGTCAAATCGTTGTATAGAGGGCCCTTCTCCCACAAACAAGGGGTCTCATACACCAAATCAATGTCTAACTAGACTAGTTATGACCTTAACAATAGATTATTATTATTATCAAATCGCTGTATAGAGGGCCCTTCTCCCACAAACAAAGGGTCTCATACACCAAATCAATGTTTAACTAAACTAATTATGAACTTAACAATAGATTATTATTATTATTATTATTAAAGTCTGGCCTACCCAATCTCAAAGATGCATATTTTAAATTTCGATAATTGATATGTCAACCAGCAATACGTGTGAACTCAAAATATGCTTTCTCGAACTTATCAAACCCAGGTTTACATGGGTTTGTGCAATTTTCCATGACAATGAACCCAATGTACGGTTACAGACCCCCACACAATGGATCACCCCACCTACGCCTGGGCAGTAGAATGCACAAGCAGTTAAATTGCGGATACACATGTATTCCCCCAATTGTTACGCAGAAATATGCATACAAAAGCATGCTTATACATGAAAAAAGCAAAAATATAATTAGAACAACAATCAGGTGAACATTAACTTACAGGACGGGCTTGGCAGGTGGGTTGTGAAGAAGAGATTCCAAGCGGTCGAGTTTCGTAGCCAAGAGCATGAGCTTACGCCGGGCTCCTACCAGGACATAGTTGGGATCCCCCCAAACTGCCTGTAGAGAATCTCGCTCCCTAATACGTGATTCAATGTCTTCTGCTAACTGCATCGCCTCTTCCACCTCGCGGATCCATGCATCAAATACAACTATATGTTGAGACGCCATCTCCCTTCTCCCAACATGTAATGGAAGGAAGCAGCCGACTCAATCCATCTACATTAGATTTGGTTTAATCATATGTGTTCAGTTCAGCGTTTATGTACAATGCTGATGACTATTGGCCGAATGCTTGCACGAACCGAAAAACCAAAACTCTTCAATGAAATCTCGGCCCATGTTTACCGAAAGCTCTGTTGTTCTTCATTGAGAGGATAATATAAATACAGATGCCATTCGATTTGTGCTCCACCGTTCACATCCATTTTCCAATTAAACAAATCGATACATAGCATGATCCCTTGCTCTCCATCCCTTGTTATTATTCATGTTGCATTCATGCCCAATCCGAACATTTCATGGGCGCCTCGATCTCACTCTTTCTATGTAGGATTTCCATTCACAACACAACTATTGTGTACATCTTACGGAATTCTCAAAAGTTTATGGCCATTTGGACGCATAGAATGAATAATTACATCGTGCCAATTATGTCATTCTCATACCTATGGATGAGGATGGTTGATGTTGATATCTAAAATTGTTTGGAACATATCTATGATAATATTGTCACGTGGGTGATTCCCTTCTCGTGTGGTGGGACTTCATGTCTTTTTATCTTACTTTGCACATGTACAATTGACTTGGATTGAGGGGTATGTATGGGTTGTGATAGCTGGAATATGTCAGGTTTTGTCTTATATTTTGTATATATATATATGATTGAGTTAGAACGGGGTTAACCGTAAATTATAATTGTTGCATTGAAGTAAATAAAACCAATGATATTAATAAAATTATGTTAAATTTGTCTTATATATTGAGTTAGAATGAGGTCATTAATAAATGGTAATAGTTGTATTTAAGTTTTTTTACGATAATTAAATTAATGATATTAATATTAATGGTTAGATTAAAATAAGAATAGAAATGATGGCATTTCTACTTTTAATAAATATATAATTAAATAAGTTAAAATGAGATTACTAAATAGCGGTGATTATTGAGTTTGTTTATATTTAAGTTATCTCATTAATAACAAAATTGATGATATTAATGGTTCAGTAAAAACAACAATTGTTTGCATGTAAATAGCAGATCTTGAATGCAAAGAACACAAATCCATCTTGAATGTACATAGCGCAAGAATAGAATGCAAATTCATCTTGAATGTACAAAACTTAGGTGCAAAACATAGATCCAGAATGCAAATCTAGATCATAAATCGCAGTTTAATACTATGAACGCAAGTAGGAGTTGAAATTTGGGGCAATGAGGGTCGATAGCGACAGGCCTGAGAGAGATAAGGTTTTGGGTGCATCCCTAGATGAAAACATGGTGGCAGCTAAAGATGATAACAGGCGATCAAAGGCTATCGATGGTCATTTTGATATATTTTGTTCTCTCCCATGAGCTAAAAGTAAGAGTTGTTTTCATATTCAAGATGGAGGGAAGTCACTCGCTCTTCCTTTTACCTGGGCTTTGGAGGGTTTTGAACTATTGCGGGAGAAGGGTTTATACATGAACTTTTGTTCTAGAAATCCCTCTCCTTCGAGGATGAGGCATTGGCTAGCTAAAATGTGGGGATTTATGTCTAGGCAAGTGAGAATTTCTCTTCTGAATTAAGATTGTTTTCTTCTTCTTTGAGAGTTTGGAGGATCAGGATTTGGTTCTTCAGAAGGGGGCCTGGTGTTTGTAGGATACGGGCTTGCTCTTTATCCCTTAGAAATAACACTTTGATTCTTCGGTGGCATTTCATGATTTACCGTTCATGTGGGTCTAACCATGAAGCCTTCCTCCATAATTTCTCTGTGAGAGGGTTACACAAGCCATTGTAGACTCCATTGATGAATTTCATAAGGCTTCTCCAAAAACCCTTCACAGGGATGGTGTGCATCAAATTCTTATGCCTATGGAGATATTTAATGGGGGTCTCCCAAAGTGCATATCCTTGCAGTGTGTGGGTTTTCAATGGACTATTAACCTCAACTATGAAAATATCATGTGTCATCATCATGTTTTCCACTCTACGGGACATATTCTTGTGGGATTTCCCTATAAGGGTTATTACCTACAAGAAGAGGATGAATGTTTTGGTTTCAAAGCCCCCTAAATCCTTTGATGGATTTTGAGAATATGGTGGGTGCCATCTCAATTGCAGAGGAGGTTTATGCTTGGGGTTCTTCTCTTGCTGGGTTTGTCCCTTGTTCTGGTGAGGTTCCTTCAAAGCTTGAGTAGGCTCCTTGTAGTAAGAATGATACAACCATTGAAATGATTATTCCTATAGCCAATACTCAAGTGGTTGACGTGTTGGGTAGCCTCTTGCATACTATATCCCACATTCTTCCTTTGTTGGTTATTGCTCAATTTGTGGAGGCTCTTTAGCTTTGTCTGGTGGATCGATTTGATGTCAAGGTGGCTTTTATGGGAGGGATTACATATGATCCTTCTCCGTTGTTGGAAGGGTTTCCTCGATGAATGATCTAGGACTTGGTGTTGAGATCAAAGTAGTAGGGGGTCTAGCAAACATGGGTGGTCTAGGGTTTAGCATTAAGGTCGAATAAGTTAGGGTTATAAAAAGTATCATTAGTGACATGTTGAGGGCACATGTGCAAGGTAGCCTCGTCTCTTTGATGATTGATGATGCATTATGTCTTGTTCAATACTCATCAAGCACTCAGGGGTCTACGAATTCTCTTACATCCTCTGGGTATCTTTCAATCAGGCATCTATATCAGGATTTATCTGGTTCTTCGGTTGTTTTATCCCCTTCTTCGGGATGTGAAGTGGTTAATGTGGGTGGGTCAACTATGTGCCTTCTTTTTCAGATCTAGATGTGTTCTCTCCTTTGGATGCAGCTTAGGGTTTTGCTCGTAGTGATTCGAGCCATCCTAGTGGTGGCAAGCATAGGTTTTCATCTCCTTTGGTAGATTCCCCTTCGAGCTCTCAAACTTGCAGGGCGCAGTTGGGAAAACATAATTCCCTGTTTTGAGGACCTCGCTTTGATAGAGGTTTTTGTAGGTCCTCGAGCCTTCTCTCTTATTTTTATTCTCCTTTGGGAAAGTTACATTGTATGGGCATTCTATCTTTTACTCTCACTATTGGTTATATTTTCATATCCTTTTTTGTGCTTTACGGGGGATGACAATAGTTGTTTCATGGGTTTAGGATAAATATAATCCCATGAACTCAAGCAATAGTGAAAGACTCCTTGCTACTTATATGTAGTAATTTCTTGTGCAATACGTTATGTTATTCTAGCATGGTATTATAGCACTTATGGAAACTCACTCTCGTTGTAGATCGAGATCTTGAACAAGTGCAGTTGCATGCATCAAAGGATTTAAAAATTATACTATTTCTATAAGTTTCGAGGCTAAGAGAGGTATTACATTGCATCAGGAGTGTTGCTTTTAGTTGGAAATGTTTTTTTTTTTTATTTTACTCAAAAAGGATTTTGATTACCCAAGATACGACCATTTTACCAAATCTAAAAGGTGTAGTGTTTACAATTACAGTTCTTTTTAAATATTTCTCGCATTGTTCATGTTTTATCATGGTTTTATGTTTTATTCTTGGTTTTTTTAACTTTTTACTCTGCATATTCTCTTTGTTGTGCACTCTATGTGAATTCGACAAGTAAAAAATAGAGCAATGTTACTTCTTTTTTTTATTGTGTATGTTATTTTCCATGTGCCCTATGCAAACTCGGTAAACCAAAAATAGTGAGAAAATTTGCAATTTCCAAGTAAAGGTCTAACCCTAAATTTGAGAAATTTTCATTTCAAATCATTGTTTTTTTGTTTTATGCGGTTGTGTAAAAGTATCTTGCAGGACCAAAGCAAGTTTTTTGTGGAGGCACGCTCAACAACAACAACAATAACATTGTCCTTCATAATATTACCGAATGTTTTGTCTAACTCGTGTCATTGAAAGTTACTTTATTAAGTAAGAGGTCTTGGGTTTGAGTCTTTTTGTTATTGCTTGAAAATTTTCATGTAACTTTAAATTATAAATTAACTTCACTGTAAAAGTTCTTCCCACTTATTTTATAAAAGTGGGCCACTTATTTTCAAGGGTGGTAGGAGCAGGAGGGGTTCTCATAGATCCTAGTAGAAAGGAAGTGACTCAGTACTCATGGGGCTTAGGAATCAAAACAAATAATTATGTGGAAACATATGCTTCGTATCTTGAATCGGAATTGTCAAGGAGTCTAGGAATTTCCTATATCAAGATTTTTGGTGATTATCTTCGTGAAACAGGTTCACAATTGTGTCAATAAGAACAATAAGATACAAAATCAATTTTTTGATAGGATTGCTAATAACCTCCAAAGAGCCTCCATGCACAACTTTCTGCATATACGAAGGCAAAATAATAGTCTTGTTGAAATTCTTGCTAATGACACCATTCAACTAGATAAGGGCATGTTTTTTAAGGATAATGAGGCACTAGTGAGAAGGTGGGTATTGTGAGACATTAAAGCAATAGACAAACATGAACAATCATACCCCAAGCACCATGAAGTAGGGGAATTTAAAATTAGTAAAAGAAATTATAATTAAAAAAATAATATTTGCATGAGGGTTGCATAACACATGGCCCCGAATTCTCCTGAGTGGGTGCATATCTCAATCCATTTACTTTGTACAAGCAAACCATCACACCTCATCATGCCTCCGCTCCCCTGGAACTTTCTCAACATTGTTCTTATTTAGGCTATTATGGTGATTATTGCAATGATGTGCAACATGGGTGGGATAACTATGGATTGTTCTTAGTGGTCGATGGGTGAGCAAATTAAGAAGGTTAAGGGTTGGTGGTAGGAAATTGATTCCATTTTTCTTTAGTCAAGGCATAGAAATATCTCCTTTGAAGTCACGAGAGGGGGATATGGAGGAGAATCAAGATTATAAATTAAATGTTGGTCGTGTCATGCATGAAATTGTTGGTCTCATGAAAACTCTTTGTCGATCTTAGGTCCAATTTGATGGAATTGAAAAGGTTTTGGAGCACTTCAACTATCAATTAGAGTTGGTGGAACAACATCACGGTCACCTAGAAGCTAAGATTGATATGTAGGGAGGGAAACTGGAAAAGCCAGCATTGGAAAGTGAAATGCAGCACTCTTTTCTTCAGGATCTTACCCATGGGCTTCACTCCTACGCAGGGGAATCTTCCAATTTAGGACAATTGGATATGAAAATATTGTAGCAAAAAACAATGGTTCAATTTGAGGACTCTGGAATGCCACTACTAGATGTAGGGAACAAGACCTATTTGTTTAAGGTCGTACTCTAGCTTGCTCTTTCTTATCATTTCTTATGCATTGTTAATATATTTTGTTATTAGGCTAGTTCGTTTGAAAATATAATTGTAAGTCACTATGGAACTCTCAAAAAAAGTTGGGAACATTTGGCTGATAATTTTTTTCAAAACTTTGATCTCTAAAGACAAGGAATTTTTTCATGGATTGAAGTGTACTAATTCCTAGGCTACTTTGGAATTTCCTCAAATTTAAAAAAAAAAATAGTTAATCGTTTATTTTAAAAAAATGTGTTACTTGTCTAAAAAAAGGATGGTAACTTATTTGTAAAAGTGATGGTAACTTATTTGTAAAAGGATGGTAACTTATTTGTAAAATGTGTCACTTGTCTAAAAAAGGATGGTTTCTTGTAGAGATGGTGTTTGTTTCAAGTGTGTTCTCAACATTGGGATAGTTTTGTCAAACACGCCCCTTG
This sequence comes from Pseudotsuga menziesii, assembly GCA_001517045.1. Classification (NCBI taxonomy): domain Eukaryota; kingdom Viridiplantae; phylum Streptophyta; class Pinopsida; order Pinales; family Pinaceae; genus Pseudotsuga; species Pseudotsuga menziesii. The sequence goes on along the minus strand of LPNX010139012.1, from coordinate 1,342,024 downwards.
GCATGCCTTAAATCCCTTATATCTTGTTTACAATGATTTGGGTGGTTCGTTTCCGTCTACTTCTTTCTCTGGATTCAAGTACTTCTTAACTTTCATTGATGATTTCTATAGACGCACTTGGGTTTACTTTTTAACATTTAAGGGTGAATTTTTGACATGTTGTTGGCCTACAAGGCACTTGTAGAAAAACAATATAGCCATCAAATACACATGTTAAGAATATACAATGGAAGTGAATATATAAAAAAAAAATTACAAATTAATGCACTGCATGGGGAATTCAAATGCAACATACTATTCCATACACACCACGACAAAATGGTGTTGCTGAGAGAAAGAATTGGACATTAAAGGAAATGACAAATTGTATGATCCAATCTAAAGAATCAAGTCCTCGGTTTTGGGCGGAAGAAATTAATTGTGCCAATTACATAGTCAATCGCACTCCCATAGAGGGTTTAAAAGATATAACATCGAAATAAGCATGGAGTAAAATTAAACCGGATGTAAGGCACTTTCGTTTATTTGGTAGTTAGGCATGGGTTCACATTCCCAATGAAAAATGGAAAGCATTACAACCTAATAGTGGGAAGTGCATATTGTTAAATTTGTGAACCATTGATCTATAGGTAAATATGAAAGTTGTAGGAAAGGAATTATGCAGTGGAATAATCAAAGAGAATGTACACTGAACATGAAATTCATGCCACAAATTTCAGAAAAATCGAACAAGAATTGCTCATATAATCACAACATTAATCTTTATTCATTAATCAGGAATACAATGATTATACAATAAATAGAATTCGAATATACCAGCTCAAGCTGACTTAATAGCTAACTCAGTGTGTCTAAATCACTGCTAGAACTCACTAGTTTAACTCTGGATGTCTAAATCAGTCTACAATTAGTTAATTGATGAGGTAGGTGGGAAAAAAGCGCCACTCTCCCTTCATGCATGCAAACTGGTGCTAGGATAATTAAAAGTGATCTAACTAATTGTAATTGGAGGTTAACTCAACATAATTGCTTACTTACCACAACCAACTGATGGAGGTTGTTGGTGGCACTGAGAGTGGGCTCCTACAATGTAGGAATTGCTCCCATAGGCACATAAACTCATGTATGCACATGCAGTAAGTGGCAGATAACCTCTAGGTGGGTCCCCCACACTCTAGTACAATAATAATTACCCCCTAAGTTAGGAAAAATTACCAAATAGACTATATTGGACAAAGGAGGATTAATTAATCCTAACACATATTTGTTGGATATTCTAATGATGTAAAGGTTATAAACTTCTTCAACCTAAATCCAATGACATAATTGTTAGGCATTGCTAGAAGAGATGTTAAATTTGATGAAAATATGTGGGTTGTTAGCCTAATTCAACATATGTACCATCTTCGGCTTGCAAGGCATCTTTGGTGACTATGCCACATTCTATTCCCAACTTCTATGTTAGTGATCTTACTCCAGTTTCTTCTTCAAATGATGACAATGAAGATGAAAATCCACATCTGCCTGCTCATGTTCCTCCAATTGGGCCCATTGAACATGAATCTACACCAACACCACTGCTTCTTAGATGTGTCCATTCAACACAAGAAGCGTCTATTGATTCTATTGGTGATCCTATAGATCAACATCAAACACATTCTCAATTCTAGTGGTCCTCTTCTCTTTTGGCTCAACCTTTAGAGAATCATGATCCAAAGACATTTGCCAAAGCTTCTAGCCATATAAATTGGGATGCATCTGTGAATGAAGAATATCATTCCTTAATGGAGAACAATACTTGGGATGTTATACCTCTTCTCAAAGGAAGAAAACTTGTCAAATGTAAATGGGTATATATAACTAAGTATGCATCAAATGGAAGTGTCAAATGACTTAAGGCCATATTAGTTTCCAAATGATTTTCCGAAGTTGAAGGAATTGACCACAACAAAACCTTTTCCCTATTGCCGAAATGAACTTCATTTGCCTAATTCTTGCCCTTGTTGCTTCACATAAATGTGAGGTCCATTAAATTCATATCAAATCTGCTTTCTTGAATGGGAATTTGTTAGAAGAAATTTACATGAAACAACCTCATGGATATGTTCATAACAAGTCCAACCTTGTTTGTTGCCTCAAGGAAAATATTTTTGGCCTTAAACGAGGTCCTCGAGCTTGGTATGCCAATATGGATAGATTTCTACTTGAGACTAATTTTTCTAGATGTCATTCTAACCCCAATTTTTATACCAAGAAAGTAGGAAACCATCTCATAATTCATGTTCTTTATGTTGATAACTTTATTCTTACTGGTAGTGACCCAAAACTTTTAGCCCATGTGAAATCCAACCTTCAGAAGAACTTTGAAATGACCAACTTAGGAAATTTGCAATATTTTCTTGATCTCCAAGTATGTAAATCCAAGAAGGAATTTTTCTTGATAAGTATGCTTGTGAACTTATTTATTGCTTTCACATGGAATATTGTAAACCAACCCCCTCTCCCTTCGAATATGGAGTCAAAGTTTTTGCCACCTTGTATCATCAGTTAGTCGGCAATCTTTTGTTCTTGACTCATATCCATCCTGTTATTTCCTTCGATGTTGGTCTTGTTTCCCAATATATGAAACCACACCATGACAGTCATTGGAAAGCAACAAAAGGGATACTTTAGTATATCTAGGGTATCGTTCAGTTTGGTATACATTACAGTTCAAGGGGGTTCCTTTGTTGGTTGGCTTCACTAATTTCGATTAGGGTGACAACCTTGTTGATTGGAAGTCTACTACAAGTAATGTTTTCAGTATTGGTTTTGGACCTATCACTTGGGTTTGTAAGAAGCAACAAGCTCTTTCTCTTTCTTCAAGAGAAGCAGAGTATTGATTTGGAGGAAATGCAAGTTGAGAAGCCTTGTAAACCAACCCCCTCTCCCTTCAAATATGGAGTCAAAGTTTTTGCCACCTTGTATCGTTAGTTAGTCGACAATCTTTTGTTCATGACTCATACCCATCCTATTATTTCCTTCGATGTTGGTCTTGTTTCCCAATATATGAAACCACACCATGACAGTGATGGGAAAGCAACAAAAGGGATACTTCAGTATATCTAGGGTATCGTTCAGTTTGGTATACATTAGAGTTCAAGGGGGTTCCTTTGTTGGTTGGCTTCACTAATTTCGATTAGGGTGACAACCTTGTTGATTGGAAGTCTACTACAAGTAATGTTTTCAATATTGGTTTTGGACGTGTTTTGGACCTATCACTTGGGTTTGTAAGAAGCAACAAGCTCTTTCTCTTTCTTCAGGAGAAGTAGAGTATTGAGTTGGAGGAAATGCAAGTCGAGAAGCCTTATGGATTTGGAAAATATTTTCAAAGTTTGGATTCCAACAACAACATTTGACTACCCTTTGGTGTGACAATCAAAGTGCCATTAAGATCACCAAAGATCTAGCTCAACATCAATGCATCAAACACATTGAGCTATATATATACTTCATCAAAAATCTAATTCAAGATCACGTCCTTGAAGTTCTCTTTTTCCCTACAGATGATCAAGTTGTAGACATATTCACAAAGTCTCTTACATAAGTGAAGTATTATAAAATTCAATCTAATTTCCATTTGCTATCATAATAGTGCTTTGAGGGACCCACACATAATGGACATACAAGGTTATAATAATTATGATTGGGTAGGGGTGTAGATAGAAAGAGATATATTAGTGGATATGTGTTTATACTTTCTTGTGGAGCATTGAATTAGATGAGCAAGTGATAGGCTTTGGTCACTTTGGTAACTGGTGGAGTATAAGGTAGCAATTAATGCCTTTAATGAGGCCATTTGGCTTATGAAACTGTGTTTGGATGTGGCTAAGTCAAAGAGCTATTACAATTTAGTGTGATAATAACATTGCCATTTGTTTGGATAAGAACTTGAAATTTCATGTGAAGACAAAGCATATTGATATCTAATACCTTGTCATTTGGGACATGCAAAGGATAGAAAGACGGTACTGGAAAAAGTTAACACTTTGTAAAATGTAGCAAATGAATTGACAAAACTAGTGGACACATGTAAATTCATGTGGTGTTGTGAGTCTATGGGCCATATGACTCCTAAAAGTTAACCCATAATTTGATGCATCCTCCCTTATACTCTTGCAAGTTTTTTGACACGTGGGGAAATGTTGGGACATGTGTGCCATACACCTTCCAGTCCTATAGCAATGCATGTAATGATCTATGAGTTATAGACTTGAATAAATGTTAAGTAGTGGCAATGAACAAATGCATATCACTAGTAGACAATGAATGCTAAGCAACAACAATTGGCTAATTAATTGTCAATGGTATCTAGCATGCACAATTGGTAAACCATAAATCTTCTTTTAACCTTTATTTTTTCTTGCCCCACATTTTCTCTTTAAAATTAGATGTGATAATATTTTTAATGCTATTGATATCTTGCAAAGTGAAATTTTTGTTAATTCCCCAATGGTTTAACCATGACATGGTGTCTTTATACTAGCCTCTCTCGAGTCAAAGTTGGTCTTGACTAGAGTTTAAAGCAAATTTAGGAAATTTCTTGTCTTCCATGTTATTTATCTTGTACTTGCACATCAAGTAACTAGTCATAGCAATGCTCTCAATGGGGGAAGACCCGCTTTTAGAAGGAAATAGAGTATGGTGTATTTCTTTTAATTTTTTGGTTATAATTTTTTGGGTGTATTTCACCGTGATTCTCTAGAGATGTTGCAACCCCAAACTTCACAATCGTACAAGATAATGGGAGTAATGAGAGCTTAAAAAAGAAACTTCTCTTTGTCCCACATCACAAGGTTTGTTGATTTACAATTGTTTTCAAGACCAAAATAAGATTTCCACCCTCCATTAATCCTTTTCACAATGTTGTATAGTTGAGCTTGTGATGAATATAATTTATGAGATATAGGTAGGAAGACACTTCCTCCAAGTTGCTATTGTCATATACAAAATTAGCATAAGAGACCTTCTTGGACTTGGTAATCATAACTATTTTTTTGCTAGTGTTAATAATCATACCCATATTAAAGCAAAAATTGTTGATGTAATTGTAACTTCGGAATGTATTCACTTGTATTTCTTATGTATTGTACCCCGATGTTTATTCCAGGATGTGTCTGTAATGTAATTGAGTCATGTCATGCCCCGATGTTCCGATCGAGAGTTTCTATAATGTAATCAAGTCATGTCAAGTCAATGTGGGCAACCCTCCTATTGTTCAAGGGTTAAATTCCCCCCAGTTCCGGGGCACTAGGGTTGTTAGACTCACCTAGTGAAGTCGGCCCTAGTAGGGTTTAGTCAAGTTGGGAATTAGTATAAATAGAGAGCTAGCCTCTCTATTTATCACACACTCAGTTGTAGCGCATAGCTAAGGAAGAAGAAGGCATTGGGGCTAGGAAGAAAGAAGGTTACTGCTGTCGAGAGATCATCTTACCGTTTAGGGTTTTACTTTTGGTGTTGATTCTATCTTTGAGGAAGTTGTGGGGTTTTCTCCATTTATGGTTTCCCCAAGGAAAAACACTGTGTTCATTGTCTCTTGTGTTTGATTGTTGTGCTTGTTATTCTCTCAGTTAAAGATCCTAATATAATGCTAGCTTAATGCTAAAATTCTAACATGGTATCAGAGCTAACCTGAGAAGAAGACACGGTGCAGCTGCGGGAACTAGGGCTTCCTAATTTGTGGATCTCTCTCCATGGATTTTCAACAAAAGAAGGTTGGATTAACTCTCCTCCCTAGGGTGCATATTTCTGTCGAAGCAGAATCCAATTATGAGGTTTTTCATTTTTGGACCCGACACTGCTGCCATAAATTAGGGCTTTTCACAAAAATGGAATTTTTCAGTGAGCTCAGGCCTGGATTGATATCCTCCCCAAAATCGAAGTTTAGAGATCAATATCAAAGCATTTGGTTGGATAGAACTCCGAAAAAGCAAAACTCTAATCTACTCCTGGACCAGCACTGCAGAAATTCAGCTCCAAATCCAAATCCGACATCTTGATTTGGTAAGATCTAAATCTTTTGTATTTCCATTTGAGGTTCTCAGTTAAGATGTCTCATCACACCAAGCTTGAGGGAGCTGATAACTTCGAAGCCTGGAAGTATAGGATCTCCCTGGTTCTGGAAGAAAATGAGTTGGACTCCTATATCCATGAGGAGGTTCCAGTTCTAGAAGGAGATGACGCTAAGGCCTTACATAAGAAGAAGTTGGTTACAAGAAAAAAGAATAATTACTGTTGATTCAATCAACGATCACCTCATACCACAAGTGTCCTCCCTCAAGACACCTAAAGCTATGTTTGATGCCCTAACCAAACTATTTGAAGGGAAGAACATCAACCAGAAGATGACTCTAAGGAACCGGTTGAAGAATGTAAAGATCCAGAATGAGGAGACCACCCAGTCATACTTCACAAGGGTCTCCCAAATCAAAGAACAGCTAGAAGCAATAGATGAAGAAGTGGAGAATGCAGAAATTGTGATGACAACCTTGAATGGTCTCCCTAGGTCATGGGATTCTTTCATCCAAGGAATTTGTGCTAGGAAGAAATCAGTCAAGTTCAGTAGACTGTGGGAAGAATGTTCTCAAGAAGAAGCTCGAATAGTAGCTTGAGAAGAAAAGATGGGAAGTGAAGATCAAGATCTCACAGTACACTCCAAGAAAGGAAGAAGGGAAAATCATCATCACCAAGGTAAGCATTCTCATCAGAAAAATCCATCCAAACTCAGATGTTATACATGCGATGAAATAGGACACTTTGCTAGAAATTGTCCCATGAATAAGAATGGATCCAAGAAGAAGAAGAACTCCATAAGAAGACATCATGCTCACACTGTTGAGGATGATGATCCTCCCAGGAAGAAAGTAAAACAAGAAAGTGAAGTCTCTTCAAGTGAAGAATAATATGTTCTGATCTCCGCTCTCACAAGAACTGCCACTCATGGAAGCAAAGATTGGCTTATTGACAGTGGGGCTTCCAAACACATGACAGGTTTCAAGGAATCTTTTGAGAAACTATCCGAACATAATTCACCCCATAAGGTGAAACTTGGGGATGACTACCAATATCCCATAAAAGGTAGTGGTGAATCCTCCTGCAAGCTAGACTCTGGAAAGTCTATGAAAATGAAAGATGTATTATTTGTACCAAGACTAAAGAAGAATATTCTCTCCATATCGACACTAGATGCAAAAGGCATGAGGGTTGCATTTGTAGATGGACAAGTCTTCATGTGGTTAAGAGGAAATACTATTGACGATGCAATAGTAATTGGAGAACAAGAAGGAGGATTATACAAATTGAAGGGCCATCCAGAACAAGCTTTGGTCCATGACACAGTAGAGCCAAATGAACTTTGGCACAGAAGGCTTGCACATGTGCACTACAGAGCACTACCACTTGCAAGCAAAAATGTTGAAGGTCTTCCAGAAATTCAAGCAAAACATGATGGAGTCTGCAAAGGATGTGTGAAAGGAAAGAATACAAAGAATACATTTCCAAGTAGTGAGAGCAAGGCAAAAGGAATCTTGGAAATCATCCACTCCAATGTATGTGGACCAATGTCATCAAGTTCACTAAGCGGTTATGTATACTATGTTTCTTTTATTGATGACTTTTCTGCGAAGACATGGATTTACTTCATGAAGAACAAAGATGAAGTTTTCAGCAAGTTCAAGGAATTCAAAGCCTTGATCGAGAACCACACAGGAAAGAAGATCAAGACCTTTCAATCAGATAATGGCGGATAATTCACATCAAATGAATTCAAAGACTTATGCAAAGAATCGGGGATTAAGAGGGAATTATCCACTCCATATAATCCACAACAGAATGGGGTTGCAGAAAGGAAGAATAGAACTATCATGGAAGCTGCAAGAGGAATGCTTCATGATCAAGATCTTCCCATGCATCTATGGGAAGAGGCTGCCAGAACAATGTTGTATGTACAGAACCGTACTCCACACAAAGTACTCAAGAACAAGACACCTGAAGAAGTCTATTTCTAGCAAGAAACCATAAGTCAACCATCTCAGAATATTCAGCTGTCTAGTGTACATACACATTCCGAAAGAAAAGAGGACAAAGTTAGATCCTTCATGAAAGAAGGGTATATTTGTGGGATACTCTGAAAGCTCGAAGGCTTACAAAATATACTTCCTATGATTCAAGAAGATCGACATCAGCAGGGATGTAACATTTGATGAATACTCAGCTTACAACAAATCCAGAAAGAGACCTGCTGAAGATCCTGAAGAAGCAGAAGCACCCAGAATTCATGATACAACCATGAACAAAGAAACTCAAGAAGAAGATCGAGAATTTAAAGAACCTCAAGAACCTATAGATCCACCTCAAGAGAAGAATCCTCACAAGAGGAAACCTACTTGGGTACGAGAAGCTATCCAAGGTGCAGAAAGATATGGGGCTCCAAAAGAGAATCACAGAGAAATAAAGAGAACCGGATCTTGCTTCGAGTATGTAGCTTTACTATGTGGCTTTATCAATAAAGAACCTTCCAATTATGAAGAAGCAACAAAACAAACAGAATGGAAGGAGGCTATGATCGAAGAGTATCAATCGATCATGAAGAACAATGTTTGGGATGTTGTTCCAAGACCAAAAGGGAAGTCGATTGTAACTTCCAAATGGATCTACAAGATCAAGCATGTTGCAGATGGTAGCATAGAGAAATATAAAGCAAGATTTGTGGCTTGTGGTTTCTCACATAAAGAAGGAATAGATTATGAAGAAACCTTTGCACCTGTAGCCAGATACACTTCCATCAGATCAGTACTTGCTCTGGCTGCAGTAATGAAATGGAAGATACACCAAATGGATGTCAAGACTGCTTTCTTGAATGGTGTAGTGGAAGAGGAAGTGTATGTAGAGCAGCCCCTTAGTTTTGAGACACATGACAGGGAGTCTCATGTGTGCAGATTGAAGAAAGCCCTGTACGGCCTGAAACAGGCACCCAGGACATGGTATGGCAGAATTGACAACTTTCTATCCAGTTTGGACTTTACCAAAAGTAAAGCAGATTTCAACCTTTACTGCAAGGTTGAAGATGGCAACCCAGTGATGTTCCTACTATATGTAGATGATCTGTTTGTAATAGGTATGGATGGGTTGATTACTGATGCGAAGAGAAAGCTTGCTGCCGAGTTCAAAATGAAGGACTTGGGTATGATGCACTATTTTCTAGGCATGGAGGTGTGGCAGAATGCAGATGAAATCTCCTTGGACAAGGGTAGTATGCAGTAGAGATCCTGAAGAGGTTTGGGATGATGGACTGCAAGGCCATTACCACACCTATGGAATTGAACCTGAAGCTATTGAGTGATGCTTCATCAGAAGCGGTTAATGCTACGATGTATCATCAGATGATTGGGTCCTTGATGTACCTGACGAACACGAGACCAGACATTTGCTTTGCTGTGAACACCTTGAGCCGGTTTCTGACAGATCCAAGACATGTTCACTTGATTGTTGCAAAGCATATTCTGAGGGCACTTCCGGTTCATGGGGAGTTTGGAGGACCCAAGGATCAGTCCTATCGACAACCGTAGCGATGGACTTCCCCACGCTAGTAGAACCGATGTAATTAACCGGGGCTGGAAAATCAAATGTGCCCATCAAAGATGCGTACATTCCAGCCCCCAAGCTCTGTGCAGCAGGTTTGGCCTGATCAACCAATGGCACAGTGGATTCCTTAGACTCTAAATGGCCTTTTCGGGTAAAATCAAGTTGGTCAACTGTAACCAACTTGCCCTCATGTGGAAAAACCACGACACGAAAAACATCCGATGCAACAGCAGACATTGCATAAGTCCAATTCCTTCCCAGAAGCAAATTGTAGTCCAAGGGACCATCAATCACTTCTACTTCAACAGACACTGCTTTTTCTGCCAACTTAATCTTAAAAGCCGACAAGATACCATGTGGACGGAAAGACCTTCCATCAAAAGCAGTAAGTAAATTGTTTGATGGGACAAGCTCTGGGGATCCAAGAGCTTTCCAACAGGCCAGGGACATAACACATGTAGAGGCTCCCTCATCAACAACTGCCCTGTTGATGTATATGTAACTTCAGAATGTATTCTTTTATGTATTTTGTATATTGTAACCCGATGTTTATTCCGGGATGTTTCTATTATGTATTTGAGTCATGTGGTCATGCCCCGATGTTCCGATCGGGAAGATTAATAATGTAAACAAGTCATATCAAGTCATTAGGTAAGTCCCCACAGTTTCGGGGCACTTGAGTTATTATACACTAATTAAGGTGTAGGCTCGAGTAGTAATTATTAGGTCGAGCCTACGTGTGAAATGGTAATTCAAGTGAACGAACTAATATAAATAGAGAGGGTGAGTCTCTCTATTTATCACTTGTGAATTACATCACTTGCTCTCTCAAGTGTGGCACACCTTTGGAGAAGGAAATTATTTGGCTTGACAGAAGACAGAAGGCTGTTGTTGTGTTGGGAGGTCATCTTACTGTTTTGGGATCACATCTTGTGGTGATACTATCTTAGAGGAAGTTGAGGGGTTTTATCCATTTATGGTTTCCCCTCCTAAAAAGCTTTGTGTCTCTTGTCTCTTGTGATGTGCTTATGTGATTGCTGTGCTTGTTATTCTCTCAGTGAAAATATCTTATCATAATGCTAGCTTAAATGTTGAAAAACTAACATGGTATCAGAGCTAACCTGAGAAGAAGACACTGTGCAGCTGCAGAGGCTAGGGCTTCCTTGTTTGTGGATCTTTCTCCACTATTTTTCAGCAAAAGTAAGGTGGACTTACTCTCCTCCCTAGGGCGCATCTTTCTGTCAAAACAGAATTCAATTCGGAGGATTTTCAGTTTTGGACCTGTCACTGGGGTCGGAAATTAGGGCTTTTTGCAGAAGAGGAATTTTTCAGTGAGCCCAGGCCTGGATTGTTCTCCTCCCCAAAATCGAAGTTAGGAACAAATTTGAAGGCATTTGGGTGGACAGAACTCCGGGAAATCAAAACCCTTGTTGCTCCTAAACCAGCTCTGCAGGATTTCAGCTCAAGCTTCAGATTTGACATCTTGAACCTGGTAAGATCTAAAATCTTTTGTATTTCCATTTGAGGTTCTTATTTGAAGATGTCTCATCATACCAAGCTTGATGAAAAGCTTGAGGGGGCTGATAACTTCCAAGCCTGGAAGTATAGGATCTCCCTGGTCCTGGAAGAGAATGAACTAAACTCCTACATTCATGAGGAGATTCTAGCTCCAGAGGGAGATGAGGCAAAGGCCTTGCATAAGAAGAAGATGGTTATGGCAAAGAGGATCATTGCTGATTCTATTAAGGATCATCTCATCCCACAGGTGTCCTCTCTCAAGAAACCTAAAGCTATGTTTGATGCCCTAACCAAATTGTTTGAAGGAAAGAACATCAATCGGAAGATGACCCTGAGGAACCAGTTGAAGAATGTGAAGATTCAGAATGCAGAATCTATCCAGTCATACTTCACAAGAGTTTCTCAAATCAAGGAACAATTAGAAGCTGTTGATGAAGAAGTGGAAAATGCAGAAATTGTCATGACTACCTTGAATGGCCTCCCTAGGTCATGGGATGCTTTCATTCAAGGAATTTGTGCTAGGAAGAAGCTGGTCAAATTCAACAGACTATGGGAAGAATGCTCTCAAGAAGAAGCTCGAATAGCAGCTCGAGAAGAGAAGATGGGAAGTGAAGACCAAGCTCTTACGGTACACTCCAAGACTCACTTCAAGTCATCAAGAAAGAAGAAACACCATTACAAAGGTAAGCCTTCTTACAAAGATAATCCTAAAAGAGATATGTCTAGGATCATATGCTATACTTGTGATGAAGTAGGACACTTTGCAAAAGATTGTCCTAACAAACAGAAGAAGATGAAGAAGAGCAGCAAAAGAAGACATCATGCTCATGCTGCAGAGGATGATGAATCATCCAGAAAGAGATCTAGATATGAAAGTGAAGATTCTTCAAGCGAGGATGAATATGTACTGATTTCAGCTCTCACAGGCAACATTACTCATGGGAGTGATGACTGGCTGATAGACAATGGTGCTTCCAAACACATGACGGGATTTAAGGAATCTTTTGTGAGACTATCAGAACATGAATCACCTCACAAGGTGAAACTAGGAGATGACTACCAATATCCAATAAAAGGTAGTGGGGAATCCTCATACAAGCTAGAATCTGGTAAGTCTCTAACAATGAAAGAAGTATTGTTTGTTCCAGGACTCAAAAAGAATCTTCTATCTATTTCAGCATTGGATGCAAAAGGAATGCGGGTGGCATTCATAGATGGTCAAGTCATCATGTGGCCAAAAGGAAAGACTATCGATGATGCCGTAGTAATCGGAGAACAAGAAGGAGGCTTGTACAAATTGAAGGGACATCCAGAACAAGCCTTGGTCCATGATTCAGTGGAGCCAAATGAACTTTGGCATAGAAGACTTGCACATGTGCATTACAGAGCACTACCTATTGCAAGTAAAGCTGTCGAAGGTCTTCCAGAAATTCAAGCAAAACATGAAGGGGTTTGCAAAGGATGTGCGAAAGGAAAGAATACGAAGAAGACATTTCCAAGCAGCGAAAGCAAAGCCAAAATCATTCTAGAGATCATCCACTCCGATGTATGCGGTTCTATGTCATCAAACTCACTTAGCGGGTATGCATACTATGTTTCTTTTATTGATGATTTTTCTAGAAAGACATGGATTTATTTTATGAAGAACAAAGATGAAGTGTTCAGCAAGTTCAAGGAATTCAAAGCCTTGATCGAGAACCAGACTGAAAAGAAGATAAAGACCATTAGATCAGATAATGGTGGTGAATTCACTTCAAATGAATTCAAAGAGCTATTCAAAGAATTAGGGATTAAGAGGGAGTTGTCCACTCCTTATAATCCACAACAGAATGGGATTGCAGAACGGAAGAATAGAACTATCATGGAAGCTGCAAGAGCTATGCTTCATGATCAAGATCTTCCTATGCATCTTTGGGCTGAAGCTGCCAGAACAACAGTGTATGTACAGAACCGTACTCCACATAGAGTACTCGAGAACAAGACTCCTGAAGAAGTCTTCTCCGGCAAGAAACCAGAAGTCAGCCATCTCAGAATATTCGGCTGTCCAGTGTACATACATATTCCAAAAGAGAAGAGAACAAAATTAGATCCTTCATGAAAGAAGGGTATATTTGTGGGATACTCTGAAAGCTCGAAGGCTTACAGAATCTACTTTCCAGGATTCAAGAAGATTGACGTCAGTAGGGATGTAACATTTGATGAAGACACAGCTTACAACAAATCCAGAAAGAGACCTACTGAAGAACCTGAAGAAGCAGAAGCACCCAGGATCTGTGATACAATCATGAATGAAGAAGCTCAAGAAGAAGATCGAGAGTTCGAGGAACCACAAAGACCTGAAGATCCACCTCTGGAGAAGAATCCTCATAAGAGGAAACCTGCTTGGGTACGTGAAATTATCCAAGGTGCGGAAAGATATGGGGCTCCAGAAGAGAATCATAGAGAAAGAAAGAGGACAAGATCAAATTCTGGGTATGTAGCTTTACTATGTGATTTTATTGATAAAGAACCTTCCAGTTATGAAGAAGCGGCAAAACAGAAAGAATGGAAGGATGCTATGATCGAAGAATATCAATCGATCATGAAGAATGATGTTTGGGATGTTGTCCCAAGACCAAAAGGGAAGTCAGTTGTCACTTCCAAATGGATCTACAAGATCAAGCATGCTGCGGATGGTAGCATTGAAAAGTATAAGGAAAGATTTGTAGCTCGAGGATTCTCTCAGAAAGAGGGAGTAGACTATGAAGAGACCTTTGCACCTGTAGCCAGATACACTTCCATCAGATCAGTACTTGCTCTGGCTGCAGCGACGAAGTGGAAGATACACCAGATGGATGTCAAGACTGCCTTCTTGAATGGTGTAGTAGAAGAGGAAGTGTATGTGGAACAGCCACTCGGTTTTGAGACACATGACAGAGAGTCTCATGTATGCAGATTGAAGAAAGCCCTGTATGGTTTGAAACAGGCACCCAGGACCTGGTACGGCAGGATTGATAGATTTCTATCCAGTTTGGGCTTTACCAAGAGTAAAGCAGATTCCAACCTTTACTACAAGGTTGAGGATGGCAACCCAGTAATGCTTCTATTGTATGTAGATGATCTATTTGTGACAGGTACAGATGGGTTGATTGCTGATACGAAGAGAAAGCTTGCTGCTGAGTTTGAGATGAAGGACTTGGGGATGATGCATTATTTTCTAGGTATGGAGGTGTGGCAGAGTACAGATGGGATCTTCCTTGGTCAAGGGAAGTATGCAGTAGAGATCCTAAAGAGATTCGGGATGATGGACTGCAAGGCTTTGGATACACCCATGGCATCGAACCTGAAGCTATTGAGTGATGCTTCTTTAGAGTCGGTTGATGCTACGATGTATCATCAGATGATTGGGTCATTGATGTACCTGACGAACACGAGGCCAGATATTTGCTTTGCTGTGAACACCTTGAGCCAGTACTTGACAGATCCGAGAAGTTTTCACTTGGTTGCTGCAAAGCATATTTTGAGGTACCTGAAGGGTACGATTGATTATGGGCTCAAGTATGATGCGAATCAAAAGATTAACCTGGAGGGTTATGTTGATTCAGATTGGGGCAAGTAGTGCCATCGACAGGAAGAGTACTTCGGGATGTTGCTTTAGTATGGGATCAGGTGTGATCTCTTGGTTTAGCAGGAAGCAATCCTGTGTGGCACTGAGTACAGCTGAAGCAGAGTATGTCGCAGCTTGTTCAGCTAGTTTTGAGGCAGTATGGCTGCGGAAGCTGCTGTCTGATATATTTGATCTTCAGTTAGATGCTACTTGTATACATTGTGACAACCAGAGTTGTGTGAAGCTGTCAAAGAATCTAGTGTTCCATGACAAGTCGAAGCATATCGAGATCAAATATCACTATATCAGGGATATGGTGCAGAGAGGAGCAGTGAAGCTCCTGTATGTTGCGACATAGGAACAGATAGCTGATATGTTGACGAAGCCATTGGCTAGGCTGAAGTTCGAGTACTTCAGAGAGAGACTTGGTGTTCTCCAGATCAAGGCTTCCTCCCAGAGACAGTGACGAGTCCCAAAGCCATTTTGACGAGCAGGTCAGATGTAAGGGCTGTGCCATTCTGTTCATGGCTAAAGGATTTAGTTCCTTCCATGTCAGATGTAAGTGCAGAAATCTCTCTTCATTGTGGTTGAGAGTCTTCCATCATTGTGGCGGAGGTGGCTCCTGCC
>LPNX010139012.1:1299007-1325117 GCA_001517045.1 Pseudotsuga menziesii | reverse complement strand
TCTTGTCTCTTGTGATGTGCTTATGTGATTGCTGTGCTTGTTATTCTCTCAGTGAAAATATCTTATCATAATGCTAGCTTAAATGTTGAAAAACTAACATGCCCTTCCAATGGTCTTACCACCATGGACGACATCTATTGATAGGGGTACATGGTAAGGGAGGCTAATTTTGACATCAGATAGATGAAATTTCGCCGTGAGACTCAAAGAGTCCATGCTACCCAAAGCTGCTAAGAGGGCATCCCGCTGAGCGGGACAACTCTGTAGCACCTCTAAAGCTGACATTGCACACGGGGTCTGATTCAAGTCTTCAACCACGGAGTAGTTGGAAGCAGCCCTAGCATTTGGGTTATGCAAAGTCTTCTTAAAGACACCTTTGGGTATCTTTGGCATTATTTCCGCAGGTTTCTCTATTGTGAGAGGGTTGGAAGGTTCACCTACAGCTTTACCCGTCTCAAGAGTCTCTTTCTCATAGTTTTTGTTCCTGGTTTGCAACAAAGTTGAGGATCGAACCATGTTGATATAGTTGGGGTCAGGGGCAGTTTGAGTGCCCCCTGCTACGGTAGAAGCTGAAGCAGAGTTCTGTCCTTGGGGAAAAGGGTCCTTTAGGACAGCCGGTTGTTGAGCTTTAAGCAGCTTCTGGGCTTGATCCATAAGGGGACAAAGGTGAGTAAGGTGGTCCTCTTGGCACAACTTACAAGGGAACTTGACCTTCTTCTTTTCTTTTTTGCCCCCATCAGCATTGTTCGCAGGCTTTGGCTTGTTTTGGTTTCCCTCTCCATTCTTACCTTTCTTTTTCTTCCCGTCGGGCTGCTGATTGCCCTTCTGAGAGGTTTGTGCAAAAACATTTGCACTCTGGGGGGAGGGGGCATCCTTTTCTGCCTCCGCCGTAGACTGTTTGACAGACAATTGGTGAAGTTGTTTTGTCAAAGACCGGAAGCTGAAAGTGGCTAAGAAAAGCACTAGCCAAGTCCCAGAAACTACTGAAAGCAGCAGAAGGCACCTCAATGTACCATTTTGCCGAAGTGCCTGTCAAGGTCCTCTGGAACAACCTCAACCTCACTGAATCCTCATTCAGTGAATTTGAAGAACACCATAAATGGAAGGTGGTGGCATGAGCCCCAGGATCTTCACCAGCTTTACCTTCGAACTGAGGGATGTCCGAGGGTAATTTGGTGGGAACAGGTGGCCACAAGGGGTCATGCCTCACCGGGTCTTTCATTAATTTTGACAATTCTTGCAAGTTTAAAGTTGCCAAGAAAGGAAGTTTGGGCCTAACCGGGGCACTAGGTGTACCAGCTTGGGGATTAGAGGGTCCTGCCCCCGAATGCCCATGGGAAAAAGTGGGGTTGCCCCCATACACCGGTTGCGAAGTGGGAAGGTTGCTTTGAAATGGATTCCATCCGTAAGCCATAGGATTGTGTGTGGGAGGTGCAGTGTAAGAAGTTCGGGCCGTCCCCATGGAAGCAGGGGTCTAAAAGACAGGAGCAGGTATCCCTCCGCTAAACAATGAAAAGGGAGAGCTCGTGTATGGGACCGAAATAGGGGTTTGGAAGCTTTGCCCATAAGAGGTGTTGCCCCCAAACTGCACTCCTACATATGAAGGAGGTGGACCTACGTAAGGACTGGATGGGGGAATGTGGCCCCCATTCCAAGGAAATCCTTGGACAAATGCCGAGGATCCTACTAGACCACCTTGGGTAGTGTAAGGGAAGGAAGAAGGAATGGTAGGTATACTGGCGATCCCAGTAACCATGTCACTAGAATTACCTCCTATGTTTGAGTGAACCGGTGGTTGAACCACTCGGCTCGCTGGAGTCAAAGGTGTAGAAGGAAAAATAGATCTAGGGGCACTGACCGTGGGAGGTAGTACCCCTTCAATCGGAAGGGTTGAGGTGAACACAAAAGGACTTTCTTCCGTAGAAGACACGACTCTACCCACAGGGACACCTAACACGAGTGAATCAAAAGGTCTAACCTGAACGATCACAGGATCGTTTAAATCAGTCAAGGGGGTGTTAAAGTTTCTTGCAAACTCGTCAGTCTGCAGTTCTTCTATCTCAACTATGTCAAAATCAAAGCGGTTAGCTATCAGTTCTGGTTCACCAAGAACTTCACTTATCCCTACTGGTCCAAATGGACCGTCAGTGTCTAATCTCCGCCTTTGGGGTAAAGGTGGAGGCTCCAATGTGGTGAGAGGAGGAAGGTTTCTCAACCTTCTTGACCTTCTAACAAGTTGGTCCTCCAGAATTAAAAATTTGACAAATCACACCCTAAGGCCAACTAAACACAAGCAAATCCAAAGAGCATACACTATAAAGATCCTAAAGTCTCAAGCAATCAAACCAGGGTAAAAAGATATACTTTTCCGAAGAAAGCTGATGAACGATTACTTGGCGTCCTTGAAGTGGTTCTTAGGCACAAGCGGAGGAATCACCCACCGCCCTCCTACACTTTCAACAAGGGTTACCTTCCAAGCCCGTTCAAGGTGAACCAGAAATAACCTTTCGGTTTACCTAGGTATGAACCCTAAAAGACAAGAGACTAAAGGCTACCTTGGCAATACCAACAGTCTGGGGGGACAGTCGCAAGCCGAACTCGTACGCATGGGCAGGGTAGCTGAGCCCGAAACTCTGTCTAGGACAGAATCCCCAGATGCGCAAAATTCCTGAGTTACGCTTTGACAAGGATTCAGAGGGCTATCTCCTCTGTCCAAGCCTCCACGCGGCCTCGTGCTTAACTCTCGTTTGAGAGGAGCTTCCCAGATATAGTGATAGAGTCAAGGATTTACCTAAAGAAAGGTCCACTATGTCTGAGTTTATAACTTGCGGGAAGTTTACACTTCCTAGCCCACAAGTCTAGCCTAAGCTAGTAGGTGAAAGGCCCCTAAAAATAAAAATTTACTAGTAAATTTTAATTTATGCGTTTATTTTAGAGGGTTATTTCTTACTCAAGAGGAAATGGAGTGGTATACTTTATGGTGTTTTGACTCAAACAATAAATAAATGAAAATAAAGGTGTATTCAAAACAAAATTACCATTATAAAAACAAACTTCTTTTTCTTTTTGCAAATATGTATTGATGAACTGAATGCAATGATAAGAGAAACTAAGCCTATATTTTTATATATTTTTAGATTATATTTTTAAATTGAAACAAACACTACTTATGCAAAATCACAATGCAAAAGCTTAACAATGTTTTTTTTTTCACTTTTAAAAATACTCAAAATTCTACTATGCATCTACAATGCACTATACTTGAGTAAACTTGAAACTTATAAACTGTATAAAAGCAACAAACTGAAGCAAACAGGCTGACAGAACCAACAGACCACCAAGAAAGGAAGGCTAGGAACCCTAGCTTGGGTGCAAACAATGACAAAAATCACTGCAGACTTACAAAGGCAAGTGACAACCAGCCACTGTCAGAAGACAGACTGGAAAAACAGAGCCCAAGACCCTGATCACTGATCTGGACAAAGACACTTTAACCTATCACCCAAACAGGCCACAATACTTCAGCATGCAAGCAGTAAATAAACCAAGCAAAAGAGACTCAAGGGCTTCTGAAAAAGTACAAAATGTGATCACCACATGTATTCAAACAAGCTACACAGCATTCATAAGGAAAATCTACTCAGAAAACAGGGATTACACAAAGAAAAGAACAAGCAAACTTTAACTTAAAAATCCCTACTTCCAGGCATATTCGCAACTGTCTATAAGTGCAACCCACGAATGATTCGCGACTGTCTAGTACAGCAACCCACGAATGCAAGTTTGTATTCGCAACTGTTCAGAAGAACAACTCGTGAATGGGTATAAATTTTTTCTCAAAAGCAAAGAAAAACCCAAAAGACTTTCAAATACTGAAGCAAGTAAGAACAGGATAAAAGATCACACACAGACTTCCAAGCAAAGACTGGTCAGGAGGACAGAAATAACCTACAACAGTCTAGGCTTCCCCAGGGGATTCGCCAGTTCTATTGTACAGGATAATACACCTAATAACCATAGGTCTGGGGTTACCAACATACTCAATTAACTTGCAGACAATTGACTTCTACAGTGCAGTAAAGGAAACATGAGGATGAGAAAGACTTACTTGATTAACGAAGGTTGATCCTTGCTTATCCTCTCCCGATCTGCTCCACTTTCAAAGTCTTCAAGGTTGCTCCTCTTTCACCTGTCAAGAGACACTTTTCCAGATACAAGATGATTCATATATATATATGCAGGTCAGATAAATCATATACAATATTGAAGCATAAACATTTATCAATCTACAATACATGAAACACATATGGAAGAAGGATTCTCTTTATTATCAATAATGAAAGAGTTCAGAGTACAAGCCAACGCCTGAGACAAGGACTCCTCTGCAACCAAAGGGTTCTGAGTTCCACTGCTCCAAAGACTTCTGTATAAAATCCACCAGCATAACTTTGCTCTCCAAGTGTGTATATCCAACACCCTCCCCAAGGCCTGTATTTATATGGGTGAAATAAGGCAGTTCTCGAAGGTTGAGGAAGTTGTAGCAGTTAAGGAGATTAAGGTAAATGACTTAATTAATCTCCAATAAACTCGTGTTTTTATTTTTAAATGCTAAGGGACATATTCGCGGGTATGTATAAGGACAACCTGCGAATGATTTGCGATTATTACAAGGGCAACCCGCGAATACATCCATTCGCGATTTGTAACAACCGACACTTGCGAATGATTCGCGAGTTGCGTATAAGGACAGTCACGAATACAACTCAACATAGCAAAATGGCAAAGTAACCAGCTGGATGGAGAAAGAATGTATTCTATCACAAGCCAATCTATAGTGTTTTGGGCAAACCTCTATCCATAGATGTCCTTTTGTGTGCCAACATGAGGGATGTCGGCACTCAGACGGAGAGGTGCCATTCAGGTGTATAACAGTACCTAAGGGGTACAATTGATTATGGGCTCAAGTATGAGGTGAATCAAAAGATTAACCTAGAGGGTTATGTTGATTCAAATTGGGCAGGCAGTGCCATCGATAGGAAGAGCACTTCAGGATGTTGCTTCAGTATGGGATCATGTGTGATCTCTTGGTTTAGAAGGAAGCAATCATGTGTGGTACTGAGTATAGCTGAAGCAGAGTATGTCGCAGCTTGTTCAGAGAGTTGAGAGGCAATATGGCTGAGGAAGCTACTGTCTGATTTATTTGATCTCCAGATGGATGCTACTTGTATACATTGTGACAACCAGAGTTGCGTGAAGTTGTCAGAGAACCCGGTGTTCCATGACAAGTCGAAGCATATCGATATCAAGTATCACTATATCAGGGATATGGTGCAGAGGGGAGCAGTGAAGCTCCAGTATGTTGCAACGGATGAACAAATAGCTGATGTGTTGACAAATCCATTGGCTAGGGTGAAGTTTGAGTACTTTAGGGAGAAGCTTGGTGTTCTCCAGATCAAGATTCCCTCCAAAGGGAAGTGATGAGTCCGTGAGCCATTCTTACATGGTGAGAGGATTGGTTCCTTCCATGGTTAGATGTAAGGGCTGAGACATTCTGTCATGGTGAAAGGATTGGTTCCTTCCATGTCAAATATGAGTGCTGAGTCATTCTGATGTGACTGTAGGATTGGTTCCTACATGATCAGATATAAGTGTTGAATGCCATTCTCTGAATGGAGGCACCTGGTCAGTTACCAGGAATCCTCAACCTGGGGCTGAGAGCCCTTATGACGTGTATGCTAGATTGGTTCCTCGCATGGGCAGATGTAAGTGCAGAGCCCTTTCGACATGTAGGTTGGATTGGTTCCTTGCATGGTCGAATGTAAGTGCAGAGCCCTTTCGACATGTAGGTTGGATTGGTTCCTCGCATGGTTGAATGTAAGTGCAGAGCCTTTTTGACATGTATGTTGGATTGGTTCCTCACATGGTCAAATGTGAATGCTGGGCCTTTTTGATAGGGTTGTGGGATGTGTTCCCACATGGTCAGATGTGAGTGTTCGGCATGCCTTTCTGATATGATTATAGGATCGGTTCCTACATGATCAAATATAAGTGCTAGGCGAGCCATTCTGACTTGGGGTCAGATATAAGTGCTGGAAGAAGACCTCCATGGAGGCTAGGCCTAAAACCAACATGAAAAAGGGTTGGCTCTGTGGAACTTCCTGTGACGAGAAGAATCATGAGATAGCACCCGTGATGATCCAGATCCAGTGATGGTGTTCCAGTGATGATGATCCAGATCGAGTGATGATCTAGATCCAGTGATGATCCAGATCCAGATGAATATGACTTGAAGATGAAGATGACTTGAAGATAGAGATGACTTGAAGGTGAAGATGACGAGGACTCAATGGTGATCCAGATGGTACAGAGAAGAAGACTTGTGCTGATAAAGTGTGTTGAGAGAGTACCTTCCTAGTTAAGAGGGAGTGTTGGTGTAATTGTAACTTCAGAATGTATTCACTTGTATTTCTTATGTATTGTACTCCGGTGTTTATTCCGGGATGTGTCTTTAATGTAATTGAGTCATGTCATGCCTCGATGTTCCAATCGAGAGTTTCTATAATGTAATCAAGTCATGTCAAGTCAATGTGGGTAACCCTCCTATTGTTCAAGGGTTAAAGTCCCCGCAGTTTCGGGGCACTAGGGTTGTTAGACTCACCTACTGACATCGACCCTAGTAGGGTTTAGTCATGTTGGGAGTTAGTATAAATAGAGAGCTAGCCTTAGTGCTCTTAAATATCTTTCAACCACCCTTTAGTGCTCTTAATTTTTTTAATGATAGTATTGTACAACCTTATCGCAACAGCTCTCAACTCAAAAGGAACCTTTAGCTCTTCTAATTTATTCCACAAATTATTTCTAGGCACCATATCAAAAGCCTTCCTAAAGTCTACAAAGTAACAAAAGAGATTAGTTTTACTATTACGACACTCCTTTGCAATGATCCTAAACGTAACAAGGTGGTCTGTAGTAGATTTATGTCTTATAGCGCTCATTTGACCTTTAGCCCACTTACCTTCATTTTCTAGCCATATGTTGAATTTATTTTCTAAAATGATACTTTAAAGCTTGGCTAAGAGAGGGCTAATCATAATGGTCTGATAATTAGAGGGGTTATTTTTATCACTGCTTTTAAAGATAGGAATAACGAGGCTCTAAGTCCAAGGATTAGCAAAAACTTTCATGACTGCTAGATTAAAGGGTTTGTGGTTGTGAGGAATGAGGACCAGCCCTCCAATTTTTAATATTTTTTATTAGTATCCTTCAATAGTTACCCTATACGTGTTTAAAACTTTTTGGTGGTCGATATTTCTAATTTAATGTGTTCAAATAAAAAATGATCATAATGACAAAGGAAAATAACGTTGATAAAGACATTAACTTCCCGTGGTAGTGTAAATTAAAATGTATTTATTTCTCAATAGATTGTTAGTACTATAATTTATTAATTTAATTAATAATTAAATGTTTTATTTTAAATTAAATAATTTTTCATTTATTAATAATATAACAAATACTATACTTTTATAGTAAAATTTGATTTTTTATATATTTAAAACTAGTAAAGTAATTGTTTATACTATTAATATAGTTTTCAATTAGAAGACAATATATAACATTATACAAATGACGAAATCTATCCTTCAGAACTATCTTAAAATATATGGCCCCTATGAAACTAGTATGCTCTATGAAATTGGGCAAAGGAGTCACCCTTTTTAAAATAAAATGAGAATATAGAAAAAATAAATTGAGACTTGTCATTAAGGTAGATATGCATCTATTGAGAGGATTTGTGAGCCAATGTTGTTTAAGTTTGCTAATCTAGATTTTGGTTCTCCATAATCACTTCAATCCCTTAGAATGCTTTTACCAAGGCTTTATGTTTCATGTCCATGAAGTCCAATTTGTCTAGAATGACTGGTTGTTGAATACTTTTTATTTCATGACCTACACAATAAAGGATTTGTTGTGTCAGTAAAGTTCCACCATCTTGAGTTATTTGATATTCAACTTTGGAGAAAAACCTATATCCATAATCCAATTTAGAAACTCAACATCAACTTCCAAAAGGGATCCATTGGTGAAGATCAAGGAGTTTTTCACTAGTGGGAAAGGTTCAATTCCCATGAGGGCCTATATTGGAGCCATAGGGTCACCTTGAGCTAGTGGTTGAATGTGTTGTTGCACCTAGACATATTGTATTAAATGATCTCGTGGCCCATGCACGCATACGTAGATCAAATCCCACTCCTATGTCCTTAAAAATTTAAAGCCCAAAGCGGGTGGATCCATTGGTGAAGAGCAAGGAGTTTTTCACCAATGGGCAAGGTTCAATTCCTGTGAGGACCTAGCCTAAATCCATAGGGTCACCTTTAGGTAGTAGTTGAATGTGTGAGTGGACCCAAATTGTATTAAATGATCCTATGACCCATACACATATAAATGGATCAAATCCCACCCTCATGTCCTTCAAAAATTGATTTTTAAGGAACTCCTTGTGATGTCATGGGTTCAAATCTTGACCAAGCACTGTGTCATGCGTGGGGCATCCTTGCTACACCTAGGGGTGTACAGTTAGCAGATTGGAACCGACCCTCTGTCACATGAGTACAATCCCAACCCTAGTTGTTTATTCTCCTAGTTACAAAAAAAAATCTCCACATCAACAGTTTCAAGTATCTTATTTAATAAATATATGATTTTTATTTTTATTTTTAAAAACTAGTTTTGTAAAAATCTTGTTGTAAATTTTTAATATTAATATTCGTAAAAAAAATGATACTGAAAAGATGGAAGAGAATAAATAATATAATACAAAGATTTATTTATTTCGGAAAAAATTACTAGTAGCTTTCCCTTATTTTGAGGATGGAGAATGATACCTAACATATTATTTATGGGAATTAATCTAAAATAGAGAGGACGATTTTGAAATATATGTCGATGAGATTGCCATTGATGCCAACATGGACTTGCAGTGGCCCCATAGGTTGTCATTGATGCCACCAAGTCCCTCTTGCAGTGCACAGGTATGGATGATCCCAGTACCCTTACATCTAGTACCTTGGAGCCCACACAGAGTTGGGTTGTGCTTTGAAGCACCTTGTACCCAGTTGACAAGGTCCTTGTATCAACAAGGTTGGATATTCGAGCCACCAACTTGTTGACGATGCTGAAGACCCTGCTAATGATGTTGAAGCCCCTGTGGATGATGGAGAAGCATTAATGACCCATTTTGTGGTCATTCATGCTTTAACAGGGTCATGGTACCGTAGGATAAGGTTTGGTAACCCCATAGGTGATGTCATGATGGATCTTGAGCCTTGGAGGTCTCCTTGTGTGGTTGAGGTGGTTGAAGAATCCCATGAAGCCTCTTTCTTTATGAATAATCCTTAAAGAGGTCCTTGGACCCACAATTGATGGTTTAAAGGTCCTTGTACTCTTGTGGAGTCTTGGAACCCTTGGGGATGGTCCTAGGACATAAGAAAAGAATTTACACCCACTTATATGTTGGTATGATGACATTTGGACATTTTGTTGCTTGTGGATGATAAGGTCCTTGGACATACATCTCATGGTGATGGGGTCCTTGATGCACCCTTAGAGGACACCCTTGATCAAGGTGAACTTGATGGAATACAACAAACCTTGGACATGATGACACATTGAAGATGTTGGCACCCACATACATTGTGGTATGAAGGCTCTTGGAAAAACTTGATGGCTTGATCCATATTACCATTTGATGACAAGCTTGAAGCCCATGATGCTCTTGCACATTTCTAAATGGTAAGACACAACACAAAATATTAAATATTAAAATATAAAACAATAAACAATACCTTGTTGACCTTGAAGAAGTCAGCTCCAAACAAAAAAATTAAATAAAAAATAAAATTATTTTTTCATGATAGGTCGGCTCAAAAAATTGTTGGAAAAATAGTATAAATACTCAGTCAAACGATTCATTTTTGCAAGGTGAATTTTGGTTGTGTTGCTATGAGATTTTTCATGACTGTGGTGGATTGAAGCGTGTGACCTGAGGAAATTCAAAGGTAATTTGTAGCAGTAGTAGCACAGACCCAAATTGCAGAGAAGGTACAGTCAACAAAAGTGAAATTTTTGGGTTTTGATTTTGTTTTTGCAACAGCCTTATCCAAGTTCCACAACAGAATTTTCTTGTGGGTTGCTAGGGTCAATAGTAGAAGCACAAATTCTTCTTCTTTTTATTTTTATTTTGGTTTTGATCTATGCAAACTCAATGACGATGAAGATGTGTGTAAGCTCGCTTGCACTGAGGTGACTGAAGCACTTTCGAAGGTGACTGCTGGGGGGTTTCCACAGTCCCGAATTGCAAAGAAATTTGTTGCAGCAGCAAGTTGTCTAAGATTTTTGATGGCCAAATGACTGAGCTCTCATTCATCTGAAATTGGAGTATTTACACAGTCCCGGATTGATGGAGGATTTTTTTTTTGTTTAATCTTTTTGTTGAACACTTTACACAGTTCGAATTATTTTGGAGTAACTACTGACAGTCCCAAAATTCGTGAAGGATATCTCTGATTTGCTTGGGGTGGTTTGTAAACTATGGCAACCATATAAGTGTCTCTTTTTGTCTTTGAAAATTTTGGGATCACCAAGTTTGACTAGTGGATGGTTTCCACGGTCATTTGCAGTTAAGGGTTAACATCTACACAATCCTATGATAGTCCGAATTTTGTGAATCATTGAAGAGGCCACAAACCAAGTTTTGAGCCTTCCACGTGACATGGTGTAGGACCTTTTGATTGAACATAAAGGTGCATAAATAGTTTAATTTCATGGAGAGGGTTACAATGTGAATTTCTAAGGTTGCAAGACCAAGTTTGATGGTTAAAAAAATGACCTAGTTGATGAACAAACCAAGCCTTTTATAGTGGTCTGAATCTTGTTTAGAGTGGAGTTTACTACAACAGTTTGAAATGCACTAGAGATGTATATAGTGCATATACAACGATGAAGTATAACTTATGATGATGCATACAAGACTACCCTACAAAACATGAAAACCCTAGAATGATGATGCAATCCCTATAGTAATGATGCATATCTACATGATGATGATAATGCATGAGTGAATGTACAGTAAAATATACATACATTAGTGTGTGAACGGTTGCATGTTTACAATGATTTCTACAATGATGAAAGATGCAGAATGTATGATGAATATGTAGCAGTATGATCCAGCAGTATGAAGATGATGCACTATGATGATGAAGAATGCATTAGTATGTGGTGAAGAATGCAATAGTATGTATACAGTGATGCAAGCACATTAAATTAAGTGGTATATTGTTGCACTCTATATACCATGATGAAGATGATGCATGCTATGAAGTGATGATGCATTTCTATGCACTATGATGATGACATATACTATATACTGATATATGATGCACTCCTATACACTACATACTTGTTGAGG
Organism: Pseudotsuga menziesii; assembly: GCA_001517045.1. Taxonomy (NCBI): domain Eukaryota; kingdom Viridiplantae; phylum Streptophyta; class Pinopsida; order Pinales; family Pinaceae; genus Pseudotsuga; species Pseudotsuga menziesii. Next base: position 1,313,647 of record LPNX010139012.1, on the reverse strand, counting down.
TCTCCTTGTTGAAACTACACTCAAAGATGATAAAGTATACTATGATATGATGATGCACACATAGAGTGGTAGCAATTTTGGGCATGAGCAGTGTAATGTCCCCAGTTTTGACCCCGTTTGCATGATGTATATATTGTAATTAATCGTGGTGAGGAGCTCAAGGCAAAAGCCCCACCATCGATTTGGTTGTGTATGTTTCGGCAATGGGGATAATTGCCGATGGTATGTTGTGCTATCCGACACATTTTAATGTGGCATCATGTAAACACGCACATCAAATAAACTGAAACCACAACCAGCTACGGCAGTGCAACGTTGAATGAAAAGGGCATGGTTCCAAAGGATAAGGGGTGGGGGATGTCAAACCTTGGTTATGGGGGAAAAACCCATGTGTTTTATCACCTTTGTTGTTTGTCACCTTTTGTCTCATCCAACCTTGTCAACCTCTTTAATGCTTCAGCTGGTGGTTGAGGAGTTATGGCTGCTGGTGGTTGAGGCAGTTATTGCCTTTGGGAGTGGGTTGGCAGGACTGTTAGTCCCTTGCCCACATGCCCACTCCACCACGACCTTCCATTCACTCCACCTTCCCCCACGACTCCATTCTCCTCATGGTCGGTTGCTCTCATGCACTGGTCTTCTGTTCTCCTCACGCACTTCTCATCGCGCGTTGTCTCTGTGGTTGTTCGTCTACGTGCATGAGTGGACCTGTGCACTCTCACGCAGGAGCGGAGGTCTTGCTCATCCTCACGCACAAGCAGTGGATCTGCTGGATTTCACGCAGCCAGGAGGGGAGCTGTTTACCTGTGGTCATTCACGTTTTCCACAGAGTGGAATTGGGTAAGTCTCCTTCACGTTTTGTGGTCTGGTGTAAGTTGCACTCACGCACAGACTATTTGGGGTCGTTTTCCCATGTTGTGAGCCGTGCTCATTGACTATGTTTTGGGGCTGTTGTTTCCCCACGTTTTGCTGGCCGTGGTGCTTAAATTCGTTTTGGGCCATTGTGGAACTTCCAATCCGTTGATTGAGATTTCCTCTGTCCACGCTTGGAGTTGGCTCCTCCTTGTTCGGGACTGTGTAAATTGCCCAGCCATTACCTGAGGGGATTGTGTATGCTGTGGGTTGTGGATCACCAATCTGTTGGCTGAGTTCCCTGTTTTGGGACTATGGATTGCTGTTATCTTTTCATTGGGTGTTTGTGGCTGCTGAGGTACCCTGGTTTGGCTTGCAGTTGAGTTGTTTTGGCCACATTAGGGCCAAAACCAACTCTGAGTTGCCTTGTAGGCTTGAGCTGTGTCTCACCTTCCATTTGGGATCATCCCCGGTTGTTTTCCCTTCTTCACAGGGCTGTGAAGGGATTATTTGGCTGCTGGTGTGTAGTGGTTGTCCCTTGGACTGTGCTGGATTGGCCGATCTGTTGATGGCCTGATAAACCCAGCTGTGTTGGTTTGTTGAATTGTGTCCCCTTGGCTATGCGTAAGCCTGCAATTGACCCTTATCCTTGGAGGAATCATGCCCAGCTCGGGGGTGGCAGCGTTGCTGAGAGATAGATGAGCAAGCTGGCCTATGGTTGGGTGGAACGTTGCAGCGACGTAGCTGGTTGTGGGACAAGTTCTCCATCAAAAAGATAAGTACTGCTGGTTACCTCATCTCTGCAGTCAACCTGTTGTTTCATGAATCATGATGAACATGTAAATGCTGGAATGTATGTTTGCTTCCGCTGTATGATTGAGGAATTATGCATATGTGCATGCTTGTATGTTCATGCATCTTCATATGCATCATGCTTAACAGTTTTTAATTCCAGCATTGATTTCGTTTGATTATGTTCATGGGGCGGTTTGCTCGGCTGTATTGATGTTGCGTCGCGTCCTCTTCACCGGTCTGAGGGATGGGGACGTGACAAGCAGACTGTACTTAAGGCAGCAACAGTAAGAGGATACAGAACAAGTCTTATAGCAGAGACTCAGAGGTCTTTGACATAAGACCTTGTTGGTAATCTTGAGACGTTGATGAAATTCCATGATGACGATGATGCTTTGATGATCAGTGTTACAACGCCGAAGAATGATGAGCAGAGAAGATTGACCAGCATTGATGATGAGTAGACTTGACATCGTTCATGAGCAAAGGTTGGCCAACAGATTGATTAGAAGAGGTTGGCCAGCAGAGATCGATGTGCAGAGGTACATGAGCAGAGACTATTGCAAGTGGAATATTGCACTTGAGGATTGGACTCCTCAAACCCTTCTTAGTTGGAGCTAAGAAAACCAGGTTGGGTCATGTTATGAGAGTTGGTTCTCTTTTAATCAGTTGGTGCTAATTTTAATCGAGAATATTGTAGTCTTCCATGTACAATATATAAAGATCAAAATTACATATATTCTTGTGTCTCTTTTGATGCGATGTTGTGTGTATGACTCATGATGAATTTTATTATACAATTGATGACATAATGATTGATATACTTTGATTGATTAAAAGAAGGTAAACAGTTTGTAATTGGTCTCACACTGATTCACCCCCCCTCTCAGAGTGGCCATTGTGTTCAACTATTATATATATATATATATATATATATATATATATATGAAGTCATATAGAGAGGGATCTTAGGGTTTTCACAAGTAAGTAGAAGGCCATACTTGGGTGTTGATGAGCTTGAAGACATGGAGGCTCTTAATCACATTGAAGAACTTAGAATGGTTGATCCCTTTAGAAGCTGTGAACTACCTTACATGGGAAATCTCACTATGGAACTATAAAAAACCTAGAATTGCTTCTTTCATCATATTTTTTCCTTTGTGCCTTCACACAATTTTCAATCACCAATACTCTTACCCTTCCGCCCATTAATGGTTCTTGTTATATGTTCAATACTTTTGGAATTGGTGGGATGGACTGCTGGATCACATCGAAGACACAAGACCACTTGTATACGGTTGATTTTTGTACCTAGGAAAGTGTTTCCCTAGTGATATTTTTGCCTAAGTCATTGAGAAGGGAAAAAGTGACATGATCCTTGTATTAATTGCTCGAGATGAGCATTTAATTCACTTTAGAGATTAAAGTGACTTTTTAATAAATTTAAGTTGTGGTTGAGAGAAAATAATTTATGGAGAGAAAAAGTGTTTTATTCTCTTCCATTGGTCTTAGATCACCAAAACCAATGTTGGCCCTTGGATTTGGTGACCTCTCAACTACCCCATAAGGAAACTAAAAAGACAAGGGAAAATGATAAATGACAATTCGATTCTTCGTTTGCACACCAAGAGCATTTGGAGAGAGTTGAGTTCTTGAGAAGAGAGGTCAACTAGAACATAGAGAAGCCATGTATGAGTTCCAAGCCAGTTTGAGCAGCAGTAAAGGCACGATTTTCAGAGTGAGACTGGCACAAAAATTGAGTCACCTATAGCAATAAACAATAGCATGAATTTCAAGGTTATTGGCACAAGTTTCTATGCATAGAGATTGAGCATGGATTCCAAGAATGCAGGCACATAATTCGAGGGGAGTTTTTTAGCATTAAAGAGGGTCATACCGTTGGTAAAACTGCATGCATTTCGAGGCAGTAAATTGCAACATAATGGGCATGAATTTCTAGACAGAGATTGACATGAAATTCAAGACAAATAGAGGATTGTACAACACAAAAATCAAGGAGGGTCATAATGTACTTGCATGGGACTGTTGGCACAATTTTTGGTGTATGTTGGTGCACTAATTTAGAGAAGAACAGTAACGCGGTTACTGAAATAAGTTTGTATTTAATCATGAGTTAAAAATCCATTGTATATTTTTCAAGAATAAATAAAAGCACTCTCTCTCTCAAGTTTTCCCTTAAGGGGTTTTCCTGGGCCAAATTGGCTAAAATTATGTCTGAATTTTTTTGTGTGGGTGATTTAAATTATGCTCATTAAATTTTTTTAAAAGTTTCCTTCATATTTTTAGTTCTATATTGTTTATGAGTAAATTCCATTTGCAACATAAAGTTGAATAGGTGGGCATTAAAAATGTGCAATTAAACTTGAAAACAGGGTTGGGAAAACAGTCAGAAATTTACATAGTATCAAATCTTGGTCAAAGTTGAAGAGAGGGTTAGAATACATAGGCTTTAGTTTCAGACTTTCAGAGAGACTTTATTTTGTTTAGTAGGCAAATTTGGACTTTATCTTCAGTAAGATGGCTATAGGGTTGAGGTTGAAAGACAGGTTGAATGGGGCAACTAAATTTATCCCGTGGAAAGCAAGGATTGTACTTGTACTGGAGGAGAATGAGTTGTAGGATGAAGTAGTGAACTACACTCAAGCAAAATGAGTGCAAGTACTTGCTTTTATTAATGCAACAACATTGGTTTCCTTCAACAAGAAGGGCATCAAGGCGAGAAGGATTGTCCTTGATGTAGTAAAGGACCATGTGATCCCACACATTATAGGTAAATACTGTGCATATAAAATGTGGGATGCCTTGACCAATTTGTACCAAAGCTCCAATAAGAACTGGGAAATGGTACTGAGGGAGAAGTTGAAGAGTATCAAAATTAGCAAAGCTAGGAGTGTGACATCCTATCTTGCTAAGATCACTCAGGTGAGGGATGATCTTGCAACAGTTGGGGAGGTGGTTCCTGACAGTGAGATAGTGTAGACAACATTGAATGGTGTGGCCAAGCCATGGGTTGTTTTTGTGGATGCCATTATTTTGAAAGAGAACATGTCTTCTTGGGATCGTCTATGGGATCAATTTTTCTAGGTAGAGACCCGAAGATGATATGTGTAGGGGATCTCTTCAAACAATAAGGAGGATGAGAAGAATGTGGCTTTGATAGGTAAAGGAAATAAGAAGTCCAAGAAGGGTGGGGCCAAGTAGCAGGGTGGGCAGAAGAAAGATTTGATCAAATTCATATGCTTTGCTTACCAAGGGTTTGGGCACAAAGTTGGACAGTGCCTGAACAAGAAGAAGAAGAAGAAGAAGCAGCAGAGAAAAGCTTCATTGAAGATTGAGGATTATGTAACTATATTTGAGATAGAATTTTTCTCGCTTTGTTGGCCATTCAAAGAGGGCATCCATCACCAACACAAACATGGATGATGAGAGACAATATTTCTTGTTGACTAGCCATTCTTTGAGTGCATCCCACACCACTGGCACTTGGTACATTGATAGTGGAGCTTCAATCCATATGATAGGAGCACAGTAGATGTTTTTCGAGTTCACACAGATTGGCATGGATGTGGAGGTAGTGTTTGGGGATGACACAATTGTTAAAGCAGTTGGACATGGGACGGTTACCTTTCAGAGGGAGTCTATGGGTCCAATGACTTTGAGGGATGTCTTGTATGTCCCTGGGATAAAAAGAATTTGTTTTCATTTTTCATGATCGAGGATAGGGGACTTGGATTATACTTCCTTAATGGACATGTGCATGTTTTTCCCAAGGGATTGGGAACATCTACTTCTTTTGTTATTGGAGCCAGATGTGAGTTGTCCAAGCTCTTATTTCAGCCCCATCATGCTTTGGCATGGAATAATAGCAGTGACCTATGCGAGTTATGGCATAGGAGGATGGCTCATTTGCATCATTTAGCTCTGAGGATGCTGAGGGATTTGGTGATAGGTTTGCTTGAGTTCATCATAGAGCACAATGATGTGTGGAGAGGGTGTGCTTCGGGAAAGCACACCAAAATTGCTTTTACTAGTAGTCTTAGCAAGTCTTGCAGACATTCCAAGAGTTTAAAGCTCTTGTGGAGAACCCAATAGGGAGGAGGATTCAACTACTTAGATTAGACAATGTGGGTGAGTATACATCTAATGCTTTTGATGAGTTTTGTAGATAGTTGACAGTCCCATATGCTCCTGAGAAAAATGGATTTGCAGAGAGGAAGAACAAGGCTATAGTGGGAGCAATGAGAGCGATGTTGTACGATCAGAGTCTTCCTTTCTTTCTTTGGGTCAAGGCTTGTAGCACAATTGTATATATTCAGAACATGAGTCCCCATCAAGCCTTGGTATGTAAGAACCCTGAAGAGATGTTCATGGGGAAGAAAACCTAAGGTAGGTCACTTTTGTATATTTGGTTTCCTAACTTATTCTCATGTCCCTTAAGAGAAGAGGACAAAGTTAGAGCCCACTGCAAATAAGTGTATCTTTGTGGGATATGACAATACTTTGAAGGCCTTCTGCATACATCTTCCTTCTCTGAGGAAACTTATTGTGAGGAGGAAGGTGATAATTGAGGAGGAGCAAGCCTTCATGAAGTCTCATGAGTTAGAGCAGGAGGAGCAGTAGGCTTCCACACTGTTATCACTAGAGTCTACGCCTAGACTACTAAGGTTCAAAGTCTAGATAATCTTGAGCTTTTATAAATGACTAGGTTTTATGGCTTACAAATATCTTATATAAGTGAAATGGATATCAAGCATAAACATTTCAACTCATTCATAAGAATTCCAAGATACATGGCATTTATCACATAATAGAATTATGAATCAAGTGGCTTAAACTAAACATAAATATTTATCATGATAAAATACACACCTAGGCTCATCTCGAATATAATCATTCCATAACAATATTTATATAAACTAAAAAATTACATACATTCCTATTGATGGCCCGAGGTTGTAGTTGCTGGAAAACTACAAGGCAATCAACAGGAGGAGAAAGTCCAACCTGAAGAGCTTCAAACAATCCCACATAGAGATGGTTTTATCCCCAAGTTCTTTGGGATGACTGAATCCTATGGATATAAGGCCTCCATTGGCACAAGGTGTTTAGATCCAAGTGTATATGTTCTTCCTCTATGGAATATCTGGAAAGGTATTAAGGTTTATTGAACTAAACTATCTAAGTAAACTAAATCAATAAATGTGGATAATGTGTAATAAAACAACTAGATCTATGATTAACGACGAAGAGAATTAATCCACCGTATAGAAATATAAATAAGATTTGTTCTTTTCCAACTTTGAATAAAATTGAATTGTTTTATCTAAAGGCATTAAGTGCATAACTGTTTTAGCAGAGTAATACTAATTAAAAAATTAGCATCTGCAGAGGTGACTATTTATTAGTTGTAATTTATTGTGTATGGATTAAATAAATAAATTTATTTAATGCATAAACAACACAATAATTTTGTAATGAGAAATCGATACAGTAATTAATGTGTTTAATAATAAAGCAACATGTAATCAAAATCTTAGACGAATAAAAGAATAACGAAAATTCATTAAAGACATTCAATGAATAGCTAGCAGAAACAATGTGAATTTTATTGAAAATGTAAGAAATTACAATCCTGCAAAAATTATGGAGTATCTCTGGTATGTCCTTTGTGGTTCTTTCTCCTATAGTCCTCTAGTGTCACTCCCGCAATCTTTGTCTCGGATCCCCCCTATGAGATATCCCATCTCTTTAATTTATTATTACAAAATATTACAAAGAAGGAAAGTCCTCCAAAGATATGGGGATTACATAATATTGGTTTCAAGACTTTCCAAGGGAAGATTGCCACTTGGAAAAGGCATATAATAGATCCGCTATATCCCTATACTCAACAAATTCCAGTTGTAACCGAGCCTTGCAAACCAGGGATTCGATCTCCCCTTTCTTAGCTTTCTCCCATTCTCGGAGAAAGTGATTGATTTTCATTTGCAAAGTTAAAGTAGAAACAATCCACTCCTTGATCTCATCCAGGTGAAGAGCCATTGAATCTTCGATCGGATAGTGGTAGGTCCTTAAAACTTAGCAAATTTTCTAAGGCAAACTACCTCTTCTTACATGCTACCTGTCCATCCTGGATGGTGGACTCTATTGATTCACAGACATTTTCCCATGACTCCATAGAAATATTAATCCTTCTCAAGTTAATTTTGTTAAGGACTGGCACATTTTCAGGTTTGTCCTTAATGTATCTTTGCCAGCCCACCAGATTGTCATAGGCCTTTATTGCTTCCTTTCTCCTTTGATTGTGATCATAAAGGAGATATGATTGGAGTTCAAAGGATTATAGGTTTTTTGCATCTCATTCATTCCTTCGAACAGACCAACCATAACCTCGTGAAGGCCATTCTGAATTTGGGAAGCCAATTCTCTAAAATCTTCCTCAGCGAACAGGAAACGAAGAAACTGGAAATCCTTTAACTGTTGCTCAAGGGATGTGATATTATCCACATGTTTGGCATTCATCCCTTGTGATTCTTCAAGCTTTCGCTTGAGGAGATCATTTTGTTATTGTAGTTGCTTGATCTGGTCTTCATAACCATCCTTCAATTCTTTCACCTCAGTCTGATGTTGTGCAATTTTCTGTGACTTTTCTTGTTTGATCTTCTGCATCTCCTGTTCCTTCATCTCAATTTCATTGTTAAGTGAGGAAACTAAGTCATAGTTTGAATCTACAAAGTCTCCCATAGCAGCTGTAGTCTCCAAGGCCTCTTGTTTAACATATGTGGAAGCTCTCTTCCATATGATCTGATTAGGGACTGTGCTTTGGTTGAAGGTTCCCTCCCTGGATCTTTTTGATCCTTTATTTACCACAACATTTTCTATCCTGCTCTAGAAGTATTCCCCAAGGGAAACTACTGCATCATCACCAAAATATTCCACTTAACTATTGAAATGGCTCCTTCAGAGAGTGTGACTAAAGGGGCGGGTTGGGGAATGTCAGGGGCAGGGATTGGCACACTGATTTGCGGAATAGTATTGGAAGGTGTGGAGGTATGAGTAGTGGAGGGCGAAGGAGTGGAAATGGGAATAGAATTAATGGGTTGGGAAGAGGCATTAGGAATAGAAGAGCTACCAAGTTGTGAATATGATGAAGGGGATTGTGAAGATGTCAATTGGGTGGAAACAACACATAATTCAAATGTTGTTGAAAAATGGGTAAGGTTGAAAAGGAAATGGCAATAGAAATAGGTAAGGATACAACAAATGCACCATTACTAGGAGTAAGAATCTCGGAGATATGAATCTCAGAAAAAGAATGGTCACGATTCAAAGCTTCAAAAGGATCCCCAATTGCCTGGGTTGCTGAATCAATAGATGGTGAGATGGTGGGAACTATGATCAGTCATGAATAGTTGGAGGGAAGAGCTTCTTCCTCAAGATCACTCTCAATCTCATCCACATCAATCTTCGTTGCTGGTGGATTAGGTTGTGGTAGTGGATTCACTGGTGGAGGTGAATTGACCTATGGAAGTGGTTGCTCAGTACTTTACTTCTTTGGTTGAGGTTCAAACACTGTTCCTTGTGCCTATACCACATAAATCATTAGTTATAAGTTCCTCCTCATCTGTGCAGAACTTATAAAATCTTCAACAGTGGATGAGGTTCCTGGCTACTAAGGGTGTTCAATGATAGCCTTTCCACGGTCATCGGTCTTCTCACTTGTCCCTAAAGAAGAAGCAACCTGTAACTTTTGGGTTTCTTTCTCAACCAGGTGTTTTTGTGCTTTTTTTTTCCACTGTCAGTTCTAAGTTCCTATAATGAAGCACCTTGGTCTTCAATTCCTACTGGTATTGGAAAATAAAAATCTTTTCATCAGGAGTGGTGATCCTAGTTACAACTTCTGAGAAATCTTTAGCTTCTTCTATAGATTCATCGGGGTTATTCTGATGTGAGTAACCAGTCTTCATGCGCTCTTGGGTAAAATGATTTTCTAGGAAGGATTTTGGGTCATGCATTCTCTTGAGGGCTTCCCCAAGTTTCAAAGTAACAATTTTCTTCCCCAAGGTGCCTGCATGTGTAGAATTTTGAATCACTAGCGGTCCAAGGCTGAGGGGGAACTTTGGCCACCCTTTCCTCTTTACTGCAGTAAGTTTGGGAAACCCTCCATCAATCACATTCTGAAAAGCAATCTCCTCCAGTACCATTCTATCTGGAACTATCCTAGGGAGTAGATGGACAATGTTGCTACCTCAGATCCTGATGTATGCAAAATATTCCCCAACATACCAATCTCCCATGGTGGAGATTAGCGCTCTGGATGTGTCAGAAAAGGTAGGGGCATCTCCTTTGAAAATCCTTTGATACACTAACCCAATAAAGTGGTCACATATTTCATATACAAGTAGGACAAAATTGTCCTCCCACAATGCCGAGCAATAAATATGGACAGGGGGTGAAACTCTGGTCAAATTCCATCCCATGGATGGGATAGGAAATGACGCAGAAAATACGTCCATCACATAGGATGATAGATAAAATGTGGGCTTTCTGGATACCGGACTCTTATGGTACTTATCTAGCAATTCCTTCAAAATGATTGATAGAATTTAAGCCCAGTTGAAGGACTCCCTGTGGTAAGGATATGATGTGCAAGGGGCGTCCATTCTACCTTAAACATCGTGCAGTTTGGGAACTCGTAGAGTCTGCATAGCATGACTGCCAATAGGGAAAATGACTCTCTAAACAAGGAGATAAGGTATAATTTGTCTCGCTTGAGGATGAATTCTGCAGGGTTATCCATCCATTACTTCATCATTTCCCCAAAAATGTACTGTGTGGCAGAGGCTTTAAGGAATTGCTTATTAAGCAATTGTTGCGGTGGGTTAAAAGTGTGGGCTCTGGAAAATACCTCTGGATGAAAGGAGGACATTTGGGTGTGAGCCTGGTCATCAAAAGAGCGGTCCTTGGGGTTGGCGTGATCGACCATCCACTTCACAAGGTATGTATAGGGAATGAAAGCAAGTTTGGCCGCTATTGCGTGGAGTTAGGATTTACTAATGTTCACAAAGGATGATTGGTCATGTGGGATGGCGAAGAAGTCATCATTGTTGAAAATGGTGTAAATTGTAGACCATTCTAGATGAAAGGTTTCAAATACCATCCCACTAGTGTCAAAGAAGATTCTGACATTGAGGTCTCTGTTCTTTTGCTCATTTAGAGCGGTTTTGGACCCCATGTTCCTTGTGTTAGAATATTCAACCTATAGTTACCTACCTTAGACATTAATTTTAATTATTTTTGTATGATTACCTAGTTTCCTAGATTCCATTTTATGTTAGTTGCCTTCTACAAGTCCTAGAAGTCAACACATGCTAAAACTGAGTCATGGAGTGCTTGGGAAAGATCCTGGAAACCCAATTTAACATGTCTGCTTTATTCCAGATCCTCCAAAGCACATATCTATTTTTTCTAAAAAGTTGCCTTGTTTTATTCTGATTTAAGGCAAAAGAAAAAGCTAGACTAGGTGTAGTTGACTTGTTTTTTTCCCACATCATCCTCCCTCCTTTTCTCCAAATAAAAGCATGTATGAGTTGTCTTTCCATCCCTCTTTAGCTTTCCCTCTTGACTTAGCAAATTTGTGAGCATCTTCATAGATTTGGAAACTGCTTTATGCACCTATGGGGGATTTGACTAGATTTAGTAAGCCTACTTTTTTACTATTTCGAATGGCATCTTTATGCATTTGATTCTCTCATGTAATGATATATTGCAGCAGCCTATTACTTCACAAGGTTGGCTATTGTACACTTATTTGAATACAGATTAGTGTTATGCTCCAATTTCAGTCTCCTTTGGTGTGAATTTTGCATGTTTGATTAGCAATTTTGTGAGTGTAATTATTCTATCTCTTTGGTTCAATTTCCACATGCTATCAGAGCCTTTGTATATTGATTTCTCTCCTTCATTATTGCTATTGTAGGTTCGATATCTTGACTGGGAGCGCATTCTGCTGACTGGAGGGCACAGTTTCTGAGCTATGGACCAATCTCAGAAGATCATCTTGACTCCATTCAATTTCTTTGGGTGGAAAGCTAAGATGGGGATATTGTTGAGAGTGAAAGGTCTCTACAAGGTGACTATGGCAACTGAAGCAGAGCCCAATGCAGCTGCAGAGAAAATTAAATGACACAACAGGAGGGATGAGGCCTATGGTCTTTTGTGTCTGAGCATTTCAAGAGACCTCCTCTTCCATCTTGATGGATCGTCATCACCTAATGAAGTGTGGGATTGAAAAGAAGGAAGAGCAACTAGTTTTGGCCATACTTTCTAAGCTTGGTCCTGACTATTTAGTGTTTGTTTCAACCTTCCATGCCACAAAGTTGACAGCTCGAGCCTGGAAGATGCCTAAGCTTGCAGAGCTCATGGAATCCCTCACATAGGAGCAAGATAAGTTGGTGATGATGGGCACCATAAAACCTTCCAAAGACCAAGCTTTGGTTGCTGGAGATTCAAGGGTGGATTCAAAAATCAAGAAAAAAGCTAAAAAGTCACCTGAGCAAAAAAGAGACAAGAACAAGTCTCAAGAGGAGCCCCAAGGTTCCAAGAATAACTCCCAGAAGAAGAAGAACAAACGAGAAATGAGAAAGTGCGCATACTGCAGTAAGGGTTATCATCCCAAGAGCTCTTGTATTAAGAAGCAAATTGACATGTTGACCCAACTCCTGGAGAAGAATAGCATCTCCCTTCCTGATTGCTCAAATAAGAGGGAAGGAGGATCAAATTCAGAGGACAGAGAGAGAGTACATGCCTTGGTTGCTGGCACAAAAGGTCACCTAGCTTCATCATAGAATTTGGAGCTTCTAGACATATAATTCGACAAAAGAGACATTCTCCTCTCTTGACATGTCGAAAGGTTGACCAATAGTTTTGGGAGATGAATCTCTCACTGACAGTTTGGGGAAGGGAAGGATTGATCTTAGCCATGGTAAGTTCAATAATGTGTTGTATGTTCCAGGTCTTGCCTCTAATCTCTTGTCAGTGTATCAGATGACTCATACTGGGTCTCCAAAGAAGGTCATATTCTCCCCTGATGATGTTGAAATCATTGATATTTTGAATGGTAAAGTCATAGAAAAAGATGTTGTAGATCACACTTCGAAGGTTTACAAGTTTTCCCATTTTCTACCCTACTCAAACCCCTCTGCTCTTCTGATTCATGCTAATGAAGCAAGCAAGCTTTGGCATGAAATATTTGGCCATCTTAACTACAAGTATATTTTTGATTTGAGTGAAAAAAGATATGGTCATAGGGTTACCAAAGATCAAGTTTTCTAAGGGAGTCTGTCAAAGTTGTATCCTAGGAAAACACCCAGAGCACAAGCATGAGAAAGCTAGTCATGAGAGAACCTTTGCACCTCTTGAGCTGATTCACAGTGACCTTGCTGGTCCATTCCCTCATATTTCCATGAGTCAAGCCAAATATGCATTGACCTTCATAGATGACTTTTCTAGGTATTCTTGGGTTCACTTCTGAAAGCATAAGTCTGAAGTTTTTGACCTCTTCAAAGTCTTTAGAGCCTTGGTTGAAAACCATTATGGGTGGAAACTCAAGATCCTCAGATTTGACGATGGTGGTGAGTATGTCAAGTCTGAGTTCATTCAATATTGTAAAGATGCAGGTAGTTAGATGCATCATTCAATCCCTTACACACCACAACAAAATGGTGTTGCTGAGAGAAAGAACAGATCACTGAAGGAGATGACACCTTGCATGATGGAGGCTAAGACTTTGTCACCAAAGTTTTGGGTCGAGGCTTTAAACTATGCATCCTACATCCAGAATAGGGTGCCTCATAAGTAGCTTGATGTTATGACTCGTTTCGAAGCTTGGAGTGGGCACAAGCCAGATGTGACCCATTTTAGGATTTTTGGCTCAAAGGCTTGGGTTAGAATTCCAATTGAAAAGAGGAAGGCTTTGCAGCCCCAAAGCCAAGAGTGCCTATTTGTTGGGTATTCTTAAGATTAAAAAGGGTACAAGCTGATCAACTTATGCACTAACAAAGCTTTCATTGAAAGAAGTGTTCAGTTCTAAGAAGAGCCTTTAGTAGCAGTTGAAGTTGGAGAGTCTTCTTCACCACCAGATCCATTGATTGTAAGTGAAGAGACTAATGAGTTTGCTGATTCTAATATGTCTGATAATGATGATTTGATTTCAGATCCTAATAGTCCTACAAGACCAAAATGGACAGCAAAGACCATTTATGTAGTTGGGGAACTAGCTTGAAATCCTAGTGACACTAGGAGGACTAGATCTCAATTTTAGAGTGCCCTTTGTGTGAAAGATCATCTACTTGCTGATAAGTGCTATTTGATGGTTGAATCATATCCACAAACATATGAAGATGCAGCACATGATCCAAGATGGCAAACATCCATGAAAGAATAATTCAGCTCGCTCTAGAAGAACAACACTTGGGATCTGGTTGATCTTCCCCCAGAGAGGAAGCTAGTTCAATGTAAGTGGGTTTTCAAGACTAAGTTGCTGATGATGGTTCACCTTTGAAATATAAGGCAAGATTGGTAGCCAGGGGCTACTCACAAGTACATGGTATTGACTACAATGAAACCTTTGCACCAGTGGCAAAGATGGACTCCATAAGGCTAACTCTAGCCAATGCAGCTTCGAAGCAGTGGGAGGTACATCACATGGATGTGAAGTGTGATTTTGTAAATGGAGATATCACTAAATAGATTTATATGCAGCAACCTAAAGGGTTTGTTTCTAATCCACCTTTAGTGTGCAGGTTAAAGAAATCATTGTATGGGCTCAAGCAAGCCCCCAGGGCTTGGTATGCCAAGATTGATGGATTTTTGCTATCACTGAGTTTTGTTCGATGCAAGTATGATACTAATGTCTATTTGAAGTTGATTCATGGTTCTTTGATGATTATTGTCTTGTATGTGGATGACCTTAAAATT
>LPNX010139012.1:1273220-1298901 GCA_001517045.1 Pseudotsuga menziesii | reverse complement strand
AAGTTCAAAGAAAGAGATTGCCTCCTTGAAGGATGCAATGAACCATGCATTTTCTATGATAGATTTGGGATTGTTGAGCCAATTCTTGGGTCTCAAAATTACTCAATCGCAACATGGAATCAAAGTACATCAGTCCAAGTATGCTTTGGATTTGCTGAACAAGTTCAACATGAAAGATTGCAAGCCAAGCAAGACTCCTTTCCTTTCAGGAGTTAAGCTTGAAGAAGCAGGTTCTTCTCCTATGGTAAATAATACATTGTATAGGCATTTGATTGGGTGTTTGCTTTATCTTAAATACACTCGACCTGATCTATATTATGCAGTTAGTGTGGCTTTGAGATACATGGATTAGCCTCATGAGATCCACTGGAGAGCAGCCAAAAGGATCCTAAACTTTGTTCAAGGAACAAGAACTCATGGGATCTTCTACAAAGCAAAATATGATCTTGATTTGATTGGGTTTACTGACAGTGATTGGGCATGTGGAAACACAGATCAAAATTCTACATCGGGATATGTGTTCATCCTTGCAGAAGGACCAATCGGCTAGTCAAGCAAGAAGCAGAGTGCCATAGCACTCTCATATACAGAAGCAAAGTATAGAGGAGTTGTAAATGTAGCAACTCAATGTTTCTGCGTGCAGGGGATACTTGGAGAATGATGATTACCAATAAGTAAAACAATACCAACAAATATTACCTTAATGATGATGAATGGGGATCCTATTTCATTATATGAAATGGGATCTATTGTTCCAACAACAATTCTTGTCACGTCCCCTCTCATCTGAGAGGATGTGACCCAAGGCACTACTACTATCATTTAAGCGGGGATCTAAGCACCATGAACATAAACAGCAACAATAATAAAAATGCATTGAACTAGCATACATACACATATGCATAATGCAATGTAATCTAGAATGGAAGAAATTACATTTCAACATAACATTCATGTTCATAATTCATAAAAAAAAAATACAGTTCCAGAGGTTAAACATAAGAAACACTTATCTTGAGGAGAAGCTTGTCCCGCAACCAACTATGTGGCTACAACGTTCCACCCAGCCATAGGCCAGTGTGCTCATCAATCTCTTAGCAGCACTGCACCCCCTAGATGGGTATGATTCCCACAAGGAATAAGGGAACTACAACAGGCTCACACATAGCTAAATGCACATCAAAACTCAGCCAAGCCAAACACAATTGGGTTTATCAGGATGCTAAGGAGGTGGAAGGTTGAATTGCTAAGCTATTGAGCTCAACCACATAGCTATGGACACTTACACAAGATCTGGCTTGGATTTCCCAATACCTACACACCCAACACAAGGAAGCATCCCCTTCTCTGCTACACAGTCCCTCAGGATATGCCTTCCATTCCAATGCTCTTCAGGGTGCGCAAAGAAGAAAAAACAACCCCTCTTGATCTGTATGTGGGGTTCCTTTCCACACTAGGTTCATCAAGCTTATTCTTCCCCAGCTCCACTCCAAACCAGTTCAGACCAAAACAAAGGATGCACACACAACAAAATGCAAGTGTTGGGTTTGAGTAAAAATGTTTTCAACCAAAAACATATTGGTAAAATGGAGAATTCGACCCCTGGGTGAGCCATTCGAAATCAACAACGATTCTGGGCATTGCATGAGTAAAAAGGACTGCTATAAACCCCAAAATCGTGTATCCCTACTGGTAATTCACTTAACAACCCAAAAATGGATTTCCTGGGCATGGGAAATGAGGAAAATGACTGAGCACGTGAAGGATAAAACACAGGAAGGTTTAGCTGTGTGAGAGCCCAACGTGAATGGAGGATGGATGATGAAAAAAGTCCTAGAGCTCCCAAGAACGCATGAGGAAGAGAGGACATGAATGCATAATGGGTGAGTAATGAATTTTTGGGTTCTTCCTTGCCCATTAAGCCAAGCCAAAACACGTTTTTCTAAAATGGGTGCTCTGCCCAATTCAAAATCAACCCCGACACCTTTCCCATTCCCATGCAATAACTAACTCAACCACTTGTGGCATAAATAAATGGTTGGGTGAATAAGAGAAGAAAGATAGTGGACATCTTGATGGGTTTTCCCTTTGACATTTGGCTTTTCCCCATTGGCTCAAGGTTTGAATACCCCCCCCCCTTATCCTTAGGAAATTACGACCCCATCTCTTTAATGTTGCATTGACATAGTTGGTTGTGGGTTTTTAATTAAATTGCATATTTACATGATGTCCAAAATTATAATGTGCTTGGCTAGCACGAAATACCATCGGCATCGATTTTAATCGTCAAAACATAAAACACTAAATCGATGGTGGGGCTTTTTCCTTTAGCTGCACACCATGATTAATTACAATATTTACATCATATACATTTTAATTCAAATGGGGTCAAAACCGGGGTGTTACAATTCCTACTATATATTCTATTCTTATAACAGTATGATCTCCAAAACCATCCCTAATGAATTCTATTCTTCATTGTCACACACATATATATACAAAATATTTGAAACTAAAATAGATTGAGATCCAAATTTTATGGATCTAAATGACCAAAAATAGAAAAGATAACTCATGTTTGTTTTAGACCTAATGACTCATAACATAAACTTGACACTTAATACTAACAGTTGTCCAATGATAACGATAAAACAAATCTTTCATCGAAGATTTCTGGGGGGTATGATCTGGATCTTAAGTCTGCATAGACTTTGAGTTTGATTTGTCCACGATCAGTCACAGCTTCCTAGTCGCTTCAGCTAGCATCGTCAAACCATCTAGTGCTTGTGATCTTTTATGTAATCGAGAATGTTCTGCTTCCATGGATTGAATTTTGCCTTGAATTTCTTTGCTTTTACACATGAGTTCTTCATTTTTTGTTGTGTATCCCTTTTTCTCCTTAGTACTTCTTTAGATATTGTTACGAGTTCTTCATAATTTGCTTCGATCTCTTCCAAATCCTCCCTTAACCTTCTATTATATATCATTAATTTCTCACTTAAATCATTTAGGTATCTATTCTGCTCCTTAAAGTATTGCAAATATTTCTTCAATACCTCGACTTTTGAGAATGATTCCATCACCTTTTGATGTGCAGGATCTCTTTCAATATTTGAGGGTTTCAAACACATACCAATTTCAAATTCAACCATTTTATGTTTAACTTTGCAAACTTCTTCAATCAAATTGGGTGTATTTCTTAACTCTTCTTGAGTTTCTCCAAGGGTTTTCTCTACTGAATTATATTCTTCATTTGCAGCTTGTAAATCTTCATCACTAGAGAAATTGTCTATGATAGTCACAATATTCTTTTGAAATTTTGAATTGAGATTGACTTTCATATTCATTGTTAATTTGTTCTTCGATCTAGTTTTGGGTCTCCAATTGTTTCCCAAACTATCTGCAACATGGGTTTCTTTGTTTTTTGAATTAAATGAAAAATATTGGACCATATCATTTTCCCCAACATCCCTAGGGGTATCAGGAGCAGTGACATCTTCATTTTGAAACTCAATAATCAGATCTCTTCGTATCTATTTTCTAGAAACCTCTGACATAGACATGTTTACATCGTCGAAAACCTTTCTAGATTGTTCATTTCCATTTTCAACCACCTTTCTCTTCTATTTTTTTAATCACTTTTTTTTTCTTTCTTTGTCCTCATCATTCGTTTGTAATTCAACTTCAAAACAGGACCAAAAAAGAAAATGCTTCCAAGATTTGTCCATCTTCTTTAACTCAATGGTTATCAAAAGTTTTATTAAGCCATGATTAAACACAAAGTGACTAGTATGGTCAGGGTGATTCTTAAACCGTGTGACCATCTTTTATATGCTCTTAAATAAATAATAAGGCAGATTTAGCCTGGATTCAGCATTCAAACGCAACAAAAACCTTAAATGATACTTGAATACAGTTGCAAATCGTCCCTCACAGGTTATATAGCGTTCTATAATGTTCAGTACATCCCTCCATTCAGGTTTAACATTATTTAAATGGATACCTTTACCCCAATCTAGCTTCTCAAAACTAGGCAATAAAAACATGCTTAGGTCAACCTCAAACATATGTTTCTTAAACCACCTTTTGCCTTCGAGAGCTACACCTGTTTGCAATTGTGGCTTCATTTACCCTAAGAATTAGGGATTGCAAACTAACCACAAAATCCTTGTAATTATTTACGAAGGTGTTTGTTACCTCTAGGTCATGACCTCTGAGTTTTCCACAAAAAGAAAACCATCCTGCATTTCTCATCATCTCTGTACACCTAGGAAATTTCGCGGCCCATTTGACATTCTACGGTTCTAACCTGCAAAATTTTCCACTGAGTCTTTTCATCACAGCCACCGTGATTCTACTAGGTCATGTCTTTGGAACTGGAGGATGTATTTACTCTTAAAAACATGTTAGGAAAATATTCTATGCACAAAAGATCAATGACAGGTCTGTACTGTAGGCTTATGTTAATGCCATCATTCGTAAAAAAATGGAGTACGAATTCTTGTTTTATGTATTTGATAACATAAAGAATAGGATGGTACTATAGGTGTCTATTAGTGCCATAATGAACAAAGACTCTAGCTTAAAACACACATCCATCGTATGACACATGTCATAAAACAACTACAAGTGTAAACAATCTGGTAGCGCCAGACTGTAACCTCATTATGAAAAGTGTTTCCAGAATGTACTATGACCATTAATACCATATAACCATCAACTATATAAATCATTCATCAAATTTTGAAACTTGGAAGATTCATTTGGTAAGCTTAGATCATTTATCAAACCGTGAATCATTTATCAAAGATTATAATTTGGAAAAAATTAATGAAAATGAGTCATGTTTATTCTAATTATCATAACAAATAAATAAATGATAAAGTAAAACTTGAAGGAACCTAAAAAACTAATCTAAGGGACTTTAATGTATTTCAAGTAGAAAATAATTTGTAGGAAAGAATCTAGGGTAGAACTAGGATACAAATATAGTGATAACACACACCTCAGGTGAACACATCTCAGAGTCCATCTACTCAGAGTGTAGGGTCATAGGTATCATGAGTGATTGGTCCACAGGTTATAAGTGCTTCGAGTTCAGGGATACAATCTACAGGTTTAGGTTCTCATATTACAGGTTCACCAGTTCCAAATTCCGTTTCACAAGGTTCACCAGTTTATGGGAACCAGCTACAGGTGGTTCTATTCTTGAGTCACGGTCTTTAAAGGAAGATACACCAGTGTGGGAGGAGTTTCCAAGGAAGAGGAAACCCAATGTATTAAGGACACCATGAAGGAAGCTAAGTCTTTTGGAGATCCTAAGAGACTTGTACGAGATATTTGCATGCCATACCGACTTGGCATGGATTTGGTGGCTAGCCTTCATGATTCAAAGTCTTATACTTTTGAGGAGGCATGAAAACATCATGTGTGGAGAGATTCCATGATGTAAGAGTACCATTCCATCATGAAGAATGGTGTTTGGGAAATTGTATTGAGACTTCGGGGGAAGTCAGTTGTGAATTCTAGGTGGCTTTACAAGGTAAAGCATGCTGTGGATGGCAGTGTGGAGAAGTTCAAAGCTCGATTTGTGGCATAGGGGTTCTCACAGATAGAGGGAGTAGATTATGGGGAGACCTTTGCACGATTGCTCATTACACCTCGATCATAGTAGTGATCTCAATTAAAACAGAGATGTGTTGGAAGATCCATTAGATGGATGTGAATATCACATTTCTCAATGGACTTATACATGAGGAGGTATATGTTGAGCATCCATAGGGCTTTAAGATTCATGGGAGAGAGTCTCATGTTTGAAGGATGAAGAAAGACTTGTATGGGATGAAGCAAGCTCCCAGAGCTTAGTACTCCAGGATTGATTCTTAATTATTGTCGATGGGATTTCAAAAGAGAGAGGCATATCCTAATCTGTATTACATTTTGGTTAGTGATAATACACTCATTCTTATGCTATATGTGGATGATTTGTTTATTACATGTGAGGAGAGGCTCATTGCAACATGAAAGAGAGATCTTGCTTTAGAGTTTGAGCTGAAAAACATTGGGTTGATGCATTATTTTCTGGGATTAGAGGTCTAGAAGGAGCCTGGTCATATTTTCCCGTGAGAGGGGAAGCATGCAGTTGATATTCTAAGGATATTTCGGATGGAGTACTACATGTTGATGGCCACACCGATGATCACCAACTAGAGGAGGCTTAATGCTTATGAGGGAGAGCTGGTGGATTGTACCTTCTATAGTTAACTCATTACTTCTTTGATGTATCTGGTCAACACCAGAATAGATTTGTGTTTTGCGGTGAACACTTTCAGTTAGTTCATGGTGGAGCCTAGGAAAATGCACTAGGTAGCCGCAAGACATGTTCAGATATCTTACTAGGACAATGGAATATGGTCTGGACTACATGAGGTTGAATGGGGTTACTTTGGTTGGCTTCACAGATTCAATTTGGGAAGACAACATGATGGATCGAAAGAGCATTTTCAGTTGTTGTTTCAGTTTGGGCTCAGTAGCAGTGTCGTGGTTCAATCAGAAGCAAAATTCCATTGATTTGATTTTTGAAGAGGCTGATAACATGGCATCCAGTCATGCTAGTTGCAAAGCATTGTGGCTTCATAATTTGTTGGTTTATTTATTTGATCAGAAGCTAAGGCCTACGGTGATCTATTGTGACAATTAGAGTTGCATCAAACTCTCTAAGAATCAAGTGTTCCATGACAGCTCAAAGCACATAGAGATTAAGTACCACTTCGTCCATGACTATGTTTAAAGAGGAGTTGTGGAGTTACGGTACATTTCCACTGATGGGAAGGTGGCATACATTCTAATGAAATCCTTGGGGAGGTGCAAGTTTGTCTTCTTTAGACACAAGTTGGGAGTGGTGCGAAACACCTTCCTCTGTATGAGGGAGTGTTGATTTTTGTACCTAGGAAAGTGTTCCCCTAGTGATTTTTTTCCTAAGTCATTAAGAGGGGGAAAAGTGACATGACCCTTGTATTAATTGCTTGAGATGAGATTTTAATTCACTTTAGAGATTAAAGTGACTTTTTAATACATTTAAGTTGTGGTTGAGAGAAAAATAATTTATGGAGAGAAAAAATGTTTTTGTTCTCATCCATTGATCTTAGATCACCAAAGCCAACGTGGGACCTTGGATTTGGTGTCCTCTCAACTACCCCATGAGGAAACTAAAAATACCAGGGAAAATGATAAAAGGAAATTTCATTATTAATTTGCACACACTAAGAGCATTTGGACAGAGTTGAGTTCTTGAGAAGAAAGGTTGAGCTAAAAGAGAGAGAACCCATACACGAGATTCAAGGCAGTTTGAGCAACAACAAAGTTACGATTTTAGAGTGAGACCGGCATGAAAATCACGACACCTTATAGTAGTAAACATCAACATGAATTTCAAGGTGGTTGGCATAAGTTTCTATGCACAGAGATTGGGCACATATTCCAAGAATATTGGCATAGAATTTGAGGGGATTTTTTAGCATTAAAGAGGGTTGTATTGTTGGTATAGCTGCACACATTTTGAGGCAAGAAATTGTATCATAGTGGGCACTAATTTACAGACAGATATTGGCATAAAATTCGAGACAAACGAAGGACCGTACAACACAAAAATCGAGGAGGGCCATACTGTATTTGCACATGACTGTTGGCAAATTTTTTTGTGTATGTCGGTGCACTGATATCGAGAAGAACAGTGACACCACTACTACGATAAGTTTGTATTTAATGCTAAGTTAAAAATATGTTGTACATTTTTCAAGAGGAAATAAAAACACTCTCTCTCTTTGACATGTTTTCCCTTTGGGGTTTTTCTTGGGCCAAATTGGCTAAAATTCTGTGTATGAATTTTTGTGTGTGGATTAGTTAAATCTTGTTCATTTAAATTTTTTAAAAATTTCCTTCATGTTTTCAGTTATATATTGTTTATGAGTAAATTCCATTTGCAACATAAAGTTCAATGGGTGGGCATTAAACATGTGAAATTAAACTTGAAAATTGGGTTGGGGAAACACTCATAAATTTACATATATTATACCATTCAAAGATCAAAGGTTTGAGCAATATATATGGGCAATGGATAATGTAGATGGCTTGAGTTGAGCACATGGGAGTCGAATATGGTTACAAAATTGTAAAAGATAATGGGAGGAGCTAGTTTTTTCTAGGGTTTGTGTAGGTCTATAGTACATAAAGGTCTTGGTTCTACATCTCTATCTTTATCCTAGGTCATTGAAGGTTATGGATCCCAATATAAATGACGTGGATTATGGTGAGGATGACTTCACTCGTCCATCAACAATATTTAGCTCACGTGAAGAGCTTGTGAAGATATGGAAGGACTCTTGTGCATTTAAAGAAGAAAAAATAATCCCATGCCAATTTTTGAAGTGTGGATTTCAAATGATAGATGGCAGAAATAGGCCTACTTCTAACAAAATCTATATCTTTAGATGTAAGGAAGTGGATCGAGTTCTTAATATTCCACATGATTATAGTCAGGTCTATGTGAACCAAGTGTGTCTTGGTTAGTATCTAGAGGTTTTAAGAAAAAGAGAGATAGGTCATGACCCATCTATTTAAGCTCCCATTTCACCTTTGGCTCCTTCACAGTATGATCTTCCAAACCCAAAGGAAAGATAGGGTTTGGAAAGGCCAAGGTAAAGTAAGAAGTGTATCATTCCTATAAAGGGAGGATAAAATAGGTGCTAGGGATTGATGTGGGCATGGAGAGGGTTGAGGGATTATTGAAGAAAGCTTTAATAGGCAGATGTTTTGGTAAAATGGTGAAAGGTGATATTTTGAGGCAGTGGTTAGAAGTGGGATGGAGCAAGGCTTTGGGATACATACCATAGTTTCACCTTCTATTTAAGGGATGGATATTTCAAGTTCAAATCCATGGAGGATTCGTACTTCATTCTAAAATATGATTGTCTTTAGGGTCCTTTCAATCCTGGTGCTAAATTTGTGGAAATTAGGGTTTGATCCTTGAAGGGAACCCATGAATTTACAATATATTTGGGTTCTATTGCCTGGGTTTACACTTGAGTTTTGGAGCGAGCAGATTTTGAGATTAAATGGCAGTCAGTTTGGAATATTAGTAGTAGTCGATAAGAATTTATGGACCCTTCCTAACAAAAGAATTTCTAGGATTATGGTCGAAGTGGATATAAGGGACATATTCCTAGTGGAAATTGAAATTTAAAGATGATATTTGGTTCAAGGTCAAAGATTATATTATTGGAGGGTTTCATTCCAATGCATGAAGTGTCATGAGGTAGTTCATCTTTGGAGGGATTGCCAATCCCCGAGGTAAAACTAGCATTCAAAGTAGAAAGTATGTGGGAAGAAATCTAAGGCTGCTAAAAATCCAATTCCAAAGGACTTAGAGGAAGTTGTTATTAGACCTATTCATGCACCAATACAAGGAAATATATTTAATATGGATCCTTATCAACAAATATCCCTTGACCCTTCTTCACCATTGAAGGTGGTTCCTTACTCAATTTTAACTGATGGAGAAGTTGGTATAGATAAGCTATCTAAAATTCTTATCTCAAATCTTTTATCTGATGTTATTAATAATTACCCATTTTGATAGGTCAAGGGCTAGTAGAAAATAAGGGGTATGTTTTTGTTGTGTCCCTTCCCTAGAGTAGGTATGCCAAACCCTTGATTTGTCAGGGTTGAAGGTGAGACTCAAAAGGTAGGTGAAAGGGTACCTTCAATTTTGGTTGAATTGTCCTCAAATTGCCATCCTTCTCCAAACCCTATAATTTTCTCTCCTTATAAACTACATCCAATGAAATCAATTCTAAGGGATGATGGAGGGGAAGTAAAGTGAGGGATTGAAATGACAACTTTGAAACTAGGCCCAATAGGGAGAAAGTTGCATATATCCAAATCTAAGTTAAAGGCATTAGAAGAAGTGAGGGAAGGCAGAAGACTAACCATTAAGGGGGTACTTAGAGTAGAAAAACCCCTGAAGACTTCTATGTCATGATCATTAATTTTTTTAATGTTAGAGGGTTAAGGGGAGACCTCAAAAATATGCCCTCAAAATAATGCTCTTGGTTTTCAAGCCTAATGTTATTATGTTTCAAGAATCAATGTGTATAGGTTCTAAAGATATTGAAATTATGTCTTCCTTGTTAAGGGGGTGAAATTTTGTTCCAATTGATCTGTAGGGCATGTCAGGGGTCTTGTAATAGGATGGAGTGACAATTTTGAGTCCATTAATACTTCTTTTATTTTTGCAAGTATTTCTTTGGAAAAAAAGGCATTTGGTTTAGACAAGGTATTCAAGATTGTAAATCAATATGTGCTTTACAATGATAGGAAGTAGTTATGGGATACTTTAAAAGAACAAGAGGTTTTGGTAGGAGATAATGTAATTATGGGTAGTGACCTCAGCTTGACTTTGAATTCAATAATGTTTTGGGGAGAGGTTGCTAAGCTTGATCCATTGGCATAATATTTCACTTGTCTCTTTGAAGATCTAAACATGGTGGATATCATTCCTACTAAGATTGTGTCTACATGTCAAAATTTTGAAAGAGTTTGGGCATGGGTTTAGAGAAGGTTGGATCGGTTTCTTATTGCATAGAATATTTTTGAGGAAGCAATAATAAGTCTTTAGTAGGAATTGGCAGGATTTCATATCACTTCCCATTTCTTCTACAATTGGAAGAGATGGATCAAAATCCTCCAACCCCTTTCAATTTTAATCATTCTTGGTTAAATGATGATAGTTTCAAAGATTTTGTTAAAAAAAAGGAAGTAGTTCGAGGCCTCTACAAGAATTTCTGCAATGCTTCAGTTTTCGAACAACTTGATTCAAATAAAAAAAACAAGCACCTGAATGGGGAAAGGAGAAATAAAAGAAAATCATAAATTTTTGGTAGAGGTTTAGGATGCTTTGCTTAATCTTTCTAGACATAATTTGAGTTGGGTGTTCTTTGATGAAGAACCGATGAAATTGAAAGAATTAGAAGGAAAGAAGAAAGAGCTGTCATAATGGGAAGTAATCAAGTGGAGGCTCAAGAGCATAACCATTTGGATAGCAGAGGGCGATAACAACAACAATTTTTTTCATAAATATGCTACCCAAATAAAAATTATTAACACCTCTTGGAGTTGCAAGGAACTGAAGGTTCTAGTCTTCCTTCTTACAAAGATTTAACCAATGAAGGAAAGTAACATTTTCATTCCCTGTTCAAGGAAAATGAACATTCAAATATCGAGGAAATTATGAAGGTTGTTAAGCTTTTTCCTAGTTTTTCTATGAAGATATGAACACAAACATGGAAGTTGAGGTTACAAAACATGAGTTGAAATCAGTTCCGAAGACCTTTAAAAAAGCAAAAATTCCACACCCTAATTGCTAGACTATTGAATTGTATCTTCATTTTTATGAGCTTTTGGAATAATCCCTTCTCGTGGTGATTAAGGAATCAAGAGTTGCTGTGAAAGTTTTGGGGTTAATAAATGCTACTTTTATAGCACTAATTCGAAAAAAGAATGAACCAATTACTTTTGTATATTTTAATCCTATCTTTTTCTGTAACCTTGTTTATAGGATTGCTTCAAAAACCGTAGCTAATAGATTGAAACATATTATATCCAATGATACAGATTTATGTGAGAACAGAATGAAAGAACAAATATATAATCATAAAAATAAACATATTTCAATGAAAATACAGATACAATAAAGACATATTCTATTAAATAGCGGAAATAGAAGATACTGTAAAATAAAGCAGCTAGAATGGTGGTAGCAATATCTGAGAAGAGATGTGGATGCTATGCTCATTCGTGCTAAGATGAATACAAAATGAGGTCGGAAGGGCCTATTTATAATAAGCATAAGGAAGAGAACCCTATACATCCAAAACATAACCCTAGAATATGAATCGTCATAAAGTTTGTTGCCCCAAGGTGGTTAGTTGAACAATCAAATCCCTGAGTTCATAACTTTTGCATACGATCTCCGATTTGGGTGCTTGATAGCCTGTTGGAAAGGTCTATCCGAGGTTTACATCTATCTAATGAGACTCAATATATGTTATCGACACCCATTAGGCCCCTATAATTGCCAAAACATGTTGTTTAGGGCCTCAAAACGACCCCAAAAGTTTAGGACCCAAAAAACCGTAGAAAATTAACTACAAAATTTCCAAAATGGACAACTATTTTGAGCCAGTGGAATAGGTGGGTGGCTATCGATCTCCATATGGATCATCCAATGTCATTTCAAAGGAGTAATGTCATACTAGAAACATATTGTAAAGCTACATGGGCAAATATCAACATGAATAAATCTTATATTCTATTCCATGGTTTGAGTGAAGCTTTGGAAAGGCACATAGCTTAGAATTTTTCTACGAATATTGCTCCTTTTGATAAAGGTGTTAAGTATTTAGGATTTCAGTTAAAGCTGTATGATTACAAGAAGGTATATTGGATTTGGTTAATTAAACAAATTGAAGGCATAATTACATGTTGGTGTTACAGGTGGTTGTTGCAAGAGGGAAGGCTAGTACTAGTAGAGCCTATTCTGTAAAATATCCATGTTTAAAATTAGTGTTTTATTGCTTATGTTCTTTCCAAAGGCATCTTGGATAAGATTCAAAAAATATGTTTAAGCTTTCTTTGGATATGTAAAAAAGAAGTTGAAGGTATTTCTCTTGTCAAATGGTTCAAGATCTCCAAACCAAAACAATATGGAGGACGTGGTTTAAAAAATATGTATATATTTTGTCAAGCTAAGGAAACAAAATTTCTATGGAGGATTATGTTCAATAATGGGTTGTGGAGAAAGATAAAGGAAAATTACTTGAATAATGGAGATCCCTAGTACTGAATTATATGAGAACTAAAATACCGTCAAAGGAGCATCAAATATATGGAAAGGTTTACTAAAAACTTTTGATATTTTAGGAAATTGGGTTGCATGGAAAATAGGGAAAAGGGAATAAGGTGAAAATTGGTAAGGATCTCTTGATCAGGCGTAGTGGAAATCACAGTCTATCAGATTCTCTTCTAGATACCCTTCAAGATAAAGTTAAATTACAAAATTAGAGGATGCTACAATATATACGATTAAGGAGCTTGGAATCCAATATTGAAAATCAACATAGAAGTTGGATTTGAAAGGAGATTAGGCTAAGGAATGGACTCATTACTTAAATCAATTACAAAATAATGCAATATGTCTAAAAGACCCGGATGATGAGTTAAAATGGTTGAGGAATAAAGTTTCAAGGGTACTAACAACACAGCAGGCTATGAAGCAAAAATCGAAATAAACCTGAGGAGACACATCGACCTGGTGGAAAGAGGTTTGGAAACTTGAATGCCCTCTAAAAGCTAGTATTTTCTAGTGGTTGGATTTGGATAACAAGATATTAACTTGGGACAATGATGAAAGACAAAATTGGATTTGGCTTGGTTGGTGTATTATGTGCAAAAATGTAACCAAATCTGTGGATCATCTCTTTGTAAATTGTACTTTCTCTAAGCAAGTTTGTAAGGAGGTGCTTCAAATTATAATCTTAACAATAAGTAGCAAGGAAATGGGTCAGAATCAAATCTATTTTATGGATCCGACTCGTCATTTGGTCCGGAACTAGAAAAGATGTTGGGCAATATGGTACTTGAACTCCTTCCTCTGGCTTTCTATCTGCGCATAGATAGCTGTGGGAGCAACACAGTTCCAAGGCAAGTAGTTGATCCATCATTTCTTTATTGTTGGCGAACACACCCAAAGCCCCTTCACTATACTACAAACAGTTGTTCAGGTACAACCACTGCAACTGCTTTCACAATAGATGGAACAAAGCATTATTGTTGAAATGACTTGAATCTTGGATAGAGATGTTTAATCTTATAAAGCTCTACCATATTATATTTTATGGGGTTTGTTGCTAACTGGGGTCACGATGATATTTAATGGAAAGGAGGCTCAATGAGAATGATTAATACATTAATATTGTGAAGAATAGAAACCCCCAAAACAAAAAATATCTAGGAGACTACAAGATCCTTGTATTGACTACACAAGGCCTTGGGGATTTTTGATGGAGCCTGTAAAGGTTTCCTTGAAGTGTGTGGTGCAGGTGCCATCCTTTTCCTTGATAGTTCTCATCTCTTTATTTTGAAATATGGAGTTAGAGTTAGAGAAAAATTTCATGCTTTCTGGATTCTAATGAAGACAATAATTAACAAGGAGGTGCACAAATTGGGGTTCTTTGGGGACTCCTAGTTATTGATTGATTAGGGAAACAAGAAAAATAACATCACAAACCTAGCTCTGAGGCCAATAATGGAGAATGTTTTGGAGAAAAAATATATTTTTGAAGATGTTTATTTTGATCATATTTATAGGGAATATAATCATAAAGCATATCAAGTTTCGAAGGATGCTCTTTCTCTACAAGAAGGGTTTCTAATTGAACAAGAAGTTAGGGACAATAGCCCCTTCGAGGTAGTACAATTGTCCTTTTTTTGTGGATGACCATTTATTTTGTAATGCTAAAGTTTGTTTCATGCTGATATGGCACACTCAAGTCTATCTAAGTGAATCAAGTATCTATATATTTTCAATGTCTACATAGTATCTTCATTTTGCATGGGTATGATTCCAACATAATTCCTTTAGTTAAGGATGAAACATGTATGTGTCCCAAGTCTAAAGTGAAATCAATTTGTTAATTTTTTAAACCTAATTGAAATACAAATAAATATGTATTTGAGTTTATATATACTTACTTAAAATAAAATAAATATGTATTTTGAGTTTATATATATATAATATTTAACTCATTATATTTAAAAAAATAATAATTAAAAAAAAATTATTCTAGAAAGATATCAAAATCAATTATCCTCTTTCATAAATAGTTAGGTTACAAATCAATTTGAACATTGATACAGACTTAAGGTACAATAGGTACAATATACCACTCAAATAGTAAACTCAATAATACAAAATAATAAAATTTAAAAGTAGGTGTCATGATATATGTATCTATGACATCACCTATTTAGCTATGTCCCTACTTCATTATCATGCATTAAACACATGGAATTTCAAATGGATGCCGACAAAGAGAGTGATCTTATTGAAATGGAAAACGTGGTATAATATGAAATAGATTATTATAATATTGTTTAATAATCTATAGATTATATAAAATATTTTATATGTAAATTTAGCATATGTATGGTTGATTGATTAGTACTAATTTTGGAAAATTAAGGGATGCTTTTCTATATTTATGAATGGTAACTTTGGTAAATTTATCAACATAAATTATTTTGATTCATTTAGGAGATTTATAATGATATTTGTCATCATGGAACTAACAAAATGCTTAACAACATTGACAACAATTAGTTTAGCTAATTCAGACTGGATTTATCTTTTGTATCCAAATTGTAGGGAGTGCCTTATTTCTATCTGTGTAAATATTAACGATAAAAATAACTAACTACGAAGAAGAATGACTCATAACCCAATCATTTTACATCCTAAATTGAAGATATAAATACTAATAACAATTCCAAATATGGAATCAATAGCATATATCCATTTTAATCAAAGGTTTATTATCAATTGAGATGTGCTTCTAGATGTATATTTTAATTTAATTTAATATTAATGTATATTTTTATTTAATTTAATATTAATGTTAAATGGTCAAATTTAATAAATGTGATAGCTAAGAAGAAGACATATAAAAATATAAAGGGTGTGCATAAAGTAATAGTTCTAAAAAAAATGAATGTAATACATCAAAACTTTGGTTAGAGAAGAAATTGTAGAAATAGAAGAAAAAGAGAAATAAAGATCATACAAGAAGAAATTTAAACAAAAACCTACACAGAAAGATGAGAAGAGGGATTTCTATTAGCATTTGTGGTAAAAAAAATGATGAGTAATATAGTGTGGAAAACTTATACTTTGAGAGGAATTGAAGCCCTAGATTATATAAAAGATCCAATTCCAAGTGCTCCTCTAAAAATCGATTCGATCCATGTGTCTCTTCATATCTTCTTGAATATTAAGTAATAAGACAAGGTTCCAAATGAATCTTTATCTTAGGGTATGTACTTACAACTGACCTAAGACCTATAATGAAAAGGAAAACACACCTTTGGTCTTTACAATGAATCCAATTCTCAAATCATGCAAATATTTTTATAAGAAATTATAGATTTAGGTGGTCATTCAAGACTTATAGGTGGACATATGAGACAACCACCTTCTGAAAAACAATATTAAATATTGTCACATTTACAATAGCTTTGTAGGACTTGAAATATTGAGGCCTTTTGTTTTTTTGCACTTCTCATGAAATTTTGACAAATAGAGCTTAGAATTTAAGCTTTGCAATGGTTCAAATAACACCTTTCCCATGAAAAAGTTATGGCCCAAAGTTAAAGTATCAACTAAGCTCCCGAATACCCTCATCCCTTTCATCACCTTAACTCTTAGGATTAGGGTTTTGGCATCATGTTCGAAGGTAATTTCAACATCTTGTTATGGGTTTCTTTCTTTCCAAATGAGCATAGTTGTTACATCTATTCTTAGAGACTAACTACCATCATTCTAGCCACTTTATGTTGTTACATAATTACATTTTATTTCAATATTTGATTCATTAATAGAAGTTTATTTTCACTATAATATTTTTCAATCTTATATTTGTGTTATCTCTATAACATTGTGTTTTTTTCTTTTTTCTTTTTCAACCAATCCAATCTAGATTAGTAACTTATGAGTAATAATTAACTTTCCATTTGTTACATGCCTTACATATACACACAACTATGGTATATGATGATAAATATCAACCTTCTCACAACAAACCCTAAATTATCTTAGAGGAAAGAATATGTTATAAGAAAGTTGGCCTATATAATAGTTTGGATTAATGATTGAATCATACTCAATTTAAATAAAAATATAATAAAATGATGTCATTGAAGAGAAATCAACTCTCACCATTCTCTTCCTATTTATTTTATTTTATTTATGATGACTAATAAAGATATTAGATGATCCGCGAGATGTAGAAGATTTGGTGGTGAGTGTTAAAGACACTTATAAGCTGAATGGTCGCTGGTTCGAAACCCTGCGGATACAAAAAATCCAACCATGTTAAGGGTTGGTGCAGTCCAGGTCGGGTGCGATCCCCGAGTGATTTTGATGGCTTAGATGCCCTTGGTTTGTGGTTTCTTAGCCAAAGGAAAACCCTGCAAGTGAAGGGTACCCCCATCCAAAAAAAACTAAAAATAAAGATATTAGATGGTAATAGAGATACTAGATGGTGAAAGATTGTCATTACTTAAATCAAAATAGTCATAATATTTACATGTCAATCTAGTGTCAATATCTCTTTTAAAATTTGGGTTTGCTACTTTAAACTCTGGGCAAGACGATTTAAAGAAGAACACGCGTAGACTCTCTGATATCGTTGCGGTGAGGGTTAAGGACAAAAGAACTATGCTTCCGATGTCAAGTTCATGGCTTCTCACATCAGGTATATGTCCAACCAGATTGGATGCCACAATTCCTGCATTGACGACCATGACAAAGACCTCAGAGAACTGATGGGCACGATGGACATCATCAAGGAAGAAGTTATGAAGCTAGCAAGGATGAATCAATGCAGCCATTGTTGGTGATGAGGCCCGACCCATGGAAGATGTTTCAGTCACCCAAACTGTAGGGTTTTCAGGCAAACCTAAATAATCCCTCATGTTTTTCTACATCTTTTTGAATCAACAGTTCGTTCGTGTTTACTCTTCTCAAGTTACAGTAAATAACAGGATCTTTTTCAACAGTTTTAGATGGAAGCCAACTCTATTAGCTGTTTTTGTAAATCTCTAGTATCGGTCCTCTCTTTCTCTCAGAAATATGCTAGCTTTGTACTAAATGGTTGTGCACAACCCTTTTAATATATACTTCTTTTATTGTTCCTCTTTAAAAAAAATATCTCTATTTGGCTAAATACATAAAAACATAAATGAGAAGAAATTGACATTTTACTTATTGAAAACCAATGTAAAATGCCTTTAAGATGCAAAAAAGACTTTAATGAGCTTATAAATATTGAAAAAATATCTCTCTCAAGACAATTTTGTTTGTAAAAGCTTGATACACCAAATCTAAAACATGACCTTATACCTAAGTAGTGTTTAGAAGAAGTCATTTGAAAACTATAAATTCATAATGAATATAAATTTAATGACAATATGTATTTAGCAAATACTCCAATCCATTCATCTAATTTTTAAAACTTAAAATTTATTTTTACTTTTCTTTATACATAACTTTTTATTTTTGAAGATGACAAAATCATAACTTAATTGTTATTCAATAGTCAAGATTGAGCTATTAACTTATTTATTTACAGTTTAGAAAAAAAAAACACTATTAACTAATTACATGAGATACCTACTTATCTTTAGAAAAGCAAAGCAAGAAGAAGTTAAAAAAAATATCATAAATAAAAACACATTCTTTAAAAATATTAAACATCTCTTCATATTTAAAAATTTAAATACAAACTTTTCATAACTTAAATACTAGGTTATTTTTTTAAATAAATTATTTTCATATAAATTAGAAAACTATTTTTTCAAATGCATTAATACATTGATGTTAGCAAAATGACACACGGTCACTATGAAAACCCTATTCAAATATCAAAAAGAATTACACAAAAATGGAAAGAGCATATTCCTTCATATCCTTTCACAACAAGAAATAGATGATTATTTCATATCCTTTCACAATAAGAAATAGATGTAGTTGGCATATGTGAGAAATGGAAATTATAAAAATAAAATTGTATAATTAAGGTTTTTTTATTTTGCAAAATTAAGGGAAGTATTTTTTATTTTACAAAATTGGAATTTTTAAGTGGATAGATGTTTTTATTTGAGATTTGGGGTGGATTATAGCTTATGATTTTTCATGTATGAACTAGGATGATGAGATAAGTGTACTGCCCAGATGATGAGACAAGATGAGACAAGTGTATTGCGGAGATTGAATTTATGGCAGTCTTTCAAAATTTGAAATAAACAATTATAAAATAGGAATATAAAAAATAATTGGTAACTAGTTGATGAATGGATAACTGGTTGCAATGCATTGATAACTGATACGTAACTGGAAGAAGTGATAAGTCACACTTTTGAACCGGTTTAAATAAAAGAATAAAAATAATAATTTTTTTTCCAAACTGTCTTCCATTTCATAACTATCTCTTAAAATATTTAATCTCTATCTATATGATCCTGATATGTGCCAATAATAATAGAAATAGATTCAAACCTTCATAAACCCTATGGCACCCAAAATTTACAGAATATTTAGAGTTACACGCTTAGGGATAATTCTCCCATACAATTCTTCGAAGTGTTAGAGGAACGCAACAGGACCTGTAACACCTATTTTTATGGTTGGTAACAAAAACGCTAGTTGCGTTAACATAGGAGAAGTAATGGTAATTTTCCACGTTGGGCCCTAGTCATGTGCAGTTCTTTCCGCCATAGAAATAAATGTTGAGTGAAGCTTACTAAATGCAGAGGCAGAGGACCGCCTTTGTTTCCCTCAAGAAAAATAGACAGACCACCGAAAATGGTGGACACACCAAAGTTAGAACTGGAGATGATGACTGACTGCATATAGCGTTTGATGGTTGTGGGGTGCATTTCACTCTACTCCAATTGTATTCGGTGGCGTTGCTTCGTCAATATCCCATCTGTGCCTTTCAAAATAACACCCACCGGTCAATTGACCAGCAAACTCAGTTTGTTTTTTTCTTTTAGATTCCTCTCCTCGCCCTTAATTTGCAGCCTGCAGTTGTAACATGGCTTTCCTCGTACCATTATAGCCAATTAGTAACAGGTATAATGATAATTGAGATTCGGTACTGGCCGGGATCCTAAAATATGCGTGGGTAGATATAATATTTCTATCTTCCAGCTCTCTGTAGTACATTTGGAATCATATAAATGGGTAACTGGGTGCATAAAATCATTCGGCCTTTCAAAGAGGTGTGGGATCGCATCCATAAAAGACTTCATGCTGCTAACAAAAAGAGTACGTAGTCCTCTACTTCTTCTTGCACATCATTATACATTATACACTTTTGCATTAATATTCAGTCATTGTGTTTAGTTTTCTGAATTTTTATTTTGCAAATATTTAGAAATTGTCGATGCTTTTGCTAAATCTCAGTGATAATCCATAAAACTAAACACAACAGCTATATTGTTCCTCTAGTACATTGCTATTCACATATTGTACAATCTAGTACATTGCTATTCACATATTGTACAATGTGCTTTGATTGGTTATAGAATGATTATGCTTGTTTATGTAGGTTGATTATGCTGGAGTGTTTAGCGATGGTTCTGTGTAAAAATACTAAATATGTACGGATTTGTTTGCGAAGAATAAGAAAGGGAAACACCTGTTTTTAAATATCTTTTTTTGTTTTTTTTAATTAATATCTCATGATCCATTCTTAACCTGAAGCTTACAGTGTGTATGTGTAAAAAATACTCTATCTGTGTGGATTGAATAAGAAATGGAAACACCTGTTTAAATATCTTATTTTTTTTTCTTAATGAGTATATTATGATCCATTCTAAACCTGTAGTTTACAGTGTGTATGTGTGTGTTTTGTTTTTTTGTTGAGAAATGCCTGTCACTTGGGGCTAGTGTATTTTCATCATTGGCTGAGAAACAGCAATCCGGGGCATGTAAGCTAGGGGTACACACCAACACTTAACATGGTTGGATTTTTGGGTGTCTCCTCCCAACTAGCTCACCCCTAACTGGGGTAGTCTTTCCAAGGATACCACTCCTTAACAAAATGAGCTAACCAAATTTGACAATGTGTATGTATGTTAAAAGCACTGAATCTGTGTGGTTTTGTGTGCGAAAAATAAGAAATGGAAACACCTGTTTCAAAATGTCTAAAATATATTCTCTTCTTTTTATTGAGATTGTTATGATACACTACTTTTCTCTCTGGGCATCATAACATAGGCACCAATCTCTCCATAGGAAGATGTGCACAGAGCTGTCAAATTCTTCAAAAGTAAACGTTCAAAGATTTTATTTACAATGTTTGTGTTTGACTGCTGGTTTGTTTATTCGTTGAGCTATCAATCTCAATTTTTTAATAATGGCAAGTCTGAGATTGTAATGAAGCAATAGTTCTCTCTGAGCTTCATAACATAGGTACCAATCTCTATGTTTTTGAGTCTCTCAATTGGTAATTGTGCACAGAGCTATCCAATTCAATAGTAAATGTTCGAAGATTTTATTTACAATGTTTGTGTTTGATTGCTGGTTTTGTTTATATCAAAGATAGCATAGGAAAGAGTTATAACATTACAAGAAAAAATGAAAAATCAATAACAATGTGTCTACTTGTTAAATATATTTTTCATTTTTAAAGATATTTTTCATTTTTAAAACAATGAGTTGAAAAAATGAAAAATCAATAACAATCTGTCTACTTGTTAAAGATATTTTTCATTTTTAAAACAATGAGTTGAGATGTATATTTTAGTGGATTATTTTGAACAGTTAAGTGTTATGAATGGTAAGCAACAGTTCATAGAAATAAAATCCAAACGCTTCT
Source organism: Pseudotsuga menziesii (assembly GCA_001517045.1). Lineage (NCBI taxonomy): Eukaryota > Viridiplantae > Streptophyta > Pinopsida > Pinales > Pinaceae > Pseudotsuga > Pseudotsuga menziesii. The sequence continues at coordinate 1,277,188 of LPNX010139012.1, read as the reverse complement.
TTTGTAAATATTGCAAATACCTCGAAAGCTTCTTTTGTAAATACTGCAAATACCTGTTATTGACAGAGAGATATCAAATTTCTGAGGGTACATCTCATTATGATATTGTCAAATTCCTTGTTTAGTTCTATATAGGCAGATAGCTGTCAAATTTCTCTGGGCACAGTCCCATTATCAAATTCCTTGTTTAATTCTATGAATTTGTTGGTTATATTATGGTATTGGTATCCGAGTTTATCAGAATTCATTCAAATTTGATTTTTAAGTCTATTCCATATGGTTCAACCTGAGGCTATCTTGCACATAACAGATCTAGTGTTAATGTAGCGATTAAACTAGCATAGTTTCTACTATTATCAATTGACATGGTTGTGGATTACAGAGCGCGGAATTTACATTCTGTATGATGATGTAAGATCCTGTGGATACGAGGACGTGCATGTCATGTGGTCTATTCTGGTTGACTCACAATACCCAGTTACTACCTCCTCTTCCTCTCCATGATTCAGTCTCTCTCTGCAATGTATTTTACAAGAAATTAGAGGCTGTCAATGGGTTTTCAGGATTGTGGAACGAATACTATGTTGTATATAAAGGAATTTGAGACAGTTATACAGAGGTTTTGACCAAAGATTAAGAAGCATGAAGGGTTTTCAGGAATCTATTGAGTTTTTAAATTGTAGTCGGCATTGTATAAAGAAGAAGCCTGAAGGGATTTGTTGGCTGGTGGCCCGTCCCTGTGTTTATATAGACAGATTGAGAATGGCTCGCATTTGAACATATGGTCGTCATTGCAATCTACTGTACACAAATGTAGGTTCTCATCCATATATGAACATTTTTGCAGATCAAATGTTACCTTTGTTGGGAAATTCTTGGACTTTTTTCGGATTTGTTGATGGTAATCCATGTAAATCAATAAGTTGATCATATCTAATCTGCAATTAAGTCCTCACTGTGCAAGGGCCTGCATAGTCAATATTAAAGTGGAGTTTGGTGTCAATATTGATTGCCCCATCTTGATTGGAGGCTTGACAGAATGATGAAAGCATCCAAAGCTGAAGACCGCCTTAACTTGAGAGGGACATAAACTTTTTGAAAATTAATGGTAGGTTCATATTGGTCTATAGTCACATCAAAGTTGTTTGCTTGAAGTTAGGGCATTTTAGTTACCACCACAGCCCTATTATAGCCACGTTAACTTGTGGTTTGTAAACGCTAAACGCCACTAAGGAACAAGTTAGGTACGTGGCAATGTTATATAGTAAGGAGTGCTGGAATTTGGTTTTTATTCTGTCCGTCAATTTCTTTTTTTGAGTTTCGATATTTTATATTGTCCATTATGAAAAGGTTGTTTAAAATTTTACCGTTCAAGAGTGAAGGTTTGCTTTAAAAAAAAAAAAAATTCAATAATTAATTTTTGTTAAATTTTTTTTAAATAATATTTTTTTTCGCATTTTTGAAAAGTTTAAACTTGAAAATTTCTTTTATTTGTTTTTAGTTTTCTGAGCTTTTTATGCAATAACTACTCAAGAGTTAACCAATCATTGAAAGTCCCACATTGGGATTAAAGAATCTCTTTGGCTTGAAAAATGTAGATTTTTTCCATATGCATGCGGTGTTGGTCTCTATTTAAATGAATGATATATATATAACCCAATAATTTGTATCACTAATAGACAATACAAGCTTGTCTTTTATTGTATGAGAATCTGATATCATCTAGCTAGTAAATATCAACATGGTTAAGTTAATTCCGATCGATGATAATTATATGATCTTTATTCCCTTTAATATCACCAATTTTAGAAGGGTTGTATTTTCCCAGAATAAAAGTCGTTAGTATTTTCCAGAATAACTGAACTTTATAACTTCGTTAGTATTTTCCAGAATAATTGAACTCTATAACCTCATTAGTATAACAACGACAAACCTCCAAATTCTGGACAATATCAAGTTTAAAACCTCAATCAATATCACTAAGCTGAAGGGGATGAACCCAGATATATTCAAGACTAACAACTTTGTTAGAATTGAACTCCTTTAGACAGTGAAACTTCAGAATCCCATTACACCTGTGCTACAAAAATGAACCCCAATTCACGTTGATAGCTACAACATGAACTAGTGATTTGTCCAGATTAATTTGAAACTAGGAGCATCTAGTAGTATAGACTCTGAGTATGGAGTTTAAATATATATATACATTACACAAAATATACAGAAAATCATTGTAGATTTTAAACAAACAATAGATTTTTAAACAAATCTTTAAATCTAAATCAAAAAAATTCTACAAGCAGTACATTTGAATCTCCAACTCCAGTCTTCCAAGTTCCACTTCCAACTTTCAAATCATTTAATTGATCATTGAGCACTGAAATTTGTACTATGTAGATGCTAATTACAATAGTAAAAAACATAAAAAAATAATAATAGAATTGTTAAATGGTTTTTTTTGCTTTCAGAAAAATCAAGAAAACCCACAAAATAGAAAAACATGAATGAGGAAATACCACAAAATAGAAAAACATGAATGAGGAAATAATACTAACGTAATATTTTTCATTTTTTAAGTGACACTTGAAAGTATGGTTGGAATTTGGAAACTATAATTTTATATAATAATAAGATAAAAGTATTGCCATCAGGAGTTATCGATTACCCTGGTAAAAAAAATAAAAATAAAAGTATTGATATTACTAATTTATTATGAAGTTTTATTAATTTTGTTGTCCTTCAAAAATAGTAATAAGTTTTGAAAATTTTATTGCCCTTTAAAAATAAGTTTAAATGATAAATTTACACTTAAGAAAAAACGGTTTGTTAAAATTTAAAAATTTTAACTTGATACTAAGTGTTTAAACAATGTAAAATATAAATTAAGATACTTTTAATAATTTTTTGAAATTATTTATTCCAAATGTGTAAATGTAAAATATAAATATCTATTAATCAAAATAAAACTTCTGTTTAAATATTATTTTTAAAACAATTAATTGTTTCTGAAAATATAAAATAGTTTTTAAAACTATTTTTTATATAAATAGATTTTTATTAAATGTTTTTGAATAAACTATTTTATATAATTAGATTTTTAGTAAATATTTTTGAAAATATAAAATGGTTTTTAATTTTTATACCTGCCTCAGCAGGTATATTGTAATCGATCGAAGTCAAACTCCATTGACTTTGGGTATTAGTTGGTGTCTTTTGAGACACTTATAAAGAATTAAAACCTGTTTTCCAAAGTATGACTTAGGGGTTTGCAAATTTTTTTTTTTAATTTTGTTAAAAAACTATTTTTCTAAACAGCTGATTGGTGGATAGGAGATGATGTCAACATTGGGATTTGGTATCTGGATTTGAGTTGACATGTGGCAAGATGATGTCATAATGATAAAATTAAAAAAATATCACATTGCCATCTGTCATGCCTCCTGTCGCTGCCGCTGCCGCTGCCGTGTGGACCGTGGCACCTACCGGGTCTCTTTGCCTCACTGTTGTTTGTTTCCAATTCGTCTGTAGCCCTTCTTTTCTCGCGCTGCCGAAACAATTTGACTTGCAGAGGTTCGAGACCAAGTTCTCTACTAAGCTCTTTCGGGCATGGTCGTCCATGCATCAGGCAGCCTAAAAACTTTGATTGCGCTCCTTTCTTCAGAGCATGCATTCTGTGTGTTATGCATCTCGCTATCGCTTCGGCGTCTCATTTCATTACGCCAATACTGCTCAAAAACATTTCATTCGAGCTCTTCCACAATTCTGGTCGTCTGCTCATCCAATTCCACCTTAACTATGCAGATTCCACTGTTGTCGATTGACATAAAGCACAAATTACATTCATTAATATGGTTGATGATGGCATCGCCAAGTATGAACACATAAAAACCATACTCAGACTTTCCAAGAATATACTCGGAGGTGGGACATCTTCAATAAAGTTGTCTCAACAAAAACGGATGGTTATA
>LPNX010139012.1:1253505-1272934 GCA_001517045.1 Pseudotsuga menziesii | reverse complement strand
TTCCCAATGAAGATTGAAATCTCTTAAATCAAGCATCCACACATTGTACATCAATTGGGGGACATTGGGTTCTTGTGCTACAGCTGATGGTGTGAACGTAAATGCACGATGATTATCGCACACAATTCTTTCAAACTCGCATTTATGTACTTGAATGGATGGATGTTTGGGTAGCCTTATTGTGATCGCACCCTCATCAATTCTGTCACTGATGTTGGAGGGTCTGCAAACCCGAAGACTTAAAAGTACATAGGAAAGCATTACCATATGGGCCTGGTTACTGGTTTGTTTCACATGGGAGATAATGAGAACCTTGGACAGAATATTTGGAGGCTTGTGAAGACCTTGATGATACATTTGGAAACGCTTTGCTATGGCTTTATACCAGGAACGATTTATCATCACCAAAAGTGGCCTTTCATTCCAAGGCAATCTACATAACTCAGGAACCACTTCACCCAAGACAACATCTTTGCAAAGTGCAGGTATTAAATCTATGTTTGCTGCCATACAAAAATTACAAAATGAATCACAACATTGCAACAACTATAACTCAAGATTGAATTTACAAAGTATCTTACATGAGTTATGACCGGCATTGTTGTCTCTTTCTTTCTCTGGCACTGGTTGCCCCTGTGCTTCTACAGCCATTCCTGCTCGACTATTCTTCCTTGAACAACCTGCTGAGAATTTAAGTAGTTAGAGTTTTTTATCAAAAATAGTCTATGCTTAGAATTTATGTAATCGGAGTTTTGTATTAAAAACACTTTATGCTATCCCAATAATGGATGTTTTGTATTCAGTAGCATGGAGAATTGGTATGTTTGTTCTTGATATTGGTTTTACGCACCCACAGCAGAGATTGATCGACAAAGCAAAGATAGCTAGAAACGCCCTTTGGGCCAAGAAAATTTAAGCAAATAAATCCTGTGAATTACCGATAGAATTTGTAACAACCAGTACAGAAAAGAAAAAAAGGTGACGTTGCTTATGCATGGCAAGGCCGGTGAATAACAGAAGAAGTTGTTGCTGTGTCTTGTTTCGGGATAGAAATCCACTCAATGATCCTTGAATTTTCACACTAGATTTATAGTTATAAATATGGAGACGTCATTCTAATTTTGGGAAAAACATACCAAAGAGGAAATGACAATCTATCTCCCTCTACCCTGAATCGAGGCGCAGAGGTGAGGATGACGCTGTAAAAAAATAATTAAGAAAAAGATCGATCCTCCTCCATTTTTTGTTCTTCTCCGAATGGAAACGAACCGAGCACTAATATAAAACAAGGGATTCAATACTATAATCAACACAGAGGGCATAACCAAAATTCATTTCAATATATCAAAGGAAAACCATTAAGTCAAGAACCGGTGGTCAAGCAAGCCACCCCACCGATAAAATTACAAACAGCATGGGCCAGTGCAGAGAGATCTTTACCTTGATGGTGATCTATCTTAACTGGAATGCCAATGAAACACCAATCAGTTTTCCCAAACCCTGAAACACCCTCAGGCTGCATAACCCGGACTCTGCATGGATATAAACATCTCCAACAGCAAAACAAAATTGGCTAAACAAAGAACGCAGATAAAAGCAGATCAACCAGACATTCAAAATAAAACATTGGATGAAAAAACCAAGCTGCATGGCCATGCGGTCAACCAAACAAAAAACAAGAAGAAGCCACGCCAATGCGAATATGAAAAGGCTGAGATGAAACTACTCCGATGTTCCTTGTCCGAAATGGTTTATATCCGCTCCATTTCAAGCGGTCATAAGCTTTGCTTCGAATTCTAAATATTTCTGATGTCCCATCAAACAGTCACAAGCTTTGCTCCATTTCAAACGGTCACAAGCTTTGCTTTGATTTTTTATTTTATGATCAGATCCACCGCCATTGCGTTACATTTCACGGTTTCTTGAGCGATATAAAAACTCTGAAGAATCCATCGGTTTTAAAATAGTCTTTTTATGGTTCAAATCTAAATGATGGAAGATTCCAAAATTGTGTTAATGATTTAAAGTATAAATGGGAATCGACTTTCGAGTTCTAACGCTGGAATTTCCTGTTATCCAAATGCTATTATTTCATTATTGCTTCTTTAATATTTATATTTAGTGTTACTATGAACAGAGATTCCATGTATAAATTATAACTTTTATAATTCATGTGATTTTGATTCATTGATATCTAGCGCTACCAGTTGGCAATGTTTTTTAAGTTGCTAATTGATTTCGTTATTTTTGTTATAAGATTGTAATTATAAAAAAAAGTTAGACTAAAAAATATTGTTTTCAAAGTTGTTTTGCTAGATGGTAACTCTTAAAAAAATTCTAAAACGAAAAACATTGGCATTATCTTTAAAGTTTCCAATAGCTCTTATTATAAGATGTTAACTATAAAAACAAATAAACTTAAATTATAAGATATTAACTATAAATAAAATTTAAAAAATTGGACTAAAAACATGTTTAGATTTACTTGCCACTTTAAAATTTAATTATGAAGCATTTGCCATGTAGTCGACTAAATTCCTTCGCATCAAATTATTGGTTTACAAATTAAGTCATGTAATTCTTAGAAACATAGGACACTTCGCTTTGAAAACACAAGTTACTTTGTTTTAAATTTTTTATTAATAAATATGATAAGTTGTTGCTTGTCATCTGGATGTGGACACTCTTTAAAAAACCTGCAAACCAGCATGAATATTCACCAGTAGAACGTTATATTGCTGTTATCTTGCAAAACGCCGGCTCATTCACAAAGACAAGTAAACTCATTTTGGATCTTTAATTTCAAGGACTTACTTAATAACTAATTAATTGATATACACATAGAAATATAAACAATGACAGTTACAAGAAGTAACAAGTAATGCAACAACCTATAAACAACAAGTAATCTCACATAGAAATATAAGTACCATGGCAACAAGTAATACATTGTTTCAAGTTTGAATGTTTCATAATTTCTTTAACTTTTAGCTTTAAACTATATACAATATCACAATAAAATATTTCTAAGAGGCAGGTATAAGCAGCCTTGCTGCTATTTCACTTGTTTTTTATATATAATTAGTTTCTTCTGAGTTAAGATGATATTTTTTAAAAATTAGTTATTATTTCCAATGTAACTTTGGGTTAGGATGATTTTTAATAAAATATATTTTTGATATAATTCAGATGATTTTTCCTAATTGTTTTTCATATAATTACTAATCAATAAGTTTGGTAAGTTAAGATGATTTTTTTTTTAATGTTCCCCGTGGGGCACATTTATAGATGGAGTAGTTGAACAAGTTTGACAGTATGAAAGATAAAGTTTTTTTTTGAAATACCAATGTTTAATTATAAAGAAATTAAAAATATTTAAATTGTTTATTGAATTATGAATTTATAACATATTTGATTGGTTAGTCATTGGGTGAGGTCTACATTGAAAGAGTTTCCCTGAACGTTGACACTAGAGGTGATGTAAGCCATTTTTAATGAGTTTTTGGCAGATTTTATTTTCTGACCGTGTGTAGCAAGGATATATATGGATTGTGTCGTATAGGAGTAAATTTTTTCAGTGGCAAATATGGATGATTAGTCCAACAAAAAATATTGAAATTTAAAATATTGTATTTATCACTTATGTGATTGGCTAGTATGTAGATGATGTCGACTTTGAAGAATGTGTCTCCAGCGTACAACCAACTTGTCATTTATAACATATGGATTAACTTAATTCATTTGAACTTGTTGTATTTTTGATGATGTACCCAATTCCTTTGATTCAATAGAATAGCAAGGAATACTTTTTTCATCAAAAAAAAAAAAACTTAATTCATTTGCACGATTAAGGATAACCTTAAGGAGTATTGTTTCGGTTGTATAAATATTTGTACACGTTTGTACTTGGTAATTAAATACATCCATCTGACCTTTAAGATAGCAATACCAATAATAAAGTGACTTCATGTCATCCCTCCATTTGTCACAATCGATGGTTCCTCGTAATTCTCGTGTTTTCTATTTCTGACCTTCATTCCAACTCACTTGTTGTGTTTGAGAGGTAAGGGACAGGTTAGAAACCCTGGTTCTGATAAGTCGAGGTCCTTTGCAACTCTGGAGAGAGTTATTTATATTTAATGTATGATAAAATTACATTACGTTTAGCAAGTGAAGCCTTCTGAATCCAATTATGAAGAAAAACTATTCTCCATTTTTCTTATGGATATATGACATATATATTGTTTTATTTTGTATAGGTTACAAGTACTGCATTTATAAGTGAATCCTTCTTGTGGAGGCCAATTGATTTGCTTGTGTGCAATGTCAAGACAACTAATATTTCATATTTGAAGCAACTACCCATTGAGTGGATTGATTCTACAATGGGTACCAGCCTCACTGGAATACTCTGTACACTCCGAGTGGTTTGTCCATTGATGAAGCAGAGAAGCTACAAGCACCCCTTATTATTATCTTCATGGGTTTGCTTGCCTCCTTGGTAAACAATAATATTAATAACCATGTTCAAATCAAGGGTTGTAGGCTTAATTATTTATAAATCCTAAATGTTGATAGAACTATAGTTGTATATATTTCTCGGGGACTTCACATTAATAAGGGTCTGTTTTATTAATACAGACACAATGCATTCAGTACCCTTAGTATGGCGGTTGTGTTTACACCTCTCCTTAATATGTGATCAAATGACTTGTCAACTCTTTCAGGCATGAGCTACTGCCCTGTAACATTGGAGTGACTCTTATAGGTCCAAGCTTTGTAGAAATTCCTATGCGGACAAAAATGGAAGGTAAGTCTTTGAAGTATTTTCATTAATGGTGTTGACCTTATATTGTTTTTCACCATCATGAATTAAGGGATTAGGATAATAGTTCAATGTTTGTTTTTTCCCTGTGAAAATAAACAAACAAAAATTGATAGTGTGGTTCTTTATGTAGTTAATATGCATGATCCAATGTTGCTAGAGGTAGTAATGAAAGTCTGAAGCCTTCTGAATGTAGTTCCCAGTTCCCATTTGTGACGAAGCCAAAAATTACACCATAAAAAAAACATGTTTTTGTAAAATTTATACTTTAATGTCGTAAAGTGTTTTTTTAATCATAAGGGGGCGTGCATGCCTTGCAAGCTCTGCATGTGATGCCTAACCTATGGTGTAACACCCTATGCTAAAATATGTTATGTGACTTAAGGGATTCACAAGGCTTTAACAGATTGCATGCAAATGGATGACAACCTTAAAGAGTTAAGATGGGGCTTTAAATGAGGTTTTATGATGTCCTTAACAATGGAATGCGAGTTGACAATACAACCAGGCCAATTTAATGTTGAAGGTAGGATTTAAATGATTTTCGTAAAAGAGAAGGTGGATCCTGGCCCTACATCTGTACTCCATGCGATCCACAGCGCTGAAAGAATCTTAGGGTTCCTATGCCTAGTTTAGTAAAGTTACTCGGTCGTGGAGGTTTTTGTTCTTTGTTCCCTATGGTGGTTGCTTGATGGTTTCGTTTTGGACCTCCTTGCTACATGGTCGTGCTTTGTTCGCTTTAGCTTGTCTCCAGGAATGACTGCTAGTGATTTGTTCGATTGATGAACAAATTACGCTATGCTATCAGTGTTTTATCAGCCAGTTGGCTAAGTTCCTGCCTTTGCGCAATCTTATCAATTTATGTTTATGTGTGGTAAGGTGTATGGCTCCTAGTGTGCTTGCCTTTGGTTGTTGATGGAGGAGCTTCCTAGGCCGGTGAGGTTAGTATAAATGAAAGGTAAGTAGTGTGTCTAAGTTTAATATTCTTTCTTATTGGAATTTTCACAGGAAACAGAGGAAGACGAACTCTCATGTTTTTGGTTTTTGTAGGGAAAATAAAAGAATGGAGAGCTTGGAGGATAAGAACCCTTAGCTCTCTAAGCATTTTGTTGAAGGTAAAACTCTCTGCCATGTTTGTGTTTATCAAATTTAATTTGATTTCGGACCTTTTAACAAAATATTGTTATGTTTGGCAAGTGAGACAGAGAGGACCAAGGAGTGGTTACTCAAGTCTGGCCTCACCAACATGGCCCAGACTTCATCCAAATAGGTACGCATTTCTTTTGAAAACACAAGGTTTAGGGTTTAAAAAAACTCATATTTACACATGATTTCTTCTTTTATGCAGGTTTAAAAAGTTGGGATTTGTTGATTGTTTACTCGAATAGCTTTTAAACTTCTAAATTGAGATTGAATAAGCCTTGCTTGAGAAGCACGGGGTTCACATCCTTCTATGCATCCACTACTCTGTTCCGAGGTAAGAGGATTAATAAATTAATCTTTTAAACTGATATCGTAATTTATCACCTCGAGCCATCTGACACTTATGGCATATGGATCCAAGTTTGGAAGAGAGGGCTTCTCGGCCTTTGTGGTTTGTTTTAAGATAAGTTTGTAGGCTATACTGTAATCGTTTGAAACTAGTAAAAGCCTTGCAACTAGAAAATCCACCGTTGTTTTAGAAAAGGAGATTGTAGGGTATTTTTACATTTAATTTGAAATATTGGCACTCGACCATTTTGATTTTGGTTATAAGGTTCTTATTTATATATTAAATGTTACTTATGAAAAAGATTTGGTTGGCTGGAAGCATGGGGACTTCACTTAGTGAACCTCTCACATAGCACGTACGATAATGGGATATTAAAGAATACCCTTAATTTCCAGAGATATTGACCCAAAATNCCAATACCTGCAATATATTGGTTCAATTTTTGATAATTTTAAAACCCACAATATGAACTAACGTGATAGGATATTGGTCAACAAGTGAAGACCCCGTGGCTGGAAGCCAGTTCCAAGGACTGTAAAACCTAAAGATCTTTAATTGACTCTTGATTCGCTGCAATTGTATTTTATGTATCTTAAGTTAGATGTTTGTTTTGGATTTGTTTGAAGTTTACTCTGTGAAATAATGGGGTTTACCTTTGTCGTAACTATAAATGCATTCTTTAATCAGTTGATTATTTGATATTTACTGTATTGAAATTTTGAAAAGAAGCCTCTCGGCTCTCCCTATTGTCTCTAAAAAAATGCTTGAAGGGTAAAAACATTTGCGTTGATAGCTAATTAACCGGGTTATGACAGTCTGTAAAGGGTTTTATACAATTTAAAATTGAATTTTCTTCATAATAATAGTACTGCGATTCCTAAAAAATTTGTGCATACTTAAATTAGAAAATAACAAAAGTTTATAACGTAATAAGCAATCTAACATGCTAAAAGAAAAACTAATAAACGCCTCTACGTATTTACAGTTTACAAGTGTGGTCAGATTTATAACCTACTTTTAGAATGTAAATAACTAGACTAATGTATAACGTAAAACTGTAAAGAACCTATCACCACTGATGGGAAAACGAAATTGAAAATGTCGTTCCTCCCAACCAAATCCTAGAGCAACCAAATTACTTGCTCCAGAACCCCTAAGACTATTTGTTGAACCACAAGGGAAAATTCTGATCAATGCGCAATCTCTTTGCATCAATAGATCATTTCCCCTTCATCGCAAGCTTCCTACTTATCCGATGGAAACAATACTTTATATTATTTTGCCTAGGACTTAGTCATTTATGAGTCACCTGCTCATTGATGCTCCACAAAGAGTCTCGATGTGATTTTGGGGAAGATGCCTCCTGCATCACTTGAGTTTTTACTCAGCAACTTTCGCCATTTGTAATTTCCCCTTGTAGGTCAGCAAACACTCTTTTAACGACAATTTTAGTTTTGATTCCTCTTAGTTATTTAATTAATAATAATAATTATTCCATTACATTTATTTTGATTTTATTTGTCAAAATATATAAAAATAAATAATCAAAGACTTTAACAATTTAATAATTGTTTGGTGTATTACACCATTATTCCCAGTTTGCAGAGCAATCACGTCTTGATAACAAGAGGATAAAATGAATTAGGTCGAGAAATTGCCAAGGAAGCTCTTGCACAGGGTTATTACATGACATTAATATCAAGAAATCTCTCAAATCTTCAGAATGTTGTGGAAGAAATTCTACGAGAAATTGTGTACAATAAAGACAGGATAAGTATCAAGGTATTAATCAGAGCATATCGTCGGTTCACTAGTGAACGCCATTAATCAGTTATGGATCCCTGGTTCTAATAAGTTGAAGTCCTTTGCAACTCTCGAGAGAGTTATTTTTTTTTTCATAAAAAAGATCTTATATATATTATATATAAAAAAGTTATCACCTGAGGGTTATTTAAATGTAATGTACAATAAAATTACATTATGTTTAAGAGCGTTACCCTTATTTTAGACGGTCGTTTAATGGGGGTCGTCTCTTTGGCTCCTAGGAATGTGATTTATGTTTTAAATATTAGTTATTATTTAAAATACAATTTTGGATGAGGATGATTTTTTAAAATTATTTTTGATATAATTAAGATATTTTTTTAAAAATAAATTTTGATATAATTAAGATGTTTTTTCTTAAATTATTTTTGATATAATTACTTGGTGATAAGTTTGGTTAGATATAATTTTTAAAATAATGGTAATAAAATTGAATTTTATAATTAGTTAATTTTAAATATTAGTTAATTGTAAAAATAATCGATTTAATTTTTATATATTTGATAAATTAAAATTAAATTTTGAACATAAATCAGGAGACTAAGTTAATATATATTTTGATTTCAAGTTTGAAATATTAAGAATGAAGTTATTAGATGGTGAATGTTTTGAAGAAGAAAAAATATTTCTAATTTCAAATGCTAACTAATTCTATATAACTAAATGATAATGAGGATGATGAAGATGATGATTAACTTCCACTCACACTAAATTTGGTCTATCTTACCTTAAGTTCCTATGCTAAAAAACCTTTAAGAGAAGCTTTACCAACTCACTATAGTTTTGGCAAGTTAGCAAATCAGAAAGGTTTGTATTGTAGCAAATACTATGAAAATCAGATCTAATGTAGGTGTAAGCAAGGCACTTTTTGACAAATCCTTTGGCTATGAAGCTCATGAGAGCTCATTTTTATATTCACTATATTAATTTTCTTTTTTGAGCCAATTATTAGGGAGAGATATTTCTCACCTTCAAGATAGGTTATTGACCTTTTTATAATATCTTAATTTTATCTTAAATCTTTCTATCACAATATTTTTTCTTTAAACATAAATGTAATAATATTTTTGAAATCCTCTACGTATAGAAAATCAACCCATATCTTCTAGTTTAAAAAGCTAAAAATAAGACAAAATGCTTCAAATATTATAAATTCGAACCCATAAATAATGAATAACATTATTATCAAAACTTAATTTAATATGCAAACTTAATTTCCTATAATATTATAAAAAACTTTTTTATCTTGTTGGTATAGTTGGTGTGCATGGATCTCATTTCACATGAGAACAAGAATTAAACTCCATCAAAATAGTTAAAAAAATACATTTAAAAATCCAACCATGGAATATAAGATGACCAGCCATGTAATACAAGTCCAACCATGGAATATAAGCTGATAAACCATGGAATGTAAGTGGACCTTCTTATAATCCAAATCATAATTTTATAAATAATATTAGAGATACACTTAAATCGTATGATTCAAATCATGATTTTTTAAATAAAATTAAAAACTTTAAATTTATATTTAATAGTTTTTATGAACGACATTCAACGAATATAAAAAAACAACGCCTACAATGGTACCTGCTGGCAGGCAGGCACTAACAATAGAAAAGGCTGAAGAGAAGTTGCTGAGTACAAAACAAAAGCAATTGGAAGCATGTGCCTTATGCTTTGAATATTATTCTTCACAGGAAGTCCATCTGGTTGTGCACTCCTCGGTCGTTGGTGCAGATTGAACAACACGAGAGAAATGAGTGTATGTACGTTAGATGCTCTCTTGCCTTTGGCATTTATAGTAATATCCTCCTTGAATTTACTTCGTTACCATAATATTCCCTAGTGGTGGTTGTACTATAAGAAGGCTCTTTTCCATGCCTCCTCTTACACACAAATCTCTCTGTATGATCTTCTTTCTGGTTTAACTATCCTTTTTCCTTCCTGCCTGCTTGCATTGCTAAGCTATGGGCTGCATGAAGAGCAGTAGTACTGTGATTGTGTTTGATTTTGATCTCACTATAATAGATTGTGACAGTGATCCATGGGTGATTGAGCAGCTGGGAGCCACTCAACTCTTCCAGACTCTGCTCCCCACTCTTCCATGGAATACTCTCATGGTAAGTAATTTTCATTTTCATTTTCTAATTTTCATGTGACTATAAGGTATTGTTAATGGAAAGTTTGGAACTTGTATGGAGTTTTTTATTTCGAAGTGTTTGGAACTTCAGAGTTGAGTCAGTCTTCAGTAGAGACATCCTTCTCCTGAAGAGGGACTCAACTCTGAAGTCCGAAACCTCTGTCGAGATAAAAAAGTCCACACAGGTTCCAAACTCTCCCTTAATGACTACCACCTGTGAAAGCCTAAATACAACCAATAAAGTATTTGGTTAGTTCCATGTTAGTAGATGTCTGTGAAAATCTTCAAGTTGAAGCAAACTAGTTTACATAGACAGGTGTATTAGAAATGTCACTTGCTAATGAGGAAAAATATCTTTGAGTTTTTGTAATGTAATTATTATTGATAGGTTGGTTGAAGCCTTTTAACTTATTTTAGATTTATAAGTATATTAGAAACGTTATTAATTAATGTGGAGAAACATCTCTTAAATTTCAGTACTTAGTATGTTGTTGGTTGATAAGTGAAGGATAAAATGATGGAAGAGCTGCATAAGCAGGGAAAAACCATAAGGGACATTGAGGAGAGTTTGAAGAAGATTCCTCTCTACCCAGAAATGATAAGAGCAATCAAATTTGCGTTCTCCTTGGGGTGTGTAATGATATTATGGCTCTTTTTCCTTCTTTTAAGTATATTATATTTCATTGAAGAAATCTGCATTTTGTGTTAAACCTTTTGGATTATTATTGTGTGGAGGTGTTCTCACATCTACATAGTGATAATCGAGAAGGTTTAATACAATGTTCAAACACTGTGGAAACATCCATGCTCAATGTCTGTATTTATTGTAATAAATCATTTTTTTGTTGTTGCTGTGCAGGTGTGATCTTCGAATTTTGAGTGATGCTAATGTGTTCTTCATTAAAACTATTCTTCAAGCTCATGACCTGCTCCAATACTTCACTGAGATTAAGTCAAACCCAGCATTTGTTGATAAGACAGGGAGATTGAGGATTCAGCCTTTTCATCCATTTACTGAAGGCTCTGTTCATGGCTGCAGCCTCTGCCCTCCTAATATGTGCAAGGTATTCATTTTTCTCTATGGTTACACACTAGCAAACGGCCATATAAACTGGGATCTGATATGCATAAATGTGTTGATATGTATATTTAGACCTAAAACTTATAATATACAGGTCTAATATGCACATATAGAGTTCTTTCTTTTTCTTCTTTTTATTGGGTTTTATTTGTCTGAATCTGAGATAAGAATTTGGACCAGGGTTTAAACGGGTTTCTGCTACTGCTGTCTATACTCAATGGACAATGCATCACAAAAGACCCAAAGAGTGGATGGATCATTCCAGCAACTTCCTGCTGTGGAATACATCTCACTTTTCTTCTCTGACTGTAATTTGATGCATGGTGATGATGTTCTGTGTTGCAGGGAGCAATAATAGATGAGATGATGCAGAAGTTCTTGGAAGGGGAATCAGTTGATAAGAAACAATTTATTTATTTGGGAGATGGCAGTGGAGACTTCTGCCCTTCTTTGAAATTGAGGCATGGAGAACATGTTCTGCCTAGAAAAGAGTAAATGAGACCATCAAACCAAATTCCTGTTTCCCCATGATTCCTTCTGCGGTATTAATGTTTGTCAAGTTCTTATGAAGGTGTGGTGTTTGATTGATTTTTTTGACAGATACCCTCTGTGGAAGCTTATTCACAAGAATTCTGATCTTGTCAAGGCTGAAGTGCATGGATGGTCTAATTCCAAGGATGTTGAAGATTTGTTCGTCAAGTTGCTCAAGCCTTGATCATCAACTACCCATCTCTTTTCTATGTGATACACACATATATGCGAACTCCCCTTCCCTGCTCTGCAACTTTTCCTTAATGATTTTAATTGATAATGGATACCGAAAGCTTTCTCCACAGTGTCTTGTAAAAATCTATGCAGAAGTTTCGTTGAAATCTCACTGTAGCCTTGTAACACACAAACCAATAGTATTAAACTGTAATGCTGTCGTGGAAATTTAGAGATGTACAAAGTGCTTATATATATAAGCACTATTATAGAGTCATAGAGTCATTTAACTTTGAATGTAAAAGTATAATATTTCCAAATTTAAAGCTTATTAAAATAGTTATTTTAGAGGTTTGCATATCTCACTTTTGTATCAATTTAATTGTGCTTCCTAAATAAGTGTAATTGTTAGCAATTAATTTTTTCATATATATTAAAAGAATAATCAAGTTTATTTTTAAAAATATATTTTATAATTAAAAAAAATATTACATAATTTTTATAATTCAAAGAAATTTTATCTTATATATACTTCTGGTGTTGATACATTCCTATAAATCAATTTTCTTTACAAAGAAGGAAAATAAGATGTGGGGTAGCAGGTGCAGTGTGATCTTCTTAGTTCTTGGAGGAAATCAAGTTCTTTCATTTTCCCGAGGCTTGGGAAAAGCCACAAATAATTCGTTGTCAAAGACTCTTTGCTGACAATATCGCAAACCATGAAACACATTCTACTCGAGGATAGAATAGATAGCCCATTGCAATCTCGTATTATTGTTCTTGTGCAACGAATTAGGGATATTAAGTTGGTGCACACTAGCAGAAGCAACAACCAAACAACTGAATGCTTAGTGAATCTTGTTAGGACAGTTGGAAAAGGGAAACTAAAGGAAAATGAGGGTCACCTTTATACCAGGTGGATCCCCTAGGTGATTTAATTTGAATTAGACTTCATGGAATTATCCCTTCAACTGTGCATATCGTTTAGTTAGTGGTGGTCCGCTATCCTATGTGTGGGATTAAAGGAGACTTTACTCCACCCATGGGAGAAGGATTGCGAGAATGTTTCACATATGTGGAGGTACAAGGGCTTGTTAATATGGTAGTGCGACTCATTCTAGGGTAATAATATGGTATTATTCTTAGTCTTTCTTATTAGTTGGTGGTCGACAAGGGTTTGACTTGGATGATTGAGAGTTTTTGAGATGGTTCTGTTAGTCTTCTCGTGGCAGAGAGTATTCCTGGGGCGGAGGACTTTGCCTTGCTTCTTGTCTAGATTGGGAGTTTTGTGAATTTGTGGTATTTTTCTCGTGTGGTTGGCAAGAGTAAAGTTGGAAAAAGTTTACTCTGCGTGAATAAGAGTGCTTATAGGTTTGTTGGTTTGTTAATGACGATGTCTACCATTGGGGTGGTATATTTTGTATTGTTTCTTGTTTGGTGGGGATTTTATGAGTTTATCGTGTTCTCCTAAGGCTTGTCTCTTGTGATTTCTTTAGGATGCCTTGGTCTTTGTCTTGGAGGCTTTTGCACAACTCCCTGGCATATCAATGCAACGGTGTGGAAACATTTTATTGCGACTGATTCTATTTGTGTTTGTGGCTCAAATAAATATGAAGTCTAAAGAGGGTGTTTTCGCAGAGATTTATGAACTGGTTGCAGAGTTTTAGGACACGAAGGTAGACATTAGGTCCCTCCAGTCGACCCTACAACATTCAAATTCACAAATGGAAGGAGTTCCCTCATCCATCCAGAAGGTAACTGATCATGTCTCTTTGCTTGACCATCAATTTGATGATTTTGAGCATGAGGCACAGATGCAGAGTGCCCAACTAGAAAAGTTGTCTATCAATGTGGATGGTCACCAAGCGTTGCTGGATGGAATCCAATCCCCAATTATTCGCAATGTTTGTTCCAGGACCATTAATGAAGAATCGATTTCCAAACCGAATGATGTTATTATTGAAATCTCTATCTCTCCTACTCCGCAAGAAGATTTTGGAAACATATAGGGTCTTTTTTTTCTTCTTCTCGGGTAGTATGTAAAGGTTTATAGTATTAAATTCTTTTTAGATGTACATATGAAGCAATCTCGATGCTACCTGTAGAAATTAGAAGGATGAAAACTGTATTGTAGGTTTCATACTTGGATATGTTTTGGGAAACTTTGTATCTTCGTGGTTGTGTTTAGAAGCTTATTTTTGTATAAAAATCTACCCATTTTTAAAAAAAAGAAGGAAATGAAGATTAGTGTTAAATGAATGCTAAAAATTCCATGATCCTAAATGAATTTATCATAAATATATCTTATCGTGCATACTAAAAGGTCATCAACAAACTCTATGACATACAATTGCATTTATATTCGTGGTTGTGTTTAGAAGCTTCTTTTTATATAAAAATCTACCCACTTTTTTTTAAAAAGAAGGAAAAGAAGATTAGTGTTAAATGAATGCTAGAAATTCCATGATCCTAATGAATTTATCATAAAGATATCTTATCCTCTACTAAAAGGTCATCAACAAACTCTATGACATACAATTGCATTTATGTTCAAAGAAGATTTTGAAGTACAAAATATTTGACACAATACTGAGTTTCATAACATTTTATCTCATCAACCCTGGATACGAGTGATACCTATATGCCTGTCCACATGAAAGACAAGACACGTGGGGGTCGAATTAATGCACAAGAGGATAGGCTCATTGAAAAAAGTTTAATTCGACGGGAGGAGAGTCGACCCTAAAGTCATTTCTATTAATGCTAAACCGCTTGAGCAAGCACAAAATTAACTCCGAAAGCATGGGAGTGAATTGCATAAGGTACAAGTTCTTAACTTTATGGGAGACTTGGAGATAGTCTTGAGTTCTTTGTGGCCTAGTGTTGCATGACAACTTTCAATTTGGGAGCCCTCTACTATCTTCTTGTGTATTATCTTCTTGCCAGCCTCTCAACAAACTGTATATATGCGTCTCCATCAAAGGAATCGAAGTCAGAGAGGGGGAGGAAGACAATAGTCATGGGAGGAAGCTTATAGCCATGACACTCCCTTTCTGGTTCACAAGGAGATATAGTGTGTAGAAGAACAATATGTGTTGTAGCAAACAAATGAGCATGAAGGAGGGTGGGTGATCTACCCCTACTAGGTGTTGAAAACACTCCTTGGACGGGCGTTAATGGAATGCAATGATATGCAACTAGGAATCCTCATAATCATTTGGGATTTACGGTGGATATTGAAATCTTGCACAAGAAGTTGAACCTCCTAGTGGGGACACCCAATAACCTTCTCTAGGTCAACGAGAATCAATCTACAGAGAAGGCTCCAACCCATATCTCAATTTCTTCGGATACACAACAACAAGTTTAGCTTAGTCATTTCTTAGAGTTTTGTTTTAGCTAATCTTCCTATTACCTCTAGTTATGTTCAAGATTGTAATCCTCCACCTTTTTTGTTCAGTTAAATAGTAAACCTACGTTATGTTTTGGAAAGGAGGAGAGGCACCGGTATCTGTTTTGGTCTGAGCATGCCTTCTAGTCTTGGTTTACTTTTGTTCTCCTTTGGATTATAGAGTTGTTCCTAGGATGAACTTGTTCTTCTTGGTCAACTTAGTTTCCCTATTGGTAAGTTAGTCTAAGGATTATTTTTGTGCCATATGTATTCCTACTCAATAATAGAAGGTTTTTAGCTAGCTTACAAAAAAAACATTTTATTTCATCAAAACTATGAAGGTTCAAGGACATTAACAATCATCGTCATCATCATCTCAAACAAAGATCCAAGATATTGAAACAAGCTTCCATCGCATAAGTACCTCTCATCTAGTTTATAATTAATCACCTTTGTAATGCCCCGATTGTAAGCACCGAACATATGTGATGTGGTTATTTGTTATAATTGTGGCACTAGGTGCCTGAACATTCGTATTTGGACATTATTATATTATAGAATCTATAATTGGCTTCAACATGGACAATTCACGAGAATGGGGGGTCATGGATTCCACTTGTGAGGGGGTTGGTAGATAGAAGTTGTTGCTCTCCCTAACATTACTCTATGTTTCATATTTTTTATTTGATTAGGATATGGAGATCCTATTACACCTATTTGATGCTTTTCATGCACTAATGTGCCCTCACTTGATGAGATTATTCCTTATCTTTTATATTTGGGTGATTTATTATGCTTTCGAGACCCACATAGTCCCTTCTCTTGACTTATGTGTCCCTCTTGGATATCTGGAGACTCTTTGCATGTTCTTCCTCTTTCCTTCTACACCCTCTTTGGCTAGTTTTAGCACATGTACTTGATTTTTGTAACCCCCACTCTAATTTGGAGTGATTTTCGAGTTAATTTGAGTTACCCTTCTTGGAACTCGAGTTATCCCTAGTTACTCCAATGATGTGGACTAGTTGTTAATGAATTTCAGTTATCTCTAGTAATACTAGTGATATTGAGTAATTGTCAGTGAATTTGAGTTGCCTCTCTTTGAATATTCGATTTATCTCTAGTAACTCCAGTGATCTGGAACTGTTAGTAAATTCGAGTTACCTCTCTTGGACTTCGATTTGTCTCTAGTAACTCCAGTGATCTGAAGTAACTGTCAATGAATTTGAGTTAGCCTTAGTGGATTTGATTTGGTCTCATAAGAACTTGAATGGTCATCCAATGATTTGGTGAATCCCTCAAGTGATATTGAGTTATCCCTAGTGGATTCGAGTTGCTCTCATGAGAACTTGAATGGTCATCCAGTGATTTGGTGAAGCCCTCAAGTGAATTTGAGTTAGTCTTGGTGGATTTGAGTTACTCTCATGAGAAATTGGATGGACATCCAATGATCTGTTAAATCCATCAGGGAATCATGTTGCTTACTAGTGAACCTATGTTAGCCTTTGCCAGAAGATTATAATGGCTATGAAAGGATTCGAATTGGCATTCATTCATTCCTCTTAACTTGTTATGCTTGCTCTCTTGGATATTTTGAATTCCTGTGGATGGATTCGAATTGCTTGAAGAAGGATTGAAAGCCTTGTAATGAGGTATGAAGACTGATCTATGCCAGATTGCAGTCTGGATAGATTCAATACCAAAGTACCTCAAGGACCATTACTTTCTCTGCTTTGGTCTTGCACATGAAGCCCAATGATGGATGGTGATATCCCGAGGCACTGTAGTGAAGGGAATCCCATTGCTCCAGGTAGTGAAGATGCAAAGAAAGTAAGTAGTGAGGGAAGGCATTGAGATTTCTTAGGTCGTAGCATGGGTTTTATGTGAAGGGAGCAACTATATGTTTTGGTTCTCCTATTTTTGAGCATTTATGGGTCATGAGACCTCTTACATTGCATCTAGAGCGACATTTCTAGTAAGGAAAACTTTTTATTTCATGGAAAAAGGTTTATATTGACTGAGATACAATTGTTTTTGTGAGATAGTGTTTGCTAGATTTAGGTTGAGTGCACCCTATTATTTTGAGAGACCCTTATCCTATGGATCCATAGCCTTAGGTCGTGGATGATTGCCATGCTAAGAGATTGATGAGCATTGCATATTTATGGTTGGGTGGAACGATGTCCAATCGAAGCTAGTTGTTGTATTTGAGATAAGTATTTGTTTCTTTGTTATTTACTATGTATTCAGATGCTTATGCACCCTTGGAGGATGATCAACTCTTTTTATTTTGGGATTTTTATGGTTGATCTTCTTGCATAATAGATCTGCTTTCATTTTTGTTGTTTGGATATAGGTGGTAGCCTATATAATTCCATTTTTATACACTGTTTAGGGAAGGCAACAAATCTGGTTTTTATGTTGCTTATATGGTCGTAGATGATAGCCTCCAGATTTGATATTGTATATGTTTAAATGGCTATAGGTGGGTGTCGTTAATATGATTTATTTAGTGTCATAAATCTTATTTATTTTGGTGTTGTAAATCTGAATAGTTTAATGTTGTAAAAAATGATTTTTATTAGCATCTGTAGATCTGATTTTATTATGTGGTTTAAGGGTCGCGAATGATAGCCCATATATGTTACATCAAGGTTTAAACACACATGAAATTGTTTACCTAGATCTGGTTGCATTCACGCTACAATTATCTTGCACCGCACGTGCATTTGGGAAATATTTGCATTGGAAGTGTCACATTTGTTTTAATGGCCAAGTGATTTTATTTTATTGGTTTCTTGGCAATCGACCTAATAGTAAATAAACCCTTTTTCATTGTCCATTCACTCGAATCAACATTTCCATTGTTAGTATTCCGGTGTTTCTGACCTTGGTGTTGTGTTTTGGGGTCGGGTATAGTACACCTTTAAGTCACCCATATATTGAATCTTTCTCACATTAAACTCTATTGCAGTTTTAAGAAGTCATTTTAAGGCTAGAAGTTTCATGAAATTATTTCTCCAATCCAACCCTACTTTGAATTGGATGAATTGAGTATTTAATAGAAATAGTATGCCCCTTTCCATGCTTCATGGGTGGTTGGATTTCCTTGGTTGGCTCCATTTAAATACCCCCAACACTTAAATTGGTTCATGGTTACTTCACTTTCACCTTCTGTCTGTAACCTTCAAAGCCTGATTGAATTTGAACAAGGTGTTCAAAGGTAAGAATTACCTCGTCATTAAAGATGTTTGAATTCCTTGAGATCCATATTCAATTTTTAATAAATGGTAGTTCTTTAAAAGGATTTAACTTTCTTCTATCAAACCGATGCTTTAAATAGTGATCTATTGTATCCCCCTTCCAAATGTCCTTGATTCCTATGAAACATTCTAAATTATCCCAAACAATTTTTGTGTGGACAATCTATCAACAAATAGAATATGGATTCTAGTCGCTCCCCACACAACACATACCATCCTAGCGCCTACTAGCTCCTCCTTTGAAATACTTTCCAAGTCAATACTCTCTCTGAAAGCTCGCCACATAAAGTTTTTGGTCTTCATAAGGAGCCTTCTTTCACAAAGCCTTCCACCACTACACTATGTCCTATTTTTGTTTAATGGAAAGCACGCCTCTATACATCAACTTGGTAGTACACTATCCCAAAGAAATATTTTTGGCCCATACTAACTCATCTTCTTCATCTTTTACCTATACATGGATTCTTAGAAAAAAATCAACATAATTATTCCAGTAAATTGCATTTATGCCTTCTATGTAACACCCCGGTTTCAACCCCATGGTATTGAAATGCATATGATGTCAATACCGTTAATAAATCGTGGTTTGGAGCTCAAGGCAACAACCCCACCATGGATTTAGTGTTTTATGTTTCAGAAACTAAAATCTATGACGATGGTTTATGTGCTAGCCAAGCACAATATGTTTTGAGACATCATGTAAAAATG
>LPNX010139012.1:1231175-1253489 GCA_001517045.1 Pseudotsuga menziesii | reverse complement strand
GGGGGGAATAGTCAAACCCTTGAGCCAATGGGGAAAATCCAAATATCAAAGGGTAAAACCATAAAGCTCTCAACTACCCATTTTGTCATTTGTGCCCAGTCATCTAGAAGTTGGTTGAGGAAGTTATTTCCTTGGGATGGGCAAGGTATGGAGGTCAAATTCGAATTGGGAAGACCACCCATTTTGACTTTTGGGGCAAGTAAATGCTTGGAAATGCATGCCCAAGCCATTATTCACCCACATCTTTCATTCCTCACCCATTCTCATTCATGTGGGGCTCTCTCACGCAGGAGGAAGGGCGCTGAGCTCTCTCCTTCACGATCTCTGTCGTTTTCTTCACTTCTCCATGCCTAGAATTCGTTTTCTATGTTGCTGGGTGAATGGGAAGAAAGGGACCACGAGTTTGGGGTTTGAAGAGGCCATTTTTGCCCCTATGGGCAACTTGGGAGTTTTCCTCACGATCTCTGTCGTTTTCTCCATTATTCTCCATGGTTGGGAAGTCGTTTTGTGTTGATGAGTGAATGTGCAGCCGAGATTCATGTGTTGGGTGTTTGATGAGGCCGGATTTGCTCCCGAAATGCCCATAAGCGTTTTCTGATTTTGGGATTCACGATTTGGGCGTGAATGATGGTCGTTTTTGCTCCTGCATTGCTCAGAAACATTTTCTGAGTTCATATTTATGATTTGGGGGTTTGTGGTGGCCAAGTTTCCCCCATAATGCCCAAGAATGGTTCCTGATTTCGTATTTTCTCATGCAGGGTTGTTTTCCCCTCAACCATTTCGTTTTGGTTGCCTAGGAACGTTTTGTTCATACCCAACAATGTATTTGGCTGTGAAGTGCATCCTTGTGTTGGCTTGGCTGAGTAAGTCTAAGAAAATCCTCTGATGGATGGTCTTATTGTATTTGGATGTGAATGCCTTGTGTTGGCTGAGTAAGTCCAAGAAACTCATATGTTAGATGGTTTCTTGTGTTTGATTAGCATGTTGGCTTGGCTAGGTAAGTCCAAGGAACCATTTGTTAATTGGTTGACTGTGTGTTTGATGTAAATTTTGGCTTGGTCGAGTAAGTCCAACGAACCCCCATGTTATTGGCTTGTTGCCTTAATAGCCTGTGAAACCCAGTTGTTTAATGGCTTAGTTGGACAGTCTGTGAAACCCAACTGTGTGTTGGCTTTACTGTTGGTGTATGGTCTTGCTGTGTGTAAGGTTGTTACTCCCTAGTTCCTTGTGGAAATCATGCACAGCCCGGGGGTGGTAGTGATGCTGAGAGATTAATGAGCACACTGGCCCATGGTTGGGTGGAACGTTGCAGTGACATAGCTAGTTGCAGGCCAACTCAATTACAAGAAAAGTATTCACTTGTATTTCTCTTGTTTATTTACCTCTGCAACTGTATTTGCTTTATTTATGAATTATGAACATGTTGAATGTTTGAATGGATGATTTGCTTCTACTGTATAGTTACATTTGTTATGCATCTGTGTATGTTTTAATTCAATGCATTTTTATTATCATGTTCATGGGGTTAGATCGCCCGTTTGATAGCAGCAGCAATGTAGGTCATGGCATGTCCATCGTCAGGTTAAGAGATGGGGACGTGACATTATAAACCTAACATTCTTGCATTCATCCAACCTTGTTGCCAAATATTGATCCCTGTAGGATCAATGCCTCAAGACAAAGAATAAAACCCCCTTTAGAGAAGTGCTACCCATTTAGCAAAAAGACAAAATCTTTTCCCACATTCCACCTGAGGATTAACCCCAATCTCCCATCCCCTCCTCCTTATCTTCCATGTGATCCACTGACGTACCAAGAGAAAGACCAACACTAGCGTCTTCCAAACAACATATGCATTATTAAAAGTTTTGTTTTTTCCTTAACCATTCTAAAATAAATAAGGGCTCAATGTACTTGTGTACAATAACCTCGTTCCGTGGAATTTATTGATAAATGAGCCTCCACAAGCTTTTCGCTTCAAAAGATTTGCTAAAATGTGGGTATTTTTAAGCCCCACCCTCCATCTCCTTTTGGCTTAGCTATGTGGTTCCATTTAACCCATGGCATACCTTGTCTTTTTTCCTATTGCATAAGAATTTAAAGCATTTATTCTTAGCTTTCTTTAAGACCATTGTAATCCATTGTAATCCTTCATTCTGATATTGACCCTGCTATTCTTGTATTGATCAAGGATATCTTTCCTTACAGATTTGCCCACTTAGAGCAAGGTTTCACCTATCTTGGTTTTCGGCTGAAGCCCTCGGGGTATTATATCAAAGACTGGTACTGGCTCTTGAGTCGGTTTGAGAAACATATAAACCATTGGACTCATCGCCTTTTATCTCTGGGGGGTCGCCTGGTCCTTGTCCGTTCTGTCCTCACTAGCCTGCCTGTCTATTGGATGTCTCTTTTCCCGGTTCCCGCCTTCATTTTGGATAAGCTGCGTTCACTCATCTTCTCTTTCCTCTGGGGGTCCTCTGCCTCTCATAAGAGATACCATTTGGTTGATTGGAACAAACTGGCTCGGCCCATTTCACAGGGGGGGTGGGGGATAAAACATCTTCCACATTTCAGCCTTTCGTTGAGGATGAAGACTTTTTGGTTTGCACTGAATCATACTGGTATCTGGCATCACCTTATGAAAGTTAAATACATGAAAAACTCAGCGGTTCATTCTTGGCTTAGAAATAAAAATTTCAATATATGGAATGCATCTATTATTTGGAAAGGATTCTTGGAAACATTGCCATGGATTGGGAGAGGTCTCCTCTGGCATGTTGGGAACGGTGCTGATATACGGGTTGGTGCGGATCCCATTGTGGGTATGGATGGCTCTTATATATTATCAGCTGATCTTCGCCTGTACCTGGAAGACTATGGAATTGTCTATCTTAATCAGGCTTTTAACCACGCTACGGGTCTCTGGTTCACTGCGGATGAACTTGATCTCTGTGAGGTGTGGAGTCTTCAATGGACATCATATATCAAAGGATTGTCTTTTAATAGAATTGGTTTTACTGATACAAAAGACTCTCTTCTATGGTCCCATTGCAAATATGTGGGATCCATCACCGCGGCCACAGGATACGACTGTCTCTCTCACAGCGCTACTTTTATGGAAAATTACCAGGTTCTATCCTTCCTGTGGACTTTAAAGATCCCGCTAAAGATGATTTGTTTTAGTTGGTTGGTGGCGGTGGATAAAATCCTTACATGGGATAATCTACAATCCCGTGGTCATTTTGGACCCAGCAGATGTATTTTGTGTAATTTTGCCACTGAAAACTGCCATCATCTGTTCCTTTCATGTCCCTTTACCTCCTCCATCTTCACTCATTTTTCTCACCGTATGGGTTTCCCTTTGACCATGCACGGTTATGTACTCTCTTTCCTTGCCCACTGGTTTGAATACACTTCTCTTTCTGCACCTCACAGATTCATCCCCTTCTTCATCTTTTGGCTCGTGTGGCTTTTACGAAACAAATGTCTTTTTGATTCTGGTACTCCATCTGTTCCACAACTCATCACCCATATTGAGCTACTTCTCACTCTTCACCCTGTGCCTGTACATGCTAAAAAAACTAGGATGATTGGCTCTGCTCCTAGGCATCATTACCCAGTTGGATATTTTGATGGTGCTGCTCAATTGGGTTTGGGGGGAGCTGGGTTTGTGATCTACATAAGTGAAACCCATTATCTCTCATTTTCGGTGGGCTGTGGTCCGAGTACTAATATTAGAGCTGAACTATTAGCTCTTTGGTCTATTTTAAAAGTAAGCATTTTGATGGGTGTGCCTTTACTACAGATTTTTGGTGATTTAATGGTGACTATATCATGGGCAAATAAACTGTCTGCCCTTGATATACCCGCATTGAAACACTGGTGTGACGATATTATCCACATGCTGCATATTGCCCCACACATGACCATTAATCATACTTATCGAGAGCATAATTCACTCGCTGATAATCTATCAAAAAGCACTCTGAAACTGGAGACTGGTACTGGGCACTTCTCGGAAATTATGGATGCTTTGGTCATAAAAGAGGGCCATTTTCTTCTTTTTTGATGGATTCATACTTTATTTCAGCAGCTGGATTATTATTGGACTGTACTTTTTGAGAGCTGTATACTTTCTTTCAGTTGCTGGTTTTTCTCTTTTTCATTGACTGTTTTGGAAGATTATCAGCTTGCTGGTGTGCACTGTTTGTATGTTTAAATGGTCATTTGTTTCGACACTTGCTGACCTGAACACTCAGGGATGATGATACAAGTCTGCATAGATCAGACTTGGTCTATCTATCATGTGTTGGCAGACTTTATATTCTTCTCTTTCTCTTTGATGATGTATCTAGGAAGGATACTATGGCTGAGGACTTCCAATCAGGCATGCTGATGATCTATGTATATCTTATCTTTTTTATTCAGTTGAATAACAAAAGATGGTATTTTTTCCTCTGAAAAAAAAATTGAAATGCATTTTAAAATTGACTTCACTAAAGTTAACCCACATCCAAGAGATAGCCACCCATTACACCACAAATTAATGGATACAAGGGATTTTTCATTTTTATTCTTTTTAAAATACATGTACAAAATACATTTTGTGCACCGGTTCTCTATTAAAGAACTCAACGAAATCTATGTAATTCTATGACTCTCCACTAATTATATTTATATATGTATGGGCTAATTCATCGTAATTGTTTTTATCCCTTTTTCTACTCAAGGTAACTATTTAATTATATATTCTCTATTTGTATTCTCTTATGTTTTTTTAGCTTCCTCTTCCATTTCTTTAGCTTCCTATGGTGTATTTCATATCCTCACTTTTCAATTCACCTTCCTTTGTGAACTTTTATCTTTCTTTCATACTTATAACTATCACTACTCATTGCATTCACTGTGTGTGCTTCTTATCTTGGTCTTGTTGATTTCATGACTTCGTGAAAACTTCATCTTTAACTTTCATGTTCTTTCTTCCTTCATTGTGAAACAAACACATTACACTTTCTTTCTATTGCACTCACAACTTTTATCCTGTCATGAGTACACTTTTGTTGCATCTACCTTCCAATTCTACACTTTCTTGCATTGTTTTTCCCTTCATATTTCTAACCTAGTGTGCTTTCCTACTAACAAGTTCAAATATGCCCCCATTAATCATTGATGAGTAATTACACAGAATTGTATGCCCCAATATACTAAATTGTTTCAACAACTTCTTTTAGAATTCACAATTACAAGGATTTGAAGGGTTGTTGAGGTTAACATTAACTAATAGTTATGGTATGCATCTTAATGTTTCTTGATTTAGTCAAAACAAAGATCATGATCAATTAAGTATCATTTCATCACCAGTGCCTTGTATGATTGGTAATTTAGTAGTGGTGATATCCCCACTATTAGGGTTTGATCACCCTGGTACATGTTAGCCCTTGAAATGCCATTATGAATGCACAAGAAAGTTGGACATGGGAATAGGAAAAGTTACTAACCTTAGTGCCAACGACTTTCTACATTGATGTTGAATGAAAATCTAATAGTAAAAAAAATAATCTCTTCCAAAAAAAAAGCAAGTGATTTTGTCATTTCCATTACACGTTCCTCACTCAACTATAAAATATATAGCCTCTCTTGATTCTTTCTCTAGGCTTCATTGTTAACATCAACTCTTAAGTTTGATTGATTCAATATTACTTCCCAAATTTGGTTTCCCATGTGCCACTTAATGGTATCGATGTTGATGTGTCAATAGTTGTTAGGACTTTTGTTGTCAATTGTTTCTATAAATTATGTCCATCAACATTGTTGTTGTCATTTTGTCAATAAACTCAACAGTTATGTAATATCCTGATTTTGACTCCATTGCATTAAAATTGTACATGATGTAAATATTGTTATTAAATCATGGTGAGGAGCTCAAGACCAAGGCCCCACCATGGATTTAGCGTTTTATGTATAGGCAATTAAAATCGATACCTATAATTCTCGTGCTAGCCATGCACATTATAAATCGAGACACCATCTAAATATGCAATTTAATAAAAAATACCCACAACTAGCTATGCAATGCAATATAAGATGGGGGCATGATTTCACAAGGAATAGGGGGGGAATTATTCAAACCCTTGAGCCAATAGTGTTGATCCAAGTGTCATTGGGAGAACCCATAAAACTCTCTACTACCTTTTTTTTTCTTATGCAACCAATCATTTAATTATTCTAGAAGTTGGTAGAGGCAGTTAATGCCTTGGGAATGGAAAGGTATGGCGGCCAAAATTCGTATTGGGGCAAGCCATCGGAAAAACGTATTTTTGCTTATGGGGCAAGTTATCACCCAGAAATTGGTGCCTAAGCCCTTCCTTACCCATGCGTTTCTCTTCCTCGCGCAATTGGAGATAGTTGGGTGTTTTTCTTCACTTTTTCTGCAGTTCCTTCATCTTTCCATACTGGGAAATCCATTTTTTTGTTGCTCAGTGGTTGGGAAGCAGAGATTCATGATTTTGGGGGTTTAGAGAGGTCGTTTTTTCCCCTGTGAAGCCATAAAAGGTTTCTAAAATCGAATTTGCTCCCGCAGGGTTGTTTTCCCTTCCACCATTTTCGTTTTTGATTGCCAAAGCATTTTTCCTCACACCAATAACTTTTTGTTGTTGTTGTTGTGTGCACCCTTGTTTTAGTCTGAAAGACTCAGGAATGGAAGAGGCCCAGAACTGGCTTGATAAACCTAGTGAAGAGAGGAACCTCACAGAAAGATCAAGAGGGGCTGGCTATTCTTCTATGCACACCCTGATTTCTCGATGGACATGCACATAAATTGTTCAGTTTTGAATTTGAATCATCATCACAACATTAGTGCTTTCTCGATGAACATGGACACTAATTATTAAATATTGAACTTGAATAATCATCATAATATTGATGGTTTCTAGATAAACATGCACTTAAAGTTTTCACTTTTGAATTTGAATTATCATCACAACATTAGTACTTTCTCATGAACATGTAGATTGATATAAATTATTAATTTAAACATTATTCTAAAAAAATTATTAAATACATTTTATATAAATTTTGAACTTGAATCATCATCTTAGCATTTGGTGTTTTCTTAGATAAACATACACATAAAGTGTTCAGTTTTGAATTTGAATTATCATCACAACATTAGTACTTTCTCTGTGAACAAATAGATTAATATAAGTTAATAATTTAAATACTATTCCAAAAAAAAATCTTAAATATATTTTTCATAAAATTTGAATTTAATCATCATGGTAACATTGCTTTCCCAATAAAATCCAAACATTTGGTGTTTTCTTAGATAAACGTACACATAAAAGTGTTCAATTTTGAATTAGAATTATCATCACAACATTAGTGCTTTCTGTGTGAACAAATAGATAAACATAAGTTAACAATTTAAATACTATTAAAAAAAAAAAGTTAAATATCTTTTTCATAAAATTTGAATTCAATCATTATGGTAACATTGCTTTCGGATAAACATGTACATAAAGTGTTTAGTTTTCAATACTTTCTTGATAAACATGTAAATTAATATAAATTATTAATTTAAACAAAATTTTAAATACATTTTTTTAAGGATATATAGAGTTAATTATTAAATTAATCAACTTACAAAACTTAAAATAAATAATGAATGAAGATGCTCTTAAGTCACTCCTTAAGGTTAATTATGTGAACAAGATTCTGTATCCATAGATCAACTCTTCTTATCTTGCCTTTACGCGTAGGAGGTGTGGACATCTCTCACATATCATGCGGGTATTCCATACTTTTGGAATTCTATGGACATCAAACTGGCTTGGAAGGATTGGATTAGAGGCCCCCACTTCTCAACTCTTGTCGCCCTTCCGGTTTTTGCAGCATGGGGCATTTGGCTAGCTAGGAATAAGAAATTATTTGACGAAATCCTCATTCCGGCCCAAATATATGCTGATCGTAGTTTTGGTATCTTCAAAGTTTTTCCGGTGCCGATCTCCCTTAAATCTCGTCGTATCATCTCTACAGCCATTGTGGATGATAACTTTCCATGGGCCTTTGTTGATGGTGCCTCTCAAGGCAGGCCATGGTTGGGTGGAACTGGGGGTATTATCCACCTATCCCCCTCTAGGTCCATCCATTTTGCTGCTAGGTTGGGGGAAGCCTCCAATAACCAGGTTGAATTCACGGCTGTCAACATTCTGTTGAGGCTCGCACTTGAACTTGGAGTGGACAGATTACAGGTTGCTGGTGACTCTTTGTTGGTTGTGGATTGTCTTAAAAAAACATAAGGCCCTGGACATCTTTCTTCTTCCTCTCTTTGAGGACATTGACAGAGTGAGGACCCACTTCTCTTTTCTATCTTTTCAGCATATATTCCGAGAAGCTAATGTGGTGGCTGATGCCCTGTCCAAAAAAGGCTTGCTCCTTCCGGCAGGTTACTCTCATAGATGGAAGATGAATGATGGTCAGATGACCCCCATGGGTCGATATTGTCCATAGACTTCTCACTTAAGTTTTTACGATTATGCAGAGTTGATCGATCATCAGGACCATTAAATAGATATTTTTGTCTGATAAGGCTGAATAGTCTTGATGCAATGAATCTATAAGTTGAAATTCTCATATGTGAGATATAATGACCAAATGGTCAATGAACTATATGATTTTATTTTAATAAAATTATGATATTTTTCAAAAAAAAATCACATGAATCTAAACTTAATCTAAAATAAAGTAAAGTAAGATAAGGACACATGAATCTAAACTTAATGTAAAATAAAAAGCACATACAGTCCAAAATAATTCAATCACTTTAACAGAAATGATAGAAAAGAAGAGTTGCCGAGAACCAACCATAAGCACTTTAACGGAAATAATGATAGAAAGGAGAAGAGGAGTTGCCGAGAACAAACAGAGCACTTGTAAAAGAAAGCATATCCTTTGAATATTATTCTGGACAGGAGAAGTCCATCTGATTGTGGACTCCTCGGTAGTTGGTGCAGATTGAACAACACGCGATAAATCAGTGAATATACGTTTTATGCTCTCCTGCTTTTGGCATTCTCCGTAATATCCCCCTCGAATATGCTTCGTTATCATAATATTCCCTGGTGGTGGTTGTAGTATAAGAAGGATCTTTTTCATCACTCCTCTTACACACAAATTCTCTGTGATCTTCTTTCTGGTTTAACAATCCTTTTTCCTTCCTGATTGTTTGCATTGCTAAGCTATGGGCTGCATGAAGAGCAGTAGGACTGTTATTGTGTTTGATTTTGATCTCACCATAATAGACTGTGACAGTGATCCATGGGTAATTGAACAGCTCGGAGCCACTCAGCTCTTCCAGACTCTGCTTCCCACTCTTCCATGGAATCCTCTCATGGTAAGTAATGACTATTAGTTTTCTGATTTGCATGAAATGTGAGATTGAGTAGTTTTCTAATTTTAGTATAATGTAGATTGAGCTTTTGTTATTTTAAAGATAACTTGATTTGGTTGTAGCCAATATGGTTGGATATTTGGTTAATTCCATGTTATTATGTTTTTGAAAATCAAAATCTTTTTATTGAAAAATATGAAACATATCATTCAGATGGATAAATAAACAAGAAATACCATCCACTAATGTAGAGAAGCATTCTTGAGTTCAGAAATGAAAAGTGGGATTTAGTATTTTTCTAATTTTAGTGTTTAAATGTAGAGATTGAGTTTTTGTTAGTTTAAAGATGATTTGATTTGGTTGTAATCAATATTGTTGAATATTTGGTTAGTTTTATGTTATTATGTTTCTGAAAATCAAAATCTTCTCATTAAATGATATGAAACATATCATTCAGATGGATAAATAGATTAGAAATACCATCCACTAATGTATAGAAGCATCCTCCAGTTTCTATTCCTTAAACAATATGAAGCATAGTTCAGATGGATAAATAGATTAGAAATACCATCCACTAATGTAGAGAAGCATCCTAGTTTTGATTCCATAAACAATATGAAACTTAGTTCAGATAGATAAATAGATTAGAAATACCACCCACTAATGTAGAGAAGCATCCTGTTTAGATCCCAACATTATGAAGCATAGTTCAGATAGATAAATAGATTAGAAATACCATCCACTAATGTAGAGAAGCATCCTTGAGTTTGGATCCCATAATTGATATGTTGGTTGTTGAGTGAAGAATAAAATGATCCAATAATATGGAGAAGCTTCCTTGAGTTTCTATCAGATAATTGATATTGATATGTTGGTTGGTGATTGAAGGACAAAATGATGGGAGAGCTGCATGAGCAGGCGAAAACGATAAGCGACATTGAAGAGAGTTTGAAGACGATTCCTCTCTACCCAGAAACGATAAGAGCAATCAAATTCGCCTTCTCCTTGGGGTGGGTGATGATATTATGGCACTTTCTCCTTGTTCTTAGTATATTAGATTTCATTGAAGGGGTCTGCATTGATTGTAATCAAACATTCTTTGGTTGTTGCTGTTGTGCAGGTGTGAACTTCGAATTTTGAGTGATGCTAACATGTTCTTCATAAAGACTATTCTCCAAGCTCATGACCTGCTCCAATACTTCACTGAGATTAAGACAAATCCAGCATTTGTTGATGAAGCAGGGAGATTGAGGATTCAACCTTTTCATCCTTTTACTGAAGGCCCTGGTCATGGCTGTAGCCTCTGCCCTCCTAATATGTGCAAGGTACTGATTATTCTCCACTGTTACACATTGGCAAACGGCCATCTAAACTGGGATCTGATATGCATATTACTATAGATTAGCACATGTATTGATATGTATATTTAGACCTAAAATTTATAATATGCAGGTCTGATATACACATATAGAGTTTTTACATTTATTCTTTTGGGTTATGTGTCTGAATATGAAATAAGAATTTGGAACAGAGTTTGTATGGGTTTCTGCTACTACTGTCTATACTCAATGTGCATTGCATCCCATGAATACACACAAAACACTGATTGCATCTCACTTTTCTTCTCTGACTGTAATTTATTACATGGTGATGCTCTGTTTTGCAGGGAACAATAATAGATGAGATGATGCAAAAGTCCTTGGAAGGGGATTCAGTTGATAAGAAACAATTTATTTATTTGGGAGATGGCAGTGGAGATTTCTGCCCTTCTTTGAAGTTGAGGGAAGGAGAAACCGTTCTGGCAAGAAAAGAGTAAGTGAGACTATCAAACCAAATTCCTGTTTCTCCAGGATTCCTTCTGTGGTATTAATGTTTGCTAAGTTCTAATGGGAATGTGGTGTTGATTAATGTTTTGGCAGATACCCTCTGTGGAAGCTTATTCACGAAAATTCTGATCTTGTCAAGGCTGAAGTGCATGGATGGTCTACTGCCAAGGATGTTGAAGATTTGTTTGTCAAGTTGCTCAAGCCTTAATCATCAACCACCCCATCTTTAAAATCTGTCAAACACAATATATACATGCGAACTCCCCTTCCCCTTCCCTGTTCTGCAACTTTTCATTGATGATTGGTATTGATAATGGCTCATACTGGTGTATGATACCGAAAGCATTCTCCATGCAGTCATGTAACAATATACTCAGAAGTTTCGCTAAAATCTCAAAGTGTACCTTTCTAACACAAACATGCAACTATTTTCGAATGCTATCGTGGAAATTAGGACATGCACAACATAAACTTCTGAAATCTCTAAGTGTACCTCTTTGACACAAACATGCAACTATTTTTGAATGCTATGGTGGAAATTAAGATATGCACAACTTAGATGTATAAACTGTTTTTTATTTATTTAACTGCCACACAAAAAAATAAAAAATATATCTTTGTGTTAAAAAAAATGATATTTTACTAACAAAGAGTGCCTTAACAATACATCCATCCACCTCTATTCCACACAGAATGAGCTTTAAAATGATATTTTTAATAGTCCTTTGTAAACTCAATTATAATAATAAATAATTGAATTTATTTTATAAAAATATAATATCATAATATTTTTTTTAAAAATCTTAATTTAAATGATATATATAAAAATATAATTTCATAATATTTTTCAAAAAAACTTAATTTAAATGATATATTTAATGGTCATTTTTAAACTCAATTATAATCAATAAATAATCAAATTTATTTTATCAAAATATAATTTTATAATTTTTTTTAAACTTAATTTAATATAATTTTATAATTTGTTTTTAAACTTAATTTTGGTATAAGGGAGAGATTTTATTTTGCATATACTTTTACTATTCGTATATTTTAATTAGTTTTTTTTCCTTTTGAAAGAAGAAAAAATATTAAGGTTACTAATTCATCAATATTCATTAATAAAAAATGCATTATTTCTTAAAATTAATATTTATGATTTTAAATATTTTCTCTCATAGATATATCTTGTTTTTTATTAAAAGGTTTTCAATAAACTATTACTACACTTATGTTTTGTGAAGATTTTGAAACTCATAATATTTGCAACAATATTGTTTTTCTTAACATTTTATTTCATCAAAACTATGAAGGCTTAGGGAAGTTTCTCTTCAATCTTTTCAAGCATAGAAATAAAAGTTTAAAGCAAACCAACTAATTCTTTATCATTTTCATCATCAATAACCTTGCATGCAATTTCAATCAAAGATCCAATATCCAAGAAAAACTTATGAAGATATTGAAATCAAACTTCAATAAATACATTGGTGACATCCACATACCTTGTTCCAATTGTAGCCCGTCTTTGGATAAAAGATATGCTAAAAAATTTAGTTCCCCATAAATATGTAAAAAGTAATTTCAGGGCTAGGAGTTTTGTGGAATTATTTGATCGAATGTCCAACTGTCCCCACCCTACCTCAGAGGTGGTTGGAGTCCTTTGGTTGCCTCCGTTGAAATACCCCCCTACACCCGGATTTGTCAATTTGAACATCAATGTTTCATGGTCACTTCATCTTCGCATTTTGTGTGTAACCTTCAAACACACATCGAATTTGAACACAATGTTCAAAGGTAAGAATTCCTTGCCATCAAAGATGTCAAAATTCCTTGAGAGTCGTATTCCCAATGCTATAATAAACGGTAGAGCTTCTAAATGTTTTAATCTTCTATCAAACTAATGCTTTAAATAGTGACCAAATGGATCTCTCTTCCAAATGTCTTTGATTCCCATGAAACATTTTCAATCAACCCAAACAATTTATGTGTATCGACAGTCTACCAACAAGTAGCATATGGGATCTAATCCCTCCTTGCTCCCACTAACTCCTCCTTTGAAATACTTTCCAAGTCAACACACTTTCTCTCAAAGCTAGCCACATAAAGGTTTCAATCTCCATAGGGTTCCTACTTTCCATGAAGCCTTCCACTGGCACAATGTGTCCACCTCTTCATTGGAAAACATATCTCCATACCCAAACCTAGTAGTACACCATCCTAAAGAATGATTTTTGGCCCATACTCACTCATATTCTTCATCTTTTACCTTTACATGGCTTCTTATAAAAATTTCAACATAATTACTCTAGTGAATTGAATTTATACCTTCGAAAACCTAGCATGCTTGCATTCATCCAACATTGTTGCCAAACATTGGTTGTTGTAGGATCAACACCCTAAGACAAAGAATAAAACCCTTATGAAGAAGTGCTACCAATTTAGTTGAAAGGTAGAAGATTTCCCCACATTTCACTTGAGAATCAATCCTAATCTCATATTCTCCTCTCTCCCTATATTCCATGCTAGCCATCTACCTACTAAGGGAAATACCCAACACCAATGCCTTGAAAACATTAGATGCATTATGAAAAGATTTGTTTTCTTTCCTTACCATTCTAAAATAAATAAGGGCTCAATGTACTTTTGTACAATTACCTCCTTTTGTGGACTTTTTTGAGAAATGATCATCCATAAGCTTTTTGCAACAAAAGTTTTGGAAAATTGTGGATAATTTCAAGCCCCCCCCCCCCCTTCATCCTCTTTTGGCTTAGCGATGTTGTTCCATTTAACCCATGGCATACCATGTCTTTTTTCCCATTCCAGAAGAATTTAAAGCATGTTTTCCTAGTTTCCCCTAAGACCCCTCGAAGAAAGTAGGCCAAGTAGTGTTAATAAATTGAAATGGGTTTTAAAATTGACTTGACTAAGGTTAAGATGCATCCAAGAGATAACCGCTTATTATACCACCAATTTTTTTTTCCTATGTTGTCTATCAACTAATTCTAATCTTTACTCCGTAATTATTAGGTTTTAAATAAAATCCTAGATGTTTTAACCCTTCCTGTGAGTCAATATTTTTAAATGGAAAAATATCTTGAAAATGGTCTCTCCTTATACTTTTTTATTCCATTATGGGGCGTAGTTGAGTTTAAGCTTCCTTGCATCACTGATTATGTGATCACAAAATAATAATACATCATCCATCACTAAAAGTGTGTGAAAAAATCATGTCCTTCCTACCTTAATCTCCTATATAGCTCATGCCCTTATTTCTTTTATTGTTTCTCTGCTCAATGCTTTTGAGATTAGGAGAAAAAGTATCGGAAATGAAGGACAGTGTTGTCTTAACCCTCGGAAATGTGGGAAATAAATTAATTTTGATCCATTAATGAGAACAACCAAGCATACAAAAGTCACACATCCCATTGTCCAATTGATTACTTGTAGATTGTATCCTACATGAAATAGAATTAGCCTCAAATATGACCAGTGTTCCTTATCATGTACCTTAGAAAAATCCAACTTAACTACCAACAAAGGTAGTTTTTCCAATATGAAAGAAGAAAACCTCATGAGAAACTCAAATCTACCCACCATGGAGGAATCCAAATTTCTCCAAGGAGAACAAATCTAAAAGAATTATGTTCATCCTTAAGGCTATAATATTTTATATTATTTTGTATAAGTTGCATAGAGAGATTTCCTTCAACTCCTCAAAGAACTAAGGGATATCCTTCTTCTGGAATTAATGCCAGGCAGGTAGATTTACAGAAGTAGGAACTTTCTCTTTTTTCTCATCAACCACTCTTACCAAGTCATCCCCCATCATGTTAAAGAAGCCAATGAAAAAATCCATTGTCCATCCATTAGGTCCTAGATTTTTGCCTTCTTTTAAAGAATCCAGGATTTTGTTGAATTCTTCCTTAGTATCTTTTGTGGACATCTAATGTGTTTCTTCTTGAACAAATGTTGGGAAAAGGGTTGTGATTTTTTTTTAAATTGCAAGATTTTTACTCACTGGTTCTTTGAACAAATTATGAAAATGAGCAATGCATGTCTCAACTAGTTCATTGCCTTTTTTAACCTTGCTACCATCCTCTCTAGGAATTTCTCAAATTCTGTTAATATTCTTTGTATGATTAGCATAGTTATAAAATTATTTAGTGTTCTCATCTTAATTTTCAATCCACGATTCTGGATGCTTAAGTCTCCATTGAACTTCCTTGTCTACCAGCAGGTTTCTTTTCTTTATCTCCACTGACTTTTTCTTCATTTCAATTCATTAGTGAGGTCTTTATCAATGATTTCGTCATAAATTTTTCTCTTGCATTCCCACATCATAGAGTTCTTGAGTTTGGTTTTTAAATTTGTTAACAGCCAACTTGAAACAATTAACTTGACTTTATTTGCACTAATTAAATTGTTGACAAGTAGAAACCCATTTATTTGCGTCAAACAATTACCACTCATTTTTTACCATATTTTGAAACTCCTCATCCTCCATCCATGTAGAATTAAATTTGAAGGGGGATGAAGGTTTCCTATCTTATTTATCTATTTGAAGTAATATTGGAAGATAACATGAATCATCTCCAAATTCTACCCAAGACCTCACTCTTTCTTAATTTGCTAGTATTAATTTTTAGACCCTGAATATGTTGAGTCACTTGGTTATACCCTCCCCTCCAACCCTATTATTTCACTAAGTTTGACTAGTTTTATTGATACTACATCAACCAATAGTACACTTTCCATCTCGTGGAAGAAGAAATATACTAATTAGTCCTCTCTTGTAGTAAGGCCCTAGATATTTGACCTTTTTGTTGTAAATTTGGAGTCACCGCCCAAAATAACCTTGTTGTGTTTCAAAGAGTATTCTCCTGGTAATAGCTCCCAAAATTGAATCCTCTTTGCATAAGGAACATAGATGTTTATCATTCCGTATTCTTTTCTAAGATGCATTGAATAACCCATTGTTCACATTCCTTAAGCAAACAAAAAATAGAGTTTAGAAGTCTTATATATCTCTTTCTCCATCCTAGAAGAAAACCCCAAATTTCCCATCAATCTCCACATATAAGAACTCCCAATCCCTCATAGTTTTCAGTGAAAGCACAAGCATTACTTACCATTACATGGGGTTTGACTTGCTCTAAGTGCCAT
Organism: Pseudotsuga menziesii; assembly: GCA_001517045.1. Classification (NCBI taxonomy): domain Eukaryota; kingdom Viridiplantae; phylum Streptophyta; class Pinopsida; order Pinales; family Pinaceae; genus Pseudotsuga; species Pseudotsuga menziesii. The sequence continues at coordinate 1,237,112 of LPNX010139012.1, read as the reverse complement.
GATAATGGATTGTTGTTTCCATAAATGCATCTCCCTTGGATCCCTACCCCGAGAAAGACTAAAGGAAGGAATCTCCTCCAAACTATGTTTGCGTTAACTTCCATATATTCAATTATACCTAAGCCCCTTCTTTATCTAATTGTTTCACCACATCATATAGTTTATTCAATCTAAGAAAATCTATGTTCTTCCATATGAAAGAATCTTCCTTTGATGAAGAGAATGTGGGATCTTGAATTGCAAGGTTTGAACCCCACTTGGAGACATTGGAACCTTAAATTTTCAAACAAGGTATATTTTCTTTTTCCCTTCTCTAAAATTCAATATATATAGACCCTCCTCTTTTTTAGGATTTAGTCTCTTTCACTTAGGATTTGATTTCCTTGGACTATTCAACAACAATCAATTATCTATGTTAGAAACAGGATCACATAGCAATAAAAATAAAAATGAATATGAAAAGAAAACATAGAAAAGCACAATATAAGAGAGACACCAATATATGTGTTTCACCTCATATGGGAGACATCCATGGAGAAAAATCTAGCCCTTTCTTTATTTTTCCTAGAAAAATTAAGGGAACAACCTACAACACATATGTTGCAACCTCCTCTTCAATCTTTCATAGGATTTCTCTCACTATACTCTTAATACAATGCCCTCTTTAAAAGAGGGTTTCCTTCTAGGGAAAAAAAGACACAAACATTATATCTACTATCATATATGTAACCTATTAATGAACGATCCAGATTGACAACAACATGGCAATATTTTACAAGGCATTTTCCAAATATTTCTCTCCGGGGGTGTTTCCCCCAAACCCCCAACAAGGGGGTCTCCAATAATGTTCTTGATCCCCACCTAGACACTTTAGTGACATTAGTGGGGTGGGGTGGTGGTGGGGGGATCCCCCCACACCCCCTTGTCAAGAACTAGTTTTCAAACACAAATAAAACAAGACCTATGAATAAAAAACCTAATCAAGCTCCACGATTAACGATATCCCATTTGGAGACTGATCACAACAACTCCATCGCTATTGCACTTACTAGACTATGATCCAACTTAGACCTAGAAGGTTTCTCATCTTCACCTTCATGCTTGAAGGCCAATTGAAACTGCGTAGAAACTTAATTTCTCCCCGGTTACTGTCTGTAGAATTATGGCTAGTGTGTATATTTTCTAGCTTCAACTTTCCATCTTCCGAAACCAATTGTATGAAATGGTACTTATGTTGTGTATGTTTAGTCTTAAAATTGAAGGATGAGATTTTTACAATATAAATGGCACTTTGGAGGCTCCTGAATCAATGAGGAAGGCATGTGATTTTGAAAAACCATCCTTCAATGCATGGTATCTCTCATCGTGATCTTCCGTCTTGTCTCCAGAGTTAGCATTCCCTGCGCGTTCAGGGAGGGAAATATTGTGTTGCTCAAGGAATTTTGATATCTTATCTATGGTCTTCTTCATACAATATTTCTCTGTATGGTTTCCTTTCTTATAGTAGGATCACTTTCCCTTGTCAAACCTATGATGTTTGTCCTTCCTAGAGCCTGAAGCTTCATCTGCTAGATCAAACTCTTCCTTAGTTTCGAATCCAGTGTTCCTTTTTTATTTGTCTCTATGCTTCCTCCTTGCTTGCACATTATTTGTCTCACCAACCAAGAGAGCTTGATTTAGAGAGGCTATGAGGGCTCCCATCTGTATCAGCTTGTCTTGTTCCTATATTAGAGATTGTTTGAAGGCATCAAGGGATGTCGTTCACTAATTAGGAGTAGTCAGCCACCCAAAGTGAAAGGAAGGTACAAATACTAAGAATTTTAGGCCAAGTTTTCTTAGAATTGAGAGCACCAATTGCTCATCCCTCTTCTCAATCTCGCACTGCTTGCATGGCATGACAAGATATTTGAATTTTCAGAAGAAAAAAAAAATTGTTGTATAGTTTCAAATTTGTTGGGTTGTAGTGCTATCATCTCATTCTCCAGAATATGTCCCCTCAGCTCATCCTCCTTGCCAAATAAGGATTCAAGCTTCTCCCATACTTCTTTTGGAGTTCTCAGTCCATTAATATGGAAGAGAAACTCCTTGGAGATGTGGATGCACATGAATCCAAATGCTTCATCAAGCTTTTTCAGATACTTCAACTTTTCAAGAGATTGTTGGGGATCGACCTCTCTTCCCATCGTCACCATATACAATTCCTTGTTGCATAAGACAAACTGCATATTAACCCTCCAATCAAGATAATTGAAGGGTGTGAGGATTCTGGGTGTCAAAGATGTTGAATTCTCCATCTTACAACTTCAAGAAACTGCTAATTTGTCATAAAATATTCAATTAAACTACAAAGACACTACAAAAACTCTTCAATTCAAAATCAAACCAATTCAAACACTCACCACTTCGACATGTGCACTTTCTCTGGGGGCATCACACCTTGCTAGACTTCTCTAGACATGATCCATAGGGATTCATGTGGAACCCAATTTCTTCTGGTGCAACAATGGAAGTTTCTGAGGTTTGAATATATCCTAGATACTTGCTCTGATACCATGTTAAATTTAATGAAGCATACGATCTTCAGGCCTACATGAATTCATTAAGAAAAGAAGGCCGCAGACGAGAGAGAAGAATTCAATAAAGACTTATCAATAATTAATGGAAAATTTAACACACATGAGACCAATAATTGGAAGAACAACATTACATCCATTAATCAGTAAATAATATGTAATACAATGGTGTTACATATAGGAGAATTTGAATGCCTAAGATAGGATTTGAATCTACCAACCTGGATTGACTCTAGATCCAACTCGGTATATCGCCACTAGAGATCACTAATGCATCTTGGGATCACTGAAATAATTCACAACCAATTAACTGATTGAGTAAGGTGAGAAAAGGCGCCCTACTTTCCTCAAATCATGCAAAGTGGTGCTAGGATGACTGAGAGTGATCTAAATTATGGGAATCTAAGCATAACTGAATACCCACTAGGTTCAACTACTGGAGACTGCTGGTGGCACTCGATGTGGGTTCCTAAATTATAGGTGTTATCTCCTAAATAAATTCATTTTAAATAGGTCCAACTCAGACAATTTATTTTTCGTAGTAGTGAAGATTTCAGGGTATATTATGAAAGATGTTTGGGTGATTAACAAATTTGGAATGCCTGGTGTTATGTTTTTCAAGAAAATTTGTAAGTTTAGCTTTCGGTGGCTTAGGCAAACTTTTCAACAGTTTATTAGCCACCAAAAAGCCCAGCTTTCGGCAGATAACGATTTGGACTCAACACCACGTTAACCACCGAAAGCTTGTTGACGTCGTTTTTATCAAATTGAGGAAAGGAAGCTTTCGGTGGCTTAGGCGAACTTACCAACAGTTCATTAGCCACCAAAAGGCCCAAGTTTCAGCAGCTTAGCAAGTGGGTCTAGGAATACATTAACCACCGAAAGCTCATTAAAAATGTTTTTGGATAAATTGAGAAAAGGAAGCTTTTGGTGGCTTGGGCGAACGTGCCAACGGTTCATTAGCCATAGAAAATCCTAGCTTTCAGCAGCTTGCAAATTAGACCCAAGATTCCCTTAACCGCCGAAAAGGCCAAAAGAGGAAAAACGGTTAGCTTATCAATCGAAATCAAACACTGTCAGCATGAGGAACGTCATGATCTAGCACTTAACCGCCGAAAAGACTGGGGGACTGCAGAAAATCATTAGTTGGTAAATAAAGGTTTGTTATTGAACCAAATTGACTGATAGAGACCAAAATCCTAAGCCTACCCTCCATCTGTCCCACGACTGTAGTTGAACCACCACAAAACATCAGTTTCCAGTTAAAGATGATCGGTGTACTGACTATCTCGTGGTTATCACCAGACTCTACCATCATTGCACTCAAGTACCAATCGACTGATAAACCCCTCAAAATCAGCACCATATCCTCAGTACACTCCACAGTTATCTGCATGTATCCCCACTGCTCCAGACCACCCCTGAAACCAGCGCACTAATCCCATTTACAGAATTCGAATTTTGGTTTTTGTAGGTACTAGAAGCACAGTCCATATATGAATAAAGGAGGAGGACCTGCCCTGAGACAAGAACTAGGTGACATCAACTATCTTGAGTCACATCCAGAAGTTTTCCAGTTCTTCAAAGATGCAACCTATTACAGGTTCTGTGAGAAAATCTAGGGTTCACACCAGCAAGTTGCAGAAGCATTTTCTCTTTCTTTTGATGGCTCTAAGGCGTTGATAGGAAAAGAAGAGTTCCAAGTTGATGAAACCCTAATTACAGAAGTAACAGAACTCCCAAGAATTAGGGAGAAATGGTTCAAAACCACCATTACTAAGGATGTGGAATTTAGGTAATACTTAAAACCTGAAGACAAAGATGTAGTATGGAAGAAAAGCATTCCACCCACCTGGCTAGAGGAGAGGTGGCTTCTCATGTTATTCATCATTTAATATAAGCTATTTTGCCATTATATGTTCAACTTCCATATCTTTTATGTTCTGTACTTGTGCTTGAATGTCTGATTTAGGTTTATTCTTTTTATATAATGCCAGATAGCCGTCATCCTATCTATGTGTTGATGATTTGAATTGCAAGTATTCTTCCTTGTTATGATTAGCCATTCATATGTGATTGTTTTATGTATGAATTTGCCAACATAGTAAGTTCTCCATTTATTCACCTTATTATCAACCCTCTGAACATTGGTGGTTAGAAGCCTTATCTTTTGATTGAGTTTTATGTATGTCTTAGGAGAGTGAGGTCTTGTAGGTCATCTGACTTAATCCATTTAGAAAAACCATTAAAAATATTTAAGTTACCAGGCATCCTCAATATGTTCAACTTCCATATCTTTTATGTTATGTACTTGTGCTTGAATGTCTGATTCAGGTTTATTCTTTTTATATAATGCCAAATAGTTGTCATCCTATCTATGTGTTGATGAGTTGAATTGCAAGTATTCTTCCTTGTTATGATTATCCATTCATATGTGATTGTTTTATGTATGAATTTGCCAACATAGTAAGTTCTCCATTTATTCACCTTATTATCAACCCTCTGAACATTAGTGGTTAGAAGCCTTATCTTTTGATTGAGTTTTATGCATGTCTTAGGAGAGTGAGGTCTTGTAGGTCATCTGACTTGATCCATTTAGAAAAACCATTAAAAATATTTAAGTTACCAGGCATCCTTGAGCTGCAACCTAGAGGAGTTTCCTGGGGTGATAACAAATTGGCGCCGTTGCGGGGGAGAGGAGATTGAAGCTCAGCTTCCCTGGGAGATGCCATAGATCCTACTTTGATGATAGACAAAGTCTGGACACTATTCTAGTTGTAATCATCTATCTGGCGAATCCATTGGAATAAGGTGGCTTCAAGAAAACCAAGTACCAGAGCAAACCCGCAAGGGCCACCAGTAACACCTGTTTTAGATCCAGAAGAGATTCTAAGAAGAGCTAGGGCTTCACTAAGACAGACCTCCAAAGCTGCAAGGGAAGCTACATCAGGTATTTCAAGAGGTATTTCTGTTGTTATATCAAATAGACCTCCATTTCAATCTCCTTTTGTTGAAACATAAAATTATCAGGAATTTATAATTGAATCAGAAAATTTTAGGGTTGAGGAATCTTCAAGCACTGTTGCTTGTGTAGATCCAATCCCTGGCAACTCCACTGAGATAAATCCACCCTGAATACTCTCTCAGCTACCACTCACACCAGCAGTGTCTTTTTCTGCCCTTTCTTCACCCACTTTCAATATGAATGTCCCTTTGACCAAAATGGAAAGGATCCTTGTGGCCAGGTATGCCCCTCTAATTCTGCCTAACCCCCTCGCTACTATGCCTATTGGAGATTATCTCAAATACATGCCTAAGTTTACTGGAGAACGATATTTCACAACTGAAGAACACCTAGAGGCCT
>LPNX010139012.1:1187216-1222197 GCA_001517045.1 Pseudotsuga menziesii | reverse complement strand
AATTGCAAGTATTCTTCCTTGTTATGATTAGCCATTCATATGTGATTGTTTTATGTATGAATCTGCCAGCATAGTAAGTTCTCCATTTATTCACCTTATCATCAACCCTCTGAACATTGGTGGTTAGAAGCCTTATCTACAGATTGAGTTTTATGCCTGTCTTGGGAGAGTGAGGTATTGTAGGTCATCTGACTTGATCCATTTAGAAAAACCTTTTAAACATTTAAGTTACCAGGCATCCTCGAGCTGTAACCCAGAGGAGCTTCCTGGAGCGATAACAATAGGGATTTGTCCCTAGAGTTCCTAAACTCATGCAGGCAAGCACATTGAGTGGTAGGTGTCCCCTAAGTGAGTCCCCCATGAACTAGTGAAGTGTAAATGAACTCCTAAGCTAGGAAATGACAAATAGAATATGGTGGCAAATGGAGGATTAATTAATAATCCCAACAAGGCTTTCACTCTTAATTATGCAGAAATAACAAAAAAAATTCCCAAGTGCTCAGTGGAGGAAATAGCGGCAATGGAGGCAGAGAAGAATGAAAGGAAAGGATGGATAGAGGTTCTGAACAACGTCAAATGAAGCATCGTTGATTTTAAAATCCATCTAAGGAAGGTTTTTGAAGCAGTTTGCAATGGAACTAAAAAAAATCAAGAGCTCTCAATAGACATTGGGTATGTGTTAAGTAAGGTGTCTTGCCAAGAATCAAGAATTGATGATATGGCTAGGGATCTCGAAGAACTACTTGGAAAGGTAGACCAAATTGCAGAAGATTTCCAAAAAGTGGTTAATATGACTCAATGCAGCCATTGTCATGAAAAAATAGCTAATGGAGTGCAACCAATGGAAGAAATTTCAGTTTCAAAACCCGTTCCAGACATGGATACAAAGAACAATCAATAATGTAAAAGCCCCAGGTTTCAGTTGATGTTTTTTTGTATTTGGTTAAAATTTCAATTCATCAGGGTTTATCCCTCTTTTTGCATGGTGAAAATTAGGAAGAAACACAAGGCTTTTAGTAAGCACATGGTAGTTATGGCAATGGTTGTTTTTGATTATGTAAAATCAGAACTCAAACTGGGTACTCTCTTGTTTTGGATGGTTGTGCATAGCCTTTTTACATAATGAAAAATTTTCAGTTTATGTTAAAAAAAAGAGTGATAAGGTTGACACATGGAAATAGAGGATTTAATATCCCATAGGCTCCATTTCCTCTTCCCCTCTAGTGGAATCATAGCCCCTTTTGATGCTCTTTATATAACCATCCTGGACCATTTGATATTATTCTCCAACACAATATTTACATATATTTTGAGTTAGCATGACAAGCCGACCTTACTATCCAACTAAAAATATCTACATCATACACGCCTAGTTATTCACTGGTTGGGCCTTGGCCCTAAGCTTCGCACAAGGAAACCATACTAGCATATTTACATCATCTACATAGTTTTGATTAAATATATTCCAACTCAATATTGGGGGTACTACAAAGGATCTATTCCTTGATTATAGAACTAAGTGAGCTTGCAACTGGTTGAGGACTAGATGTTGTCCACTAATATAGGTCCTAATTAACCCTAATTATCCTTAACAAACCCTAATCACCCCAAATTAGTGATTTGCAAGCACATATTTCTAGGTGCTTGTACATCACTCATTCAAAACTAGTGATTAGGGATTCTTGGGTCATTTAAACTTAGTTTAGGTAAGTGTGCATGTATAGCTAAGTGTCTTTGGCTCTAGTTAATCTTTACTACTCTCCAAGCACTGCGTGAGAAATTCAGACAGCCTCCTGACCTAATTTGGATTGCATTGCTATATATTTTGTTCACCTCCATTCATTAAAGTTAACGAAATACATCATTATTTTCTTCTTATCTACTTCTAGTTTTGTGTAATGATCTATGATATATCATTTGTTACATGCTTAGTTAATTGTTGATATCATTTGAACACATTAAATCCCTTTAGTTTAGGTGCATAGATATACATGCTCAAATCTTATATGGTATCATAGTTGTAAGGGTACTAAACTAGTTAGTGTTTTGGTGATTTTTTCCAGAAATAAAGCTTTTGCAAGTTAAAGAAGGTCTTTTGTATCCATCAATGATCTCATTGGAAGCCATTAAAGAACTCATTTGAAACCATATATCTCCTTTCGCCCCAACTCAGTTGCTACATAGTTGGTATGCTAGATCCAAACTTGTTGAAGGAGCCCCCAGGTGGGCCCTAGAAGCTTCACAACACATGTCCTACTAGAACATATTCACATACATTGAGAGGATGAAAGAGGCCCTAGAATCTTCATAACATATGGAGTACGAGGACATATGTACATCTATGATCTTCAACACAACTGAGGAAGACCCTTTTGTAGGCCCAAAAGAAGAGGTGATCTACTAATTTCTTCTATCCATCAAAGAACTTGTCCCAAATCAAGTTAAAATTGATGAATCCATTTGAGAAATTGTCCCAAATATGGTTCTTGTTGAAGAATACCTATAGAATGTCTTCTCCTTATCCGTATCTACAACATTTACACCTACAGTTCAACAAGTTATGCATAATATCTTCATTGGATTTACTCCATTTGAAGTGCAAGAAGTTGTCAAGAACCACCATTCAAGCGCTTAAAAGTGTTTAGATCTCATGGATGGGCTCACATGCACTTCAAAAGAACGAGGATTTCAAAAAGGTTTGGAGGGATCTTCTCAAATCCCTTCATCGAGAAGCAGTTCACCCATATGAGATCTACTTTGGGAGTGAAAGCATATTTTGAGGAGGCTTCTTAAAGCTTTCTCTTCCAAGTATTCTCTTTTATGGGTGGGTGTTTTTTCCCATGTGATTTTTTCCATGTATCCTAGTTTTTCAAAGAATATTTATGTGTGTGCATAGGTACCCAATATGGCTACAAATTATCAGGACCTGTGGGACAAATCCCGTCTAAAATGACCACCTGAGTCAACCCCGAGAAGGATTCCTAGAATTGGGGGTGCATTCCTTGATCTGGGGGCACATTCTCTGATTTGAGGAATGGTTCCCTGATTTTAGGAGTGAATGAGCCTAGAATTGGTTGAGGATTAGATGTGCTCCACTAATCTAGGTCCTAATTAACCCTAACTATCCCTAACAAACCCTAATCACCGTAGTTGAGTGATTTTAGGGATTTGCATGCACATATAGTCAGTTTCTTATACATCATGTAGTCAAAACTAGTGATTGGGGAGCTTTGGGTTAGTTAAACTCAGTTTAGGTAAGTGTCCATGGCTAACTAAGGCTCTTTGACTCTAGTTAAGCCTGAATAGTATCCAAGCACTACATAAGCAATTCAAATAACCTCCTGACCTAATCTAAATTGCATTGTTGTATATTTTGCTCACTTCCATTCATTGCAGTTAATGAAATACATCATTCTTTTCTTCTTATCTGCTTTATTTTTTATATAATGATCTATGATATCTCATTTGTTACATGATTAGTTGATTATTAAATTGATTTTCATGATATTTCTCATAGTTTATATGCCTAGATCTATATGCTAATCTTATAGTATGAAGGAGAGGCTAGGATGTTATTAAAATAACTCTATTTTAGGCCATGATTCATTGTCATGGATAGTTGCTTGGGTAATATAGCTAGCAATAAATTAAATGACTTTCCAAGGTAGGGAAATACTTCCAATTCAAGTTAATCATCAAGTTAGTTCTCAATATGGGGAAAGAAGGAAGCTAGGTTCAATGAAGACAACCGTTCTACTAAAATGTCTAGAAATAGAGAAATACATGGTGTGGGTTTCTTTCATGGTGTATGTCAAGGAAATCCTTAGAGGGTATGTGGAGCTAGGGTATTATTTTCATAAAATAAAATATTCATTATATATCTTTTAAGACAGTTATAAGGCAGGGGACCAAAAAAAAGGGTTGAATTATTTGCACTACGGTTGTTCCTCAAAATAGATTTAGAAAGAGGTATCTTAAATATTCAAATAATGGGAGATTCTAAGTTGATCATTGATTAGGAAAAAACCATATCTACGTTGGAAATTTAATATTAATTCCAAATATGGATAGAGTTAAAGTGGAAAAGAACAAGTTCTTAGATGTATCCTTCAATCATGTTTTTAGAGATGTGAATGGAAAGGTACATAAACTTTCAAAAGAGGGCTTTATTCCTAAGGGAAGATTTGTTATTTGAAGCTGAAAATAACAAGGTGAGATCTCTCCCAAAAAATATTCAACAAATTATTGAATATTTAATAAATTAATATGGGAAATCTATTCATAATTGCTAAAGTCATGACTGTGTTGAAATTAACTTATAGATTGTTTTTTGTTTTGGTTTTTACCTCATTTTTAATAGGGTGGGTCTTGTCATAATTATTAATAGGAACATTGTATAAATAAAAATTGTGTGATTTTATGGTATTCTTTTGATGATAGCATAGATCTTATGCTCTAGAAATGTCAAAAAGACATGTACTACGTACTATGTATATTTTGTTTTTTTCTTAAAATATTGAATACAAAGCTTTCAAATTTTCCCTTTTTTCAAAAAATAACCTTACACCAAACGTATTGAGTTTCATCATGATTACTAAACTTCAAAAAAAATATTAAATTTATAAACTTAACAAAATAATTTGATATTAAAAAAAATGAATAAGCATTTTTTAAACTGATTAAAATAAAAAGTATATCTAGTGATATCTTTATTATATATAATATATATAAGACCTTTTTTTATGAAAAAAAATAAAATAAATAAAAAGTATGAACAACTTAACTTAAAAAAAAACACGAGATTCCTTGGAATACTTTAGTTTTTATAATCTTATATTTCAAAGTACTACCTTATCTATGTTGTATGGTCTTAATATTTCATGTCACCACCTTTATTCTCATATAAGTGAGAATATATTTTGACTTGAAGAAAGAAAGGAACCTTATGATACTCGTTTTTATTAAATAAGAATGAAGGCCCCATTTACTAATATTCTTGAGATAGTGTTGGGTTACATCATAAAGGGAGCTCATATACTCTATTTCCTTTATTATGTTCCCGATTGGAGATAATATAGTTTTCCCGAAGGTGGTATTATAATTCAAGTTGGTAGAAGTAATTTTTTTGCTTTTTTTAAAGTTACTATTATAGTTTGTAATTTTTATATTATTTTATTATTATTTTTTAAAAATGGAATTGGCTCATATCGATGATTCTATCCTTGTAAAATGGTGCCTAAGACGTGATCGCGGGTTAGATCAACATATATTTAATAAAATCATGACATTGTAAACACAAGCTAACAACACTATCAAAATACTGCCTTATTCTTCTCTTGGAGCTAGTAGACTCAATTCGCTCTAATTTATGGATGTGTGTCTAGTCCTCCATGACCGCCAAGGTAGAGGATGTTAGTGAAAATGATAACAAATATTTTTTTAAGCATTGAATGAATCTCTTTACACCCCTGAGTTGGTGTTGAGTGCAGTCCAGTCGGTCCACTCTGCGTGCATTCGAGCTCGAGACCACTTGATGAAACAAGGTCAGTATAAAGAAAAGGTACAATGTTTAGTGTTGGGCTTTAGAATAGTAGGAGGATTTCAAAAGGCTATATCCAACTATCTAAAACCGATTCAAGCTTTCGCTCTCTACGTAGAGTCATGGAAAAAACAATTTTATTCTTGTCCTCTTTAGTCTTTTTAACTTATAAGTGATAATATACTTGTTTCAAATAATTTTGTTAATACAAGAAGGCCCAGAAATTGACAGGATGTAGAACGTATTTTCTTCTCTATAACGTATTTGACAGGTCTTCTTGGAATATACCCATCAATGTCTACAGGCCTGCATAATTTAAACCTGTCAAATCGACGTTCACCACATTCACTTACCCATCATAAATAAATACTAGTAAAATTACTAGTTGGATAACTGTAATTCAATACTAGGGCAACTTGCTTGTAACATGAAGGCTAGAGGGTGGACTCAGGAACGACGGTCATTTGGAGGAGGCTTGAGTTGGAGTTGTATGTCATTGGGCCAAGTTTATTTGCAACTTGTAGGGGTTATTAAATTCTATTTATTTAGACATTGTGGGGTTTGGTCGTCATTACCGATTTTAAGACTAAACACGGAGGAAAGAACAAAATGGAGTGAGGGATTAAATTTTGAGGATTAGCGGTTTGGTCGTTTTATAATTGAGAGCTATTCTATTTTCAATCGTATAATGAAGATTGAAAGTGTTGCGTGGGGTTTCTGAGCAAGGGCATTTTGTTGATGGGGTAGTGATGCCCATGATAAATGCCCTTGGGTCCCCCACATGAATGGACTACAGACCAATCTCCTCCTCATAATCCCCATCCAGCCCACAATGTGATAGTGGTCATCGGGGCATATCACGGTTTGGTAGTGTGCCAAGTGCAGGAAGAAGTCATGGGCCATTGCTCTGAATGACCAGAAAGAATCCCATTCAAAGTCTAGTTCACAAACTTTCTGAGTTTTCTGCTCTTTTTGAGTTCTAAGCGAAGTTAAGTTTCTATGGCGAGGCTCATTGATTTGAATGTGATATCTATACTCTCATATGCTTCTCATTAATAAATATTAGGAAGATTTACATGGTTTAATTAATGGAAAATCTTCATCATATTTATGCTTCTTTGATGGGCTTATGACCTGAGTGTAGTGGCATTTTTCAAAGGGAGACAAAATGGATTTATGGATAACTTTGATGTAAACAAAAAATACATGCTTATTTGAGGTATGTCATATTTTTTCAGCTTTCATATGGCTTAGGAGTTGTATTTTGGTGATTTTGAAAAGTGGTAAATGGTGATTTTTAGATGGAATTCAGACTTTTCGCAGATGTGTTTTTTGTTTTTTTAATAGCCTTTTGATTTTTAATTTTGTGTGGTTTGTTTTTAGGGTTTTATTTTTTTACAGCCTTTTGATTTTTAGTTTTGTGTAATAATTTGTGAATAATCGAGGCATTGAACTAGAGAAAAACAATATGTTTACCTTAGATTGTAAATATAAAAAATTTGACACTCTATCAATTTACATAAAACGTAAAATGGCATGCCCTGTAACTATATAACCCTCATCAAATTTTGAATTTATAGGCTTCTAAAATATGAAATTCCAAACCTTAATACGAGACTTGAACGAGGTTTCATTCAATTAATAGGTCAATCTTTCATTTATGGTAGCACTCAAATCACAATCATATATTTGAGGACAATGCCTCCATCGACAAATGTTGAGCTATATATGTAGTATTTTCAATCCATGGATGGATATCAGTATGATTAAGATGGTGAACTTAGTTCGGAACATAACATTGTCGTTATCTTGGAGATCGTAGACTCAATTCGCTCTGATTTATGGATGTGTGTCCATTCCTCCATGATGCCAGGATAGAGGATGTTAGTGAAAACGATAAAAACAACCTTATAAATAAGTTTTTGAACTGGTATCACATACAAAGAATAAACGAACCCACCCTCTTGAAGAACATGAAAGAAAAAGAGTGAACATTGTTAATCTCTCCATCCATGCATTGGAAAATGATATGAGTTCTAATGGTTACAGTTGGATCCACTTCATTTTCTGACTAAAACTTAAATAATTACAAGGTTCGCAATGCTAGAGTCTATGCTCACAAATTTTAATGGAATGTGCTCTGGTTTAACACGAATTGTTTGATAAATTGTTTAGTGTATATTGTTCCATATGATTGGATCATGTCACGAAGTCAAAAGAAAAACGCCATCGATTTGGAGTTTGTGGCAGACACTCCTTATGCAAAACAATTATGAATGCTATAAATTTAAAAATATTTTTTACATTCAAGTGCCAATACCGCAATCATTTGACAAAATGTCCGATGTAGTAATAGCAAATCAAAGTGATGAATTTATGAATTGGAAGATATATTACGCGTGTTTAGATTGTTGCGATGTATTCTAAAATTCTTGGACAAGTAACTGCACTTAAAATCGAGATACACGACTCAATATTGCAGATATTTGACAATGGATTTATTCCTGGTTTGAATTCCTATATGTTTAAGTTTCAATTTAAGAGTTTAATTGTGCAAGTTGTTCATAATTGTTGTTGCCAACAATTTTTCCTCCAGCAATGAGAATCTATCACATTCACCATTATGAACTTGACCCTGTTCTGCTTCCTTGCTCCTGCCTTGTTAGAGTTCAAGTCCTATGTATCTAAGGCATTGACTTCGATTAAGGGTTCGTTTTCCATTGTTGATAGTAGGTAGGTTATAATTCGTAAATAACGAGGTGATTAGCCACTCGACCATTAAGGGAGAGGAATTTATAACAAGGAATGTAATTAATCAATGCCTCGTAAGGGTGAGGTAGCGTTAAGTGGGCTCTTAGACCCAAGAATGGCGACGGAGCGAACTCGAAGAATTTATTTTTCCTCTGTATCAACGATCATAATAAATTGTTGGAGTTAAAAACAAAGTTGGAATTGGAGAATTGATGTTGATAATATGAAATAATTTACTATATCTTAATAGCTAATATAATTAAAACTCGACAAGTTGTAATAAAATCTAGCAAAGCTAAGCTATCTATAAAACCTTGACTGCAATTTTTGGTGGAGGGAAGATAAGACAAAAAATGGTGTTTCTATACTAATAAATCTTAAATTGTATGTAATAATGTCATATATACCTGATCCAATTTGCTCCTAGGTGCACGCTTGGGACAACAATTGACTGAATGAGTCAAGCACTATTATGGCGGAAGCTTAGAAAAAGAACAAGTGAAGTAGGAAATACACTATATCAACAGAAATTAAGCGCACAGACAATATGCAAGAATTCGAACCAGTTTCTATTGTTGCTTCTTCTCCATGAAGTTTGGTTGATTGTTACAATAATGTACATGTTGATATAGAATATTGAGATGCTTGGGTGACTATCCATTACGTTTAGTTACAAGAAGTTATAACGGTTCGGAAGTTCAACCGTTGCCAACAATTGGAAGGCAAAGAGTCAATCTGTTGATATTCGACAGTCATCGATGCCGAAAAGGCATGTCAAGATGTTGTACGTCAAGCGTGAAACCTCTCGAGGTTGTCAAGGTTCGTACTTGTCGAAGACAAAGATGAACCTGTCGAAGTAGTCGAAGCAGTCGAAGTAGTCTAAGTGCTAGAATTTATCAAAGTTCGACAACATCCCAACTGTTGGTTGGATCATTCCTCCTTCCTTAACAAACAATGGTATCCATTGTGTATTTGTTCAAGTGAGGAAACTTATTGGCTACTTTAGTAGCAAAGTACCATTTACCTTGTGCAGGGAGTTTTCCAGCTTTAGCCACTTGAAACAAGGGAATGGACTTCGTCCTTGTATGGTGTATCCGTCGTCCCACAATGGTGTCACAAAGAATAGGTTCCTGAACATTTGGATGGATGTATTCGGGTTCTGCTGTATGCAAGTTGTTATGTTCCAAAAAGGGTGCATGGTATCGTCGAAGTAGATCTACATTGAAGAACGGATGTAGGCCAAGGCATGCAGGAATGTCGAGTTGAAAATCATTTTCTCCAATCTGTTTAAGAATATTGTATGGACCATATCGCAAAGGTTTCAGCTTTCTGTATGGACCAGTGGAGCGCTCCTTCTTTAGATGTAACAAGACCTGATCCCCAATTTAGAACGAATGAGGAATGTGATGCTTGTCATGTCGGGCCTTAGATTTTGCATTATCTAGTTGTAACATTTCCTATGCTTGCTTATGGATGTTGTAGATTTGATCTCTAAACTTTAATGCTTTCTCAACTTCTCGTCCTTCGAAGATAGTGACATTCGACTGTGTTGAGGAACTGATCAAGTCGATAGGAACTATGTTGAGCACGATTGTAACTATGATGTATGTATGGAAGGTTATCATCCCATGTTTGACGATGGTTGTGGTTGTACATGCGAAGCAATTGTACTACCAAGCGATTTACAACTTCCATTTGTCTGTCTATCTGTGGATGGAAGGTTCTCGAAAAATAAATTCTCATGTTGAGCTATTGCTAGAGATTTTTCCAAAAGGTGCTGACAAATCTAACATCTCTATCAGAATTAATGGTCGTCGGGAGGCCATAATGTTTCCATGCATGTTCGAAGAAGAGTTGAGCAGTCTGTTGTGCTGTCGTAGTCTTCTTACTTGGTATAAGTATAGCCATCTTGGAAAATCTGTTGACTATTACCAAGATCACGTCATGTTGATGTTTGGTAGTAGTATATCCCATCAAGCAACCCATAGAAATAGATTCCCATGGTCGACTAGGAACTAGAAGGGGTGTGTACATTCCTTGTCGTCAATTCAATGGTTCAGCAATGGCACAAACCACGCATGGTTGAATGTACTTGTTGACATCAAATTTAAGTGAAGTCCAGTAAAAATACTTATATGGAGGATAACAAGTGTTTTTGGGACTCTCAAATGTCCTGTAGTCTTGTTGTAGTGTGCGTCCCAAATGAGCTTCTGTCGGTTCTCATCGGTTGGTACACAAAGATGTCCAATATTGTATAGCAAGGTGTCCTTTGTGAAGTAGTTGGTAGTAGACAATGTGTCAGTATGAAGTTGACGATAAATTGCGGAGAAGTCACAGTCTACCGAATACAATTGTGGCCAAGTAGTGGTGTCGTAACCCTTCATACTCATCATTATAGACAGTAGAGTAATGGGTGGTCAACTGAGACACTCATTTGCTACATTGGATTTTCCTTTCCGATACTTAATTACCAACTGAAATTGTTGCAGGTAATTAATCCACTTGAGTTGTCGAGTTGTCTGTAGTTTCAACTGGGATAGGGAGAATTGCAAAGGTTTATGGTCAGTGAGGATGACCATTTCCTTGCCAAGAATGTAGTGTCTTCATTGCTTAATAGCTTGCACAGTGGTGTACAGTTCTTTTTCATACGTCGAATACCTTCTAACAATGTCGTTGAAAGTCTTGAAATGACACACGACTGGGTGACTAAATGAGTGATCGCTGCGCTAAGAGCATAGTCTGATGCGCCCGTCTCAATCTCAAAAGGCTGATGCAAATCAGGTAACACAAGTACTGGTGTCGTACAAAGCTTGTTTTTAGTTGTTGAAAAGCTTGTTGTTGTGTCGGTGTCCATTTGAAGACAATTTTCCCATTTCCTTTAGTCAACTGATTCAAAGGCCATGCAATGTGACTGAAGCCAAGTATGAACCGTCGATAGAAATTCGCCAAACCAAGAAAACTTCTTAGTTCATGAATGTTTTGAGGAATGGGCCAATATTTGAGGATCTGTACTTTTTCTGGGTCGACATGAATGCCTACAAAGTCAATTACATAACCCAAATATTTGATGTTGGTCATCACAAATGAGCATTTGTCCATGTTCATATATAGTCGATGTTACTGGAGAGTGTTGAAGACTTGTCAAAGTTATCTGACATGTTCTTCCTGTGATCGACTGAAAATCAAAATATCGTCAAGATAGACAATGACACACTTGTCAATGAAAGGTCGTAGAACTTCATCCATATATATACTGAAGGTTGCAGGTGCATTGGTTAAGCCGAAAGGCATGACTAACCATTCAAACAATCCTTCCTTGGTCTTGAAATTCGTTTTCCATACATCAGTGGACTCGATCGAAATTTGATGATATCTCGACTTAAGGTCAAGTTTCATAAAGAACTTAGCACCTTTCAAACTATCGATGAGTTCATCTATCCATGGAAGAGGGTATATGTTCTTTACTAAAATTTTGCTCAGAGCCCGATAGTCGATGCACATGCACCAAGTCCCGTCTTTCTTTGGAACTAGAACAAATGGAATTCCACAAGGAGAGGAGCTAGGGAAGATATGACCCTTGTCGATCGAATCCTGGATTTTCCTGCAAATATCTTCGTTCTCGAGAATGGATCTTTTGTAAACAAATTCGTTAGGTAATTAAGAACCAAGAACAAGTTCAATGGAGTGTTTTACTTGACAAAGCAAAGGTACTCCTTTCGGCTCTTGAAATACGTTCTGATATTCCTCAAGAATGTGGTCAATTTGTTGTTGTTGTCGAGAGTTGTGTTGGTCGATGAGACGACTCATTGTTGTAGTATTTCTGGAATTTTGAGGCTTTATCATAATATATGGGAACTTCTGGGCATGGTTGATAAGCTTCTTTGTTTGTTTGGCAGTTATCATAGCAACCGTTGATGTGGGTTGTCGCTCTGGCATGTTGTACCATTGATTCCAAATTTTGACAATCAACTTCTGAGGCCGCGACTGATATGTACCATGTCGATCCCATAGGTAGGGTTTCCCAAACAAGGCGTCGGCTACAAAAAGTGGTGCCACGTCACAGAGTGCTTCATCTTCAAAAGGCTTAATGAAGTAGGTGAGTCTACATTGGCGTGTGATCCTTAGCTCCTACCCATCCTTCATCCAGCCAATATTGTAAGGCTGAGGATGTGGAGTGGTGACAAGACCAAGTTTCTTCACAAGATATTCTAAAATGAATTTCTTCTGGTACCATTATCCACAATCAGATGTAATGGATTTTTCTGAACCCATATCCGTGTATGGAACAGGTGCTCTTATTCCTCCTCATCAACGATAGTAGAGGTTGTCGGACTGGTCGAGGTCAAAGCTAAGAGGGTTGTTGCATCTGGATCAGATTCTACCATGGTTCTGTCGGACAAGTCGAATGTCGACAATTTTTCCAAAAATGTTTTATGAGCTTTGTATTCTGATGTATTATGCCGTTTTGAATTGTGATAATCACACCATTTCCCAGTAGGAGCTTATTTGTTGTGATCCCTCCTATCTTCCTGAAATTTATTCTTTTGATGATCGGGCTTTGGCAGAGTTGGCTAATAAGGGTGCTTTGACTTTTCGAAGTCGACTGATGACTTCTTGTCGGATGTTCGACCTGTTGGATTATTCATGAAACGTGCTTTTCCTTTTTGTTTAGCTTCAATCCATCTGGCGTAATGAAATGCATCTGCAAGCTTACTGACAGTCAGAAACTCCATCTCTTGCTGAATGTACAAGGATAAACCGCTAACGTACTTCTAGACAAGCAATTTTTCCTTTAATAGAAAGATATTGTTTTGCATAATGCTAGTATTTTGTATTTATTGGTTAAGTTAGCATACTCTTTTATAGTATGTTTGATTCATCTAATTTTAAAAATTTTATCTTATTTTTTTTAAACGTGCCTTAAACATAAATTAATTGTACATTTGAGCAATGGAGCATACAAGTAGCAAAGTCAAATAGTTGACTTTATTGCTTGTGCATTGTATTGCTCAAACATAGAATGAGGTTAAAGATGCATACAAAGATATCGTGTGTAGTCCTATATCATATATCAAAAAAATATTTTCCTCTTTTGTGCCAATGAACTCTAATAATTAGCCACACATGAAATTTGAATGGATGAATATAAATCCAAGTCTTTGAAGGCTTCTAATTAACCCTCTAGCATTAGACATTCAATGAAAAAAATCCAAGACAACCAACATAGAGTCGAGGGAAACTCCATCATATAGTTGCCACTTCCCATAAAATTTAAATAATATTTATCATAACCATCAAAATCACCTCTAATAATAGTATCTCTCAACTACCACGATCTCCTTCTTTAACTATTAACCATAATGCCACACTACAAATTAAATATCACAATTTATATACCATCACATATACAATTTCATTTTATTTAAACAATAAATAAATCTAATTTTATTAAAAACTATTTTCTTCATCTCTTACACATATCTTTTTTTCACATCTTAAAAAACAAAAAACAACAATAAATAAATCTAATTTTATTAAAAACTATTTTCATCATCTCTTACACACATCTTTTTTTCACATCTTAAAAAAACAAAAACAACGAATACAAAACTAAAATTGTCTCATACCTTTGAAACATCAACTTTATTCCCTATCACTTTGATATCATATAAATAAAATAAAATAAAAAACATAACAAAATCAACCGTAGTTAAAACAATTCATAATTTATTAATAACAACCCCATCCAACTTAAACTTAAATGACCCAACTCAACAAAGAATATAAAAATACAAAACCTCATAAATATATAAATAAGATTCTCCACTTATATATATATATTAAATAACAATTTTAATTTTACCTTCCCTCTCGACTATACTGATTATTATTGGAAAGTATTTGGTGAACATTATGATCTGATGATTTAATGTATGTAATGTACTTTAGATTTGGATTGTGGATTTGTGCCTTTTCTGAGGCAAATTTTGTTATGACAACTTCTTAGTTGTATTTTTGTAAAATGGACTATAAGTGCCATCTACTAAATGTGAATAAAGTATTTACGATTTTTTTCCTTTGAAAAAAAAAATACTGATTATTATAACTTTTGGAACATTCTAAGAGGATGACTTAAATGGTGATGAATTTTATTATACTCAATCTTTTTTATTTTTTTATGTTTTGGTTGATGAATTCGTTCGTATTAATATATTACTTCATTTTGGATCTCTTTTATTATACCTTTTTGACATTTTAAGTTTAATCAATGGGTTGGGTCATAATAACCATATTTTTATTTATAAATTAATCAATGCAATATATTTTATTATATTTTTTTATTAAAATGGATGATGTCTCATTTAAAGAACAATTATGAGTATATACCTAATACACACCCAAAAAAACAATATTTCACTTTACAAAATAACTATAATATTGAAAATATTATTAAATATTTGTGGTGTGATAAAGAATTAACGGAGAAAAATTAAGACTCTAAAGTGGTGGCAACCCTAATCTAAAATCAAAAGTATATATGTGTTTTAACCTAAAATCAAAAGTATCTTTGGGTATTGGAATAATATCTTAAAGCAAATCAAATCATCTATGCCTTGTTTTTTCTCTTAAGGTCCTAAATGTAGTTTGAGTAGACATTAAAGACCATCATCATCATCATCAATATCTAAGAATTAGAGCAAACTCTCAAAAGCTTCATAGTTAAAAGAGGCCTTCTAGAATAAAATAAACGCTCTCTTGAGAATGTCTCACTTACACCCACATTATCATATTACCATTTTATTATTATTATTAAGTTAAAATATAATCATGAGTATAATTTTTTTAATATGGTTAGTTGCCCCTTAACTTCCACGAAACACGCACTATCTCATTTACACCCACAATATATCACGATCATATTACCATTTTATTATTATTTTTAAGTTAAAATATAATCATGAGTATTTTTTTGAGTAGTTAGTTGCCCCTTAACTTCAACAAAACAAGCTAAGGACCTAGTGAAGGCTTGGCCATGGAGGTTCTAACCAAGTGAGCTACCCCATATGGCCGAATATTTTTTTAAGCTGTACTCTAAATATCCTACCTTTTTCAACAAAGTTTTTAGAACATATTTTCCCTCTTATTTTGTTGGGAGTGTGATTGGAAATCTTAAAAAAAACGAGAATCACATATATTAGCTATGAAAAATGAATAATTTGGGTGTCATGGGGTATTCCATGATGCTTAGTCTATTTGAGACTATTTCAGACAACTCATTTTTTAACTTAAATAGACTCACCATCCTCTCATATCACCATGGCACCCAAATTATGCAATTTTCATAGATAATATATGTAATCCTAAAAATTTTAAATATTTCCAACCAAATTCCAAACAAAATAAAATAAAAATATATATTAAAAAAATAAAAAAAACTTATAATATTTAATCTAAGCCCTGTTTTAACCCATTCCTTACTATTAAAAACACATACAAACATAAATAATTAGATGATGGTGGTGGTGGTGGTTAATGTGAGTGAGACCAAACTTTGGTCTATTGGACTTAAAGACACTAATTATTTAGTTTTTTTTAAATTGCATTTATATGCTCAAAGATTATGAAAGTGAGATTGGGTGTAAGCACGACACTCTAAGATGAAGTGATTTTCATCCTCAATGTTCATATTTTCAGATGGATGGTGTTTTAGGAATCCTTTCCACCCATGGTGTTTTAGGTCATGATGAAGTTAATGAGAGTTAGTTCTTATCCTGGCTATATTAATTTTTTTCTTTGAACTAATTAAAAATACTTTTCATCTATTAAAATAGGGTTAATAACTTCCTTATAATATTTTAATTTTCTTTTAGCCTTTAAATTTTTCTCAAACAATTAAACCAAAATTTTGAATATAAAAATATATCTCTTACAAATTGCTCCTTTATCAAACGATTAGGGCTTTTGCAAATCGCTCCTTTTTTGATAACTAGCATCACAAACCTGCCATGGTGCAAGAACCTCCAACCAGAGAATCTCTTAACAACTTGGCGCAAGAACCTCCAACGAGATTCGATTAGGGTTTTTGCAAATCGCTCCTTTATCATTTTGATAACTAGCATCATAAACCTGCCATGGTGCAAGAACCTCCAACCAGAGAATCTCTTAACAACTTGGTGCAAGAACCTCCAACCTGGGAATCTCGTAACATCTTTAAAGCCTCGCCACTCTGCCATATTCCGATATTGGTAGAATCTAATTCCATGGCGACAAAATAAAGAAGCTGAGAGTGAAATGTCCATGGCTATCCCAACAGTGATAAAAGGAGAGAAGTTGATTCCAGGCAATCGAAGCATGCAGAAATGAAGAAACGGAAAGCAAGCATGCCCATTATATTCCAGAGAATAAAGAGAGAAACTGGGCATGCAATCCTCTCCTCTGTGGTTGGTGCAATGCGCATCATACGAAAAAGTTGTTTATGCTGTCTCGCATTTCTCCCAGTTGGTGGGAGATCGGTTTATGCTCCGTTGCTTTGCTTTTCTGAAACGTGTGTGAGGAGCACATTCCATGAATATTTTTACGTTGCATATTCTCATTGCTTCTTGATCACGAATTATAAGAAGGCTCGCCTTGGCCCTTCATCTCTGGCCTCACCAACAATCTCTCATTTTGCTTCTTTCTTGTTGAACAAAACAATTTGAATCTCTCATTCTGTCATTTTGCTTCTTTCTTGTTGAACAAAATAATTTGAATCTCTAATTTTGCTTCTTTCTTGTTGAACAAAACATTTTGAATCTCTCCTTTTGCTTCTTTCTTGTTGAACAAAACAAATTCTTGCTTGTTGAACAAAACAAGTTGCAGCTACATGGAGAGTAATAGTAATACTGTGATTGTGTTTGATTTTGATCTCACCATTATAGACTGTGACAGTGATCCATGGGTCATCGAGCAGCTCGGAGCCACTCAGTTATTCCGGTCCTTGCTCCCCAGTCTTCCATGGAATAGTCTCATGGTAAGCAATTTTCTGCAATCTCTAATTCATTTAAGTATAAATCTTGCCATTGTATGAGTATAAATTGATGTGTTGGTTGGTGGGTGAAGGATAAAATGATGTGGGAGCTGCACCAGCAGGGGAAGACAATAAGCGACATTGAAGAGAGCTTGAAGACGATCCCTCTCCACCCAGAAATGATAAGAGCAATCGAATTCGCCTTCTCCTTGGGGTAAGTGATGATATTCTGGCTCTTTCTCTTTGTTTTTCAATTTTTGTTTGTTAGATTCATTCAAGAACGCTCTGTGGCTGTAATCAAACACTCTTTGGATGTTGCTGTTTTGCAGGTGTGATCTTCGGATTGTGAGCGATGCTAATATGTTCTTCATAACGACTATTCTTCAAGCCCATGGCCTCCTCGAATACTTCACTGAGATTAAGACAAACCCAGCGTTTGTTGATGACACGGGGAGATTGAGGATTCAGCCTTTTCATCCGTTTACTGAAGGCCCTCCACATGGGTGCAACCTCTGCCCTCCCAATATGTGTAAGGTATTGATTCAACAATTCTTCTCAAAGTTGGTTATGAACCCTTACTATATTATGTTAAGATTAGTCTTTAATATACACTTGCACTTTGAAGTTTAAGCATATAGGTTGTTTAAAGCTAAATATGATATGCATTTTGAGGTTGTCTAAGTGTTTGGATTAAGGCTTCGTACTGTGTTGTAGGTTTAGATTTAAGGTTTCTATTCAACACTTTACTTATAAGTTTTAGATTTAACATTCTATTGAACACTCTATTTATCTTTAGGGAATCAAAATGAAGCTAACAAGTTAGAAGGTTTTAGGCTGAATATATAAAGTAGCTTCATTTTGATTCCCTTAAGATGGCTGGAGTGTCCAATAAAAATATCTTATCTAAAACTACAACACAATTAATATCTAGAAGCCTTGATTTGGTTGAAAGGTTTTAGGCTGAATATATAAAGTAGTTTCATTTTGATTCCCTGAAGATAGGTGGAGTGTCCAATAAAAACATCCTATCTAAAATTACAATACAATTAATATCTAGAAGCCTTGATTTGGTTGAGATGGTTGTGTTTTGTATTACTCTTTATACCACATGTACACTTAAATAGATAAGCACATATACATCTAAATTTTCGGTATTTTTTAGACAACAAAGTTAGAGTTTGCATATAGGAAGTTAATATTTGATTTTACATTATTTGTGTGAATTTAGAAAATGTTTATAATTTATGCATTTTGGAATTTGTTTACAACATAAATATCTATCTATGTAGAAAGCTTGAGTTTAGATAGGTCTCTACAAGAATGCATTGAATGAACACCCACAAACATAGAAAATTTTCATTAATCATCTCCGTACTTACTTGGTTGCAGGGATCAATAATAAATGAGATGATACAAAATTTCTTAGACGAAGGAGAATCAGATGAGATGATACAAAAATCTTTTGTCGAAGAATCAAATGAGATGATACAAAAATCTTTTGTCGAACAATCAGACGAGATAATACAAAAGTCCTTTGTTGAAGGAGAGTCAAATGGGATGACACACAATTTCTTGGAAGGAGAATCCATGAATAAGAAGCGATTTATTTACCTGGGAGATGGAAGTGGAGATTTTTGCCCTTCTTTGAAGTTGAGGAATGGAGATCTCATTCTACCTAGGAAAGAGTAAGTGAGACCACTATAACTAGATTTATTATGTTTTTGCTATGTCATAACATTGATTTGTAATAACTTGGTGGGATAGCTCAAGTGGTTGAAATATTTGAGCTTCATGCAAAAGGACTTGGGTTCAATCCCCCATATTGGTTCCTTCTATGGCATGCCTCACTCATCCCTACTATGTCAAGCATTCTAATTAAAACTGATGACTTTACACTAGGAATCATCTACAAAATGTAGGGAATTGCCTCTAGAAGTTTCCTTGCATTTTTTTCTTTGGAAAAAAATGGATTTGTCGTGTTATGTTATCGATTCACAAGATTTTTTATCAAACACTATGTGGTGTTGATTTTATATTTTTTGCAGATACCCACTATGGAAGCTCATTCATAAGAATTGTGATCTAGTCAAGGCTGAAGTGCATGGATGGTCAAATGCTAAGGATGTTGAAGATTTGTTTGTTGAACTACTAAAGGATTCCTTTTGTTCTACTGATGCTTGTGGGGGATCTTATGAAGAAATTTGTGTCGGGTGTGGAGAGATATCCACTATGAAAGTTTATTCAAATGATCTGTGATCTTAAGAAGGTTTGAGTATGTGAATGGTTGAATTACAAGGCTATTTAAGACTTTTTTGTCAAGATACTTGAGCCTTAACCATGTCAACCATTCATGCAAACTCCTCTTCCTTCTCTCGCAGATTTAATTTTCATTGATGTTGTGTATTGATTAAGGTTGTATGGATATTAATGAAAGCATTCTTCATGCAACTAGTTTTTATTAAATCTTTTTAAAAGTTTATAATGAAAACCTCCAAACAATGCCATGGTTGCATCTCTTAATTTGAATTTTAACACTCCAATAACATAGCATGGCAAGTATGAGATTAAATTGTGTTGAGGTGGTTGATTACAGTTTGATTTAGTTTATATTATTAAAAAATTAAGACTTCTAAAATCATATGTAGAAGTGGTATCCTGCTCAAATATCATCTACAATAATATTGTTATTAAATTGTGAACAAGATTTAGGTAGTTAAAATGACTTGTTAACATAATTATATGATTTAAATACTCTTTGAGTTGGCATTGGTTTACCTAGTCCTTTTCCACACACACACACACACACACAACATTATCATCATTTATATTATTTATTATGTAAAGACAACTTTTATGATTTGCATGAAACCTTAATTTTGAATTTTAACTATGTTTACATTACAGTTTTAAACATAAAAGTTTCAATCTTATATACATTTTAATTTTAGAAAATCCTTCATAATTATAAGGAAGCGAAAACCTATCTCAAACATAAAATCAAACAACTTTTAGTTCTAAAACTTATCTTTAAAGGGTGGCAACAACATCAATCAACTTTTTCGTTGTAAAACTTATCTTTAAAGGGTGGCAGATGTTGTTGGGTGCTTTTTTATCTCAAAGGAAAACAAAAAATGACATCTACATTGGGTTGGGAGTAATAACAAATAATTAGGCAATGATATATACTTTGTATCTTGGACTTACCTTGCTTGGTCCTTGAAATATTAAGAATCATACAGTTTTTGGGATTCATCATTGGTCATTGGGCAAGTTAGAAAAGTCAGACTTAGATGAGGACCAAATTTGTCTCAAATGAGGGAGATAATCATAGAAATTCTTCATTCATTTGATGCAATTGAGTTTTTCATAAACGTCATGCATGTAGCCCTCAAGTGGATGGATTAGATAATGTCAGTGTTTAATTGAATAAAACAGTTTTAGCAAAAAAGAATGGGGGTGATCCTAAAAATTTATTAATCCCCTAAGTAGCTCTTTAGCATGAAGTGGCGTAGTTATGACTCTTGTTCTTGAAGGAGGGTAGAGGATGGAGTCATAAAAGCTCCTTGATCCTTTGTACCCCTCTCACACTTGTGTTGTTGTAAGTTTGGTTGGTGTAATAACTCAGTTTTGACTAGATATCATGGCACACATGAGATTTTGCATTGGTGCTTTCAGTTTTTATATATGCTAGTTTTTTTGTTGATTTAGGGTTCGCCCTACCTTTGTTCTTTTTGTTAGTTTGCAATTTGGTTACAATGGAGGATATGGCTCGAGTTGGTCTTGTGGAAGGTGTCATTTGGGTCTGCTCTAGTAGTTGTCAAGAGCTTTTGTTTCAAACTCCTTTCGTTGTGAAATATTTATTGAGCTTGGACTTGTAGGTGAGAAGTGGTGGGATTTGTTAAAATTTTCTTTATGCAGGTTAGACATGGCAGCGCATATACACTTTAGGAGCTATCCTAATTATAGGGTAAATGAGATTCAAAATATTCTGAGAAGTATGGTCGGTAAACTAGATGGTTTACATAAGGAAAGTTCATACATTAATATTCAAATGGAGAATCAATTTGTCAAGCAAACAAACATGGATGTGGAAAATATGAGAACAAAAATAAAGAGTTGACGGTATTGCGATTGATGTTGACATGCATTATAATATTATCCTAGGATTTGAACACAACTCTCGATCACTAGTGGGGCATCCTTCTATATCAATGGGTTTGGTCAAGGAGAAATTATATGATAACCTGGGATGCAACATTCTACAATGGAACTTGTGGACTGTGTAAGATAAGAAATGAATTAAACAACAAAAATATGATATTAATAGTCTTATAATTAAATGAAATATAAGTATCAATAATATCATTGATAATATACATTATAATAAAACAAATATTAGTAACAACAACATGGTTGGAAATGTTGTTGTCATTGATGTCAAAGCCAAGCGGATATTACAGATGTCCAAGATAAAGATTGCAACCTGAAGATTGTTGGAAATATTGCTTTTGGATATTTTATGCTCAATCATGATACCCTATATTTGAAGGAATTTTTACTCTAAATTCCTAAGTCAAATGGGAACATAAGTTATATGGTTGGAAATCTTATTCCGATGTTTTTCCAATGGTATGTAGAACTCCCTCTAATTTCATAGGAGTGGGGAGATATGAAAGGATCTCTAAAGTCAACCTTGCTAATTTTTTAGGTTGGCACTACCAAAATATTTAACAATGGTAGGTTGGCCCAGAAAGTGATTTAAGAATAGTATAAATAAAAGGAGGCACTCCTCATTTTTTCATTCATTCATTCTCTCATAGAGATCTCAAAAATGTGCACAATTCCAAGGAGAAGATGAAGCAGTGTCTCTTGAGGATTTTCTAGGGTTTTCTTGAAGATGATTTCTTGAGGATGTTTTAGGTTATTGAAGATGTTCTTGATGGATTATTGGAGATGATTTTGAAGGTTTTATAAGGTTCTCTAAAAAGAAGGAGGCACACCTTGTGAAGAGGAAGGAATGTTTTCTTCCAGGTTTCTCTAGATGAGGCTAAGGTAGAATGTGATTTTGAAAGATTTAAAGGTGATCATATGACATTATTAGGGATAATTATGGTGCATAACAAAAGCATATTATGAAATCGATCAAAGGATTGTGACGTGGATTAGAGGAAGATTATGAAGCAGATTAAAGGCAGATTAGGGCGCTGAGTTGGGGATGATTGTATAGCAGATTGAAGTTGATTATGAAGTTATCTTCAAGGTAATCTTCTATTATTGTACCTATATATATAGTAGATTGGATCCTACTTATTACCAAGTAGGTTCGAAGTTGAGGAGATTGGTATCTCTAGTAAGTTGGTGTTCATTTGAGGGGATTGGGGATTGGTGTCTCCAGTAGGTTGGTGCTTACATGAATAAATATAACAATAAGCTTTTGTGGTTTTTTTCGAAAAGGGTTTCCACATTAAATTATGTATATTGTGATTTTATTTTATTTGTATTTATTGTTTCAAAGTAAATGGATGATTAATGAGTTTTTAAAAGGAAAAAGTATGGTATACCAATTCACCCTACCCTCCCTCTCAGTATAAGCATAAGTTCAATAGTTGTATCAGAGTGGGTTCCTTTTGAGTCAATTTAACCATTGAAAGGAACATCCTTTGAACACACATGGATAAATAATAAGGATACTTTTCAAGTGATTATCCTCTGTTTGATGGAGACTAGATGCATTATGGAGTGTAAGAATGTGAACCCATCTTATGGAACTAGGGTTTGATATCTAACACCTTGTTGTTTTTTGTTATAGTGCTCCTAAATCTCTATCAACCGATACTAATGGGAAGAAGCCATATAATCCCAATGAAAAAGCTACGAATGTTATGTTATGTCGTTTATTAAAAAGTGAGCTTGCCAAAGTAATTTATTGCAGCTCAACAAAAGAGATATGGGATAAAATTTGGAATATCTACGAGGGAGATGACAAAGTTAAACGGGACAAACTTCAAACGTGTAAAAGAAATTTTGAAATCTTGAAGATGAAAGAAGAAGAAAACATTGCATCTTATTTTCTTAGAGTAAATGAATTTGTCAATCCTATCTGATTGGGTAGATGGACTAAAGAGTCTATGATTGTACAAAAGTTTTTGAGATCACTTTCCTTGAGACTTAATGTTAAGGTATCTTCCCTAGAAGAATTAAAGGATATTAACAAACTGGCTAGATGAGCTACATGGGATTCTAATAACATAGGAAATGCAGACAAAAAAATGAAACAATCAAGTAGGGAAGAAACCTTCAACGCTTCAAAGAAGGCAATCAAAGGTGATGACATATCAGGTGGTAGCTCAAATGATGACTTTAATATAGAAGAATCCATCTTCGCAAAGAAAGAAACTGACAAATACAAAGGTAAGCTTCCTTTCAAATGTTTTAACTGTGGTAAGGTAGGGCATTTTACTTCTAAATTTCCTTATAATGAAGATAAAGACA
This sequence comes from Pseudotsuga menziesii, assembly GCA_001517045.1. Classification (NCBI taxonomy): domain Eukaryota; kingdom Viridiplantae; phylum Streptophyta; class Pinopsida; order Pinales; family Pinaceae; genus Pseudotsuga; species Pseudotsuga menziesii. Next base: position 1,198,408 of record LPNX010139012.1, on the reverse strand, counting down.
ACATTTATGAAGAAAATCATAGCTTCAAAGAAAGAAGAAGAGGTAAACCTCAAAGGAATAAATTCTTCCATAAGCAAAATAAGAAATTTATGTAGGGTCGTTTGTGGAATGAATTCGCTTTTCTTGGTGGGCGGCGAAGTTATTGCTGGGGGCTGGAGGTCGTTCTTGCGAAGGCGATTGAGATGGGAATCGTTCCGGCGAGGTTGCGATAGATTGCTCATGCCGTGGCCGTGGAGATATGCTCTTTGGTAGCGCCGGCCCAGGCTGTTTTGCTCTGTAATTTGGGCAATCAATGGTGTCGGGGGCGAGGGTTTTCACTGAGCCCGGTGGGTTCGGATTTTTCGTCGGCTCACCGTTTTTGGTCACCATTCAGCTTCGCTCGTCTCCAAAGTCTCTGAGATGCACACTCTCTCTGTCAGATCTCGTTCTTTGCCTTCTCTGCTTTTGTGCAGATTTTCGATCGCCGTGATCTTTGTTTCGATCTGCTTGTCGAAGATCTTCTCACGGCATCGCGTTGCAAGGGCGGAGCGTTTTGACGGGGGATCTGCAGAGTTTTTGGAGGCTTCTGGTCATGGTCTGTTGGTGTTTCTTGATCGGTTGGGCTACATTCAAGATTCGGGGTCGTGGGTGCTTCTAGTCCGAGTTCGAGGGTGTATGGCTCATCACGGTGGGCTGGTGGGCTTCGGTTTCATGTTTTGGGGTCGAGGTTTTCTCTCCTTCGCGGTTGCTGGTTTTTCTATTGCTGAGAATTTACTTTTGCGTGGCGACCTGTTTTGTGTCCTTAGGGATCTTTGCGGCGGCGACGGCGTTTTCAGAGGTGTTGGCCTTTGATGTCGGCAGTATATTTGATGTTTTGGGTTGTGATTCCCATTTTTTGCTGGATGTGGGTTCAGACTTATTGTCAGATGCTTCAGTTTTAGGCAGTTTATGGATTTTCTTTGGCTGTGTATAACGGAAATAGTTATGTCTATCAGCTGTGTTCTGGTTTTTATTTTGTGGACAGCTCATGTCCCTACTGTGGTTTCAGCTTAATATTGCTGGCAGTAATTGGATCGCTATGTTCCAAAAGCATATGTGATTGTTTCTTTTTTGTTTTTACATTTCAGAAGACTGGGCAGTCTAAATTTTGGATCCATTTTTTGGACTTTGGAATTCACCTGGATGTGAATATACAGAATGTGATTTTGATCTCGAAAGATGAATAAAATTACGCTTTTTTTTCTTTGAAAAAAAAAAAAGAAATTTATGTAGGGTGTGGAGAAATGTCCACTGTGAAAGTTTATTCTAATGATATGTGATCTTACGAAGGTTTGAGTACATGGACGGTTGAATTTCATGGCTATTTAAGACTTTTTTTGTCAAGATACTTGAGCCTTAATAATCAACCATTCATGGAAACTCATCTTCCTTCTGTTGCAAATTTTCATTGATTTGTGTATTGCTTAAGATTGTATGGATACTAATCACAACATTCTCCATATAACTAGTTTGTATAAAATCTTTTTAAAATTTTATAATGAAAACCACCAGACAATGTCACAGTGTTGCATCTCTTAATTTGAAGTTTAACAACGTTCAAATAATCTAGCATGGTATGTATGAGATTAAATTGTGTTCAGTAAGTTGATTACATTTTGATTTAGTTTACATCATTAAAAAGTTAAGACTTCTAAAATCATATGTAGGAGTGGTATCTTGCACAAATCCCATCCACAAAAATATTGTTATTAAATTATGGATAAGATTTAGGTAGTTAACAAGGACGTTTTAACATCATTATATGGTTTAAAATTTGATCAAGGGTTGGCATTGGTCCATTTATTCCCCCCCTCCCCCACCACATTATCATCACTTATATTATTTATTATGTAAACACAGCTTTTATGATTCACATTAAACCTTTTTTTGAATTTTAATTATGTTTACCCATTTAAACATAAAAGTTTCAATCTTATATACATTTTAATTTTAGAAAATCCTTCATAATTATAACGAAGTGAAAACCTACATTCTCAAACATAAAATATATCAATTTTTTAGTTGTAAAGCTTATATTTAAAGGGTGGCATATGCCACTAGGTGAGCTTTGTTTTCTCAAAGGAAAGCCAAAAATGACATGTACTTGGGGATTGGTAGTAATAACAAATAATTAGTCAAAGACACATCTTTTGTATCTTGGACTTATCTTTCTCAATGCTCAAAATATTAAGAATGATATAATTTTGGATATTCATCATTGGTCATTGGGCAAGTTAGAAAAGTCGACTTAGATGTGGATCAAAATTGTCTCAAAAGAGGGAGAGAAGCATAGAACTTCTCCATTCATTTGATGCAATTGAGTTTTTTCTTATACAGAATGCATGTAACTCTCCAGCAGATGGATTTATTAATGTCAGTTTAATTGAAATAAAGCAGTTTTAACCAAAAAATGGGGGAGACCCCAAAAATTTATTAATCCCCTAAGAATCTCCTTAGCATGAAGTGGCATAGTTATGACACTCGTTCTTGAAGGAGGGCAAAGTATGGTGTCATAAAACCTCCTCGATCCTTTTCACCCCTCTCACGCTTGTGTTGTTGTATGTTTGGTTGGTGTAATAACTCAGATATGACTAGATATCATGGCACACTCGGGATTTTGCATGGGTGCTTTCATTTTTTCTAGATGCTATTTTTTGTCAATTTAGGGTTCGCCCTACCTTGGTGCTTTTCATTAGTTTGAAATTTGGTTACAATGAACAATAGGGATCAAGTTCGTCTTATAAAAGGCGTCATTTGGGTCTGCTCTAGTATTTGTTGAGATTTTTTTTCAAACTCCTTTCGTTGTGAAATATTTAGTGAGCTTGGACTTGTAGGTGAGAAGTGGTGGGATTTGTTAAATTTTCTTTATGCAAGTTAGGCATGGCAGATCATATACATTTTGGAAGCTATTATAGTTATGGCATAAATAAGATTCAAAATGTTATGAGAAGTATGGTAAGTCAATTAGATTGTTTACATAAGAAAATTTCATGCTTTAGTATTTAAATGGAGAATCAATTGATCAAGTAAACAAACTTGGAAGTGGAAAATATGAGAGCAAAAATAAAGAGTTGACAAGATTGTGCTTGATTTTGAAATGCATTATAATATTATTTTTCAATTTGGCTACAACTCCCGTTCACTAGTGGGGCATCATTCTATATCCATTTGTTTGGTCAAGGAGAACTTATTTGGGAATTTGGTGGTGCGGTAACCTAGAGAGGAACATGTGGACATTGTGCAATAAGAAAGAAATTAAACAACAACATTATAATATTAATAGTCCCATAATTAAACGAAATATCAATATCAACAATAATAACATTTATAACATACATTATAATAATACAAATATTAGCAACAACAACATTGTTGAAAATATTATTGTCATTGATGTCAAAGGCATGAGGAGACTACAGATGTCCAAGAGATTGCAAGATGGAGATTGTTGGAAATATTTCCTTTGGACTTTTGATGATCATTTTGGATACCCTATATTTGAAGACATTTACTCTTAATACCTAGATCAAATAGGAACACAAGTTACATGGTTGGAAATCTTATTCTAAGATCTTTCCAATGGTATATGGAACTCCCTCTAACTCCATAGGAGTGAGGATATATGAAAGGATTTGTAAAGTCAGCCTAGCTAAATTTTTAGGTCAGCCCTGCCAAGATATTGAACAATGTTAGGTTGGCCCATAAATTGATTTAATAATAGTATAAATAGAAGGATGTTCTCCTCATTTTCTCATTCATTCCTAGAGCTCTTAAAAAGGTGCACAATTCCAAGGAGAGGATAAAGAAGTGTCTTTAGAGGATTTTCTAGAGTTTCTTAAAGATGATTTCTTAGGCTTTCTTGAGGATGTTCTAGGTTATTAAAGATGTTCTTGAATGGTTCTTGAATTATTCTTGAATATGTATTTGAAGTTTTTCTAAGGTTCTCTAAGGACAAGGAGGCACACCTTGTGAAGAGGAAGGGGTGTTTTCTTCCAGGTTCTTCTTTAGATGAGGCTAAGGTAGATGGTGATTATACCAGATTTTGGAGTCGACTTGAAGGTGATCATATGACATAATTAGGGATAATTATGGTATATATCAAAGGCAAATAATTATGAAATAGATCATAAGTAGATTGTGAAACAGATCAGAGGAAGGTTATGAAGGAGATCAAAGGCATATTATGGAGTTGATACGAGGTTGATTATGTAGCAAATTGAAGTTGATTTTTAAGTTATCTTTGAGGTGATATTTTAGTAGTATTGTACCTAATTATATAGTAGGTTGGAGCCTACTTATTACTGAATAGGTGCTCATTTGAAGATATTGGTGTCTCTAGTAGGTTAGTGCGTACAATTGTTGAGTTGGTGTTTGTTAGCACTCAAAATGTACCTCAGGTTGCAAAAAGGTAATCTCAAGGTAACCACAAAACCAAGCTTTAGGAAAGAAAGTTGGCTTCTTTATCTCTAGAGAGGGATCTCTCAATGATTGTTTAACAAGGCTAGATATATGAACAAGAAATAAAATTCAGGTTGTTGTTGTTAGTGGTTGAAACAAAGAAAGTATACATTGGGCAATGGAGTCAAAATAAATATATATCAATCATAATGTTGTTTGCATGGAAGTTTTTAACAAAGGCAAGGTAGCAATTTAGTCACAGTCAAAATGCTTTGGTCTGGTGAAACAGAAGAAATAATGAACACTCCATCAACATGGGCATCTAACAAGGATGAATCCAATTTCAACTTTAGTGGAAAAATTTATGTGAATATCTGAAATATATAGACAGAGCATATATGTATGAATTATGTACTATCAAACATTTATTTTAGACACGGGAGAAAACATTATGGAAGTAATAACATGAAATACATTCACATGAGAAAGGGAAAAACAGATTGTAACATAAACAACACATGAAACTTTGCGCTTTGGCTCAGTGATTTTACTAAAGATAAATCTCAAATTACAAAGCTCAATTCTTACAGGTTCCAACCCTTTTTTCATTGTAATAACTAGTTCTTATACAAATTGCTCCATGAGTTGAAATAACAAACTGCTAAAAATAGGCATAACCGCCTTTACATGTGTCATATGCACTTATTAACTACTAACTATTTTTGAAAAGGAAACTAAATTCCTAGCTAACTAATTCTTCAGCAATAACTCTTCCACAATCTTCAATATCTTCAAGCATGCAACGTATACTAGGATCTTCCATATTTTTCAACTATTTTCCATTGATCCACAGATGGTAAATCCAAGGTGAACATTTCCTTTGATAGTACACACATCTCCACGTAGTCCCTGTATGAATAATTTGTCAAATGTGCACATGTGGCCTTGAAGGCATTACGATCTCAAAATCATCTGCCAACTTGTCCATAATTGTTTTCCCTGACAATGACTGTTGCATGTCTGAAAAATTTGGTGTGGTCTGATCTGCATTCAATCAACCTCTCCCAGTACTATTTTTATGTCAGCATGCTAACTTTCTCTTCCCAAAAGAAAGCTAGTCCCTTTTTGAACAAGGGATCAAACATATCCCTGAACAGCTTCAGCTGATGTGCCATGATCCCAATCTTTGCCTCAACAGTGTCTAAATGATGGTGTTTATTGACAACCTTTCTAGGCCATGTTATAATCACTACAACAAATCCTGGAATTAGCATCCCATTTAGCGTCCCTTTTTAGTGTAAATTTTTTTACATTGAGTGGTCAAACTAAACGCTAAATGGGACACGTCATGGACAAAACTTAAAGCGTCTTTTTTTACTTCCTAGATACCATCCTTTATGACGTCCAAAATAGCGTCTCTTTTTTTGATTCCAGAATAGCGTCCAACTTTGATTCCTAAACAATGTCAAGGTTTGCTTCCTAAACAACGTCAAGGTTTGCTTCCATAATAGCGTCCAACTTTGCTTCCTAAACAACGTCGAGGTTTGCTTCCTAAATAATGTCCTATTTTGCTTCCTAGCGAGTGTCCGGTTTTGCTTCTTAAATGACACCCCTGTTGGCGCCATATTTGCATCCTTAATAGCACCATGTTAGCATCCAAATTAACATCCAATATTGCATCCATTTTTTCTACCACTTTAGCATCCCATTTTGTACCATGTTTTACTTCCAAATATGTGCCAATTTTGCACCAGTTTTTGCTTCCTTTTTTGCATTGTGTTTTGCTACCAAAATGACGCTAAATATTTTGTCTATTGTTGCACCATATTTTGCTTCCTATGTAGCGCCACGGTTTGCATTGAAAGTAACATCTTATTTTTCTACCATATCAACACCATGTATGGCTTCATCATTAGCGCCACGTGTTGCATCCTTTTTAATGCCTAGTTTTGCGTCTCTCATGTTTTGGTGACTAATTTAGTCGTTTTTAGTAATTTTATATACAATTTTTGGTCATTTTGTTTGGTCACCTATCTCTTATTTTTTGCTTACTAATTTAGTTTTTTTTAACCGATATTATAATATCATTAGGGCATGGAGGAATTGAACCACCAACCTCCTGCTTGTAAGGCAGGTGCTCTTCCATTGAGCTAGAACCCTTTAAGAATTTGGTAACCTAACTTACAGATTCCTCTATAATGGTAAAAATGATCAATACACAACTTTGAGTATCTAATGGTCGACAAAGGATGATAGATTGTATTACCCTCAACATGGGATTGATTACATTCGTTGGTTCTTTGTATATCATTTTCCTATGATTGTAAAGTTTCTATCATTACAGTACCAACATCTACAGCTTGTGAGGCAGTAGCATCACCTTTTTCCTGTGATCTGGTGGTATCCTGGGATTAATTTGATTTAATGTCATCAACTGGTTGATCCCTCTATAATTGAGAAACAAAATTATCCTCAATTCCTAATTGTATTGTAGTGCCACTCATTCCTCTAAGTTGCTGACTATCACCAACCCAGCTACTCAAACGATTTATTGGTCGCCCACTTCGAAGTGTTCAGTAAATAGAGTCCAAATGGGACGGAGCTGAATTACTTTCAATATTACTCTATGCTAAACAAAAGAGACGAGGGACACAACATATGTAAATGAACAGTAGCAAGTTCCTTCACATCCCAATGTGTAAGGGGCACCCTCAGACAAGAAGGTACCTGGTCTATCTTTAATGAACTAAATTGACTTTTAGAGACTAATAAAATGCAAAAAATTGAAAGAGTGATCCTTTTAGAACAAGACACTACAATGCCTCCCTATTTAGAAGAAATCGTACCTTGTTTCGTTGAATATGGACTAGGAAACCATTTGGTTTGAGTGGGCAAAGTGTCTTTGTGGCCCACCAGGTAAGTGGCCATTTAATGATTCCTAGTGGATATGGTGCAAACATTAACAAGAGTATCTTCATGAAGAGGATGATAGAACTCTAAAATTTTGACCCCTCTTGGTGAGGTGGCTAAAATAACTCCAACTCATTGGCATTGACCATATCATATATGGAAAATTGAGATAGAAGTCGAACTTGAAGGCCTTGGTACCCATTTGTTGTGAGATTATGCAAGGACCATATTAAATAGGATTCAGCTTACAATGAGATGGATTTTGAAATGTCGCTTATCCAAATGCAACAAAACTAGATCATCAACCTAAAAATGTGGAGCAACTCAATGTCAATCATGGAGTGCCTTATACTTGGCCTTTGTTTAATGAACAATGACATGATCCTGTTGTGGATCTTGGCCAAGTTTTCTAAAAATAACAAAACCTTCTATCTATGGTATGTGGATGGGGATAGGAGAGAAACTATAATTTCACAAGGATTAGTTCAAATCCAAAACATAGTTAAAAAATTTCAGTGTGTAACTATTCAAAGATAAAAGTCGGATGAAATTACAGCTTGAAATCATTAGGAAGTAATAATCAGATCTGAAAATTGGTTTTCTACTGCTATAAGAAAAATTCGACAATTATCTAGGATATTTTTTCAAATTTGAGAAAATTAGCCAAAGTCAAAGGTGAGAAATGTGCACCTCGCTGACATAGCAACAAGCCTTGCCTTTTCAATCTGAAGTTCTTTTCTATCAGCTGGTGTGAGTCCAAAAGAATACTCATTTTCCATTTCTTGTGCATAAATTGAAGGTCTTGTTATTGCAAATATTGTTCAATTATTTATAGTAAATTCAGTTGCAATATTACCAGTTGTTTCTACGAGATGGAAGGCATAGTAGCATGCTCCATACCTGTTGGAGAAATCTAAGAAACAGTTTGATGGCCCAAATTAGAAAAAGTGTTTAGCTACATAGAAAGGGATTGATTATTATGGGGAGTGTGATATGTTGTCTACATTGTTAACACCTCTATTTGACCAAGGAGAATGAAACCATGGTGGAGAAAAAATAATGTTTTTCGAGCACTTTGGTCAAAGGATATAGTATATGAGTATGATGAAGGTCTAAATGTCGATCAGATTGCCAAAGATCCTAGGCCGCGAGGATGGGAAGAAGAAAATCAGTGGCTAATGATCCCTCCGCCCTTCAAAACATGCGAGGGGGATAAGAGAAGTTCGACCCTTTAACCCGCTGCACAGATCAAAGGTTGTGAAGTGGTCCCAAGCAGATCCACGGTGCACAATAGATCCGCCCTGTGGAAGCACGTGTCAGTTAAGGGAAGGGAGGCTGGCAGAATCATGAATAATGCACTCGATCCGACAGTGGGGGACAGAATCGCATCACATCAATGGATGTGATTGATTCCGTAAACCAGAAGCCGCGCGGCAGATAAGCTCAAGGTGTCCGGCGGAATGGGTATGTGTCGGATAATCGGACGGTCGAGGATCAGAAGTGGAGTGGATCGACGGCTATTACGGATTCCGGAGATCGAACTTGCACGACGGATAACCCCGAACTGCCCAGCGGAATTGGGTACGTGGATGATGATCCGACGGTGCGCGATTAAAGGCATATCGCATCGATGGTTAGAAGCAATTCCGCTGATCAAACTTGCTCGACGGTTAAAGCGGAGAAGCCCAGCGGAATTCGGTGGGCGCCACATGATCCGACGGCCCACCTGTAAAGATGTATCAGATCGGCGGATGAGGGTGAGTCCAGGACTCAGAGTTGCACGATGATTAAAGTCGGAAGGATCAGTGGAATGTGGGACGTGGCATTTGATCCAACGGTGGAGGATGAATGCACGTTACATCTATGGTCATGAGCGATTCCGGGACGAAGACTTGCACGGTGTTTATCGCCAAGGCGCTCGACGGAAAAGGATGCGTGGCGCGCGATCCGAGGGCCAGGAGTTTGCGAAGGATCAGATCAATGGTGGGTAATGGATCCGGAGAAGAGAGATGCGCGGTGGATAGTAAGTGGTAGTTGCGGAGAATAAATGATCTCCCACGTGGCGAATGATGATAGTCTCCGGGAATAAAAAGGCTTATAAAAGCGAAGGGTTGACCTCTATCATAGTTATTTTATTCGCTCGAGACCAGTGAAAAGGACTGGCCTGTCTGGAAGCTTCCATCTGTCAGTTTTCGGCTCCTATTCAGCAAGTGCAGACACACTTCGAGCACACGCCGCCACAGTAAACCAGGTAACACCGAAGCCCAGTAATTCTGTAAATTCCTCCTACAAGTTACCAGTGTGAAATTCAGTAATGGACCAGAGAAAAGAGGTTCAGGTGTCGGGTCAAGTTGTAGATGATAAGGAAGAGTTCCTAGTTGATAGAGATAGGAATGTCTGCGACCCCTTCCTCTCTGTGGGAAGCATGTCTGACAGTAAAGAAAGGTTGTGGTATCACCACGCGCAGGGGAACGATGTGCTGAATGTGTGCAGGTCTTTCCTGTACTATTTCTCCATTGAGCAAACCCTCCACTTTCCAGAATTCGCAGAATGGTGTGCCTTAAATTATTCTCCGTCTCAAAGAGTTATTGTCAGTCGGTCTGCGTCCAAAGTATTATGTAGAGTCGATGCTGTAGTCATTCGAGAAGTCCTTAGTTTGCCGGAAAATTACCCAGACAGCCGTGAAGTTATAAATGAGTCAATTCTGGTCGAGTTGTATAAGAAGTCCGAAGCCGAAACCCGCTGTAAGTTATTGTCGAGCTTGTTAAAAGATGGTCAGTCTGTAGATGGTGTATCCATACCCTACCCTGTGCATATGTTCAAGAGTGAAGTTCAATTGGTCATTTCTTTAGTATGTCAAGTACTAGGTCTAGATGAGGATTGTCATGTGGGCGAGGTCGTTCTCGGGTTTTTGTTGAGAATGAATTCCTCCGTTTCTGAGTCCCAGTCAACCCCGGTTTTTAGTTTAGACGAATACCTGGCTGAGTCAATTCACCTCCAGCTAAGCGAGTTCCCCAAGGTCCGGTTTTTCAGGTTCCAGACTTATTTGCTTAATATGCTTATGTGTTCTAATGTCTCAGAGTTGAAGTTCCTGAGTACCCTATGTTCCCCTGATTTGCCTAATCAAATCAGCATGATCGAATTTGCCAATTCGATCATGTCTGAGATATACAAAATGTTGTTCGATGAAGAATTTCCCCGGGTCCTAGATGAAATGAGAAGCTTGATGCAGTCTTCGCCAGAAGAGCGGGTTGGAGATTGGTTTTTATACAGAGATCATACCGTGTTGAGAATATATGGCTTCACAGGTCAGCCTTATAAGCTACCTTCCTTTTTTACCCCTAGAATATTCGCATTGGAGTTCATGCGACAGAGATTGTTGTCCGAAGAGGAACATTTTTGTGCCTTCAAGAAATCTTCGAACATCAAATTTCCGGTTAAGGTTGGCACCTTCATTTTTAAAAGCAAGGGTGCCTTGGTTTTTATAGAAAAGTTGTTGGAAAATATGGAGTTCATTAAAGAGTCAAGTGTGAATTACGACCCCCACCAAGTAATTTCATTGAGAAAACAAGCTAACAGAAATAAACCCTTTGAGCATCAAGCTGTTGAGGGGTTAGCTGAGATGGCTAATTTATTGCAGTTTACTGATGAGACCAAGTCCGATGAGGAGACACATCCTGCACCTGGTACAGCAATCCAAATCTCCGAAGGTGTCAGTGGTGCAATCAAGAGGAGTTTGTCCGATGCTGACATTATGGAAGTAGATGACGAGGCTTCCCATAAGAAGGCAAAGCTGCTCGAGGGTAGCGAGACCGTAGATGATGAGGTTTTGGGTGTGTTCAAAAAAGTTGCCCTAGTCCCCCGGA